>LPNX010469992.1:105108-241525 GCA_001517045.1 Pseudotsuga menziesii | reverse complement strand
GTCTCTGACACACACACACACACACACACACACACACACACACACACACATCCCTATGTCTCCCCTTACCACTAACACCCCCTAACCTATGTCTCTGACAAACACACACACACATCCCTATGTCTGCCCTTACCACTAACTTCCCCTAACCTATCTCTCTCTCTCTCTCTCACACACATCCCTATGTATCCCCTTACCACTAACACCCCCCAACCTATCTCTTTCACACACACACACAACCCTTTAGTTTTAAAACAATATAGTTAGGTTGAAGAGAGGGGGGGTGTTAAGGTGCAAAGACTGAGGGAGTGCTTGTTAATACCCCCTAAACATTGAATAACCCGTAGCTGTGCAACCACCTTCTTAATTTATCCTAAACACTATTCAAGTAAAACACACACCCATTTTATGTGATCAAAATGCACCCCCATTTTTGTTAACAATAATTAGTGTGTGTTTTGTCTCAGTTTAAACAACACCAGTCCTTGTCCGAGAAACATTCTATCATATTCCACACAGGTATCACAGTCCGCATGCAAATTCAGATTGCAGACAGTGGGTTCATTCTCTTCTTCACCACATTATCACACAAAATTTTGTTTTTGACATCAAGAATCTCCATTATAAGTGTCTAAGTATTGCTTGGAGCATGGTATACACTGTGAGGAGAAAGAAATAAAGAATTAATTGAGAAAGAAAGAAGCCAATCTTGGGGAATTTCCCATTGAGGAGCACCATAGAGCATCTCCACCATTTTTTTTCTTGCAATTGAGGAGCTAGCAAATGGAACATTAGCTTGGTCATTGTGGTGGAGTATGTAGACACAATTGAGCAAGAAAGAAACCAAGCTTGGGGAATTTCCCATTGAGGAGCACCATAGAGCTTCTCCACCATTAAATTTCTTGTAATTGAGTAGCTAGCAAAGGAAACATTAACTTGGTCATTGTGGTGGAGTATGTAGACACAATTGAGCAAGAAAGAAACCAAGCTTGCGGAATTTCCCACTGAAGAGTATCTAGACACAATTGAGCAATAAATAAACCAAGCTTGGGGAGTCTCCCATTGAAGAGTACCATTGAGGATATAGCAAAGGAAACCTTCCTCCCAATCTTCCCCTTAATTTGAGTATTTAGACACAATTGAGCAAGAAAGAAACCAAGCTTGGGTAATCTCCCATTGAGGAGCACCATATATCATTGGTAATTTTGGTGATGGGAAACTCATGCAATCGAGCAAGAAAATCAACAAGGAAGAGGATACCCAATGAAATCCTTGAAGAAATTAGAGAGAATAAAATAAATGACATGACCAATCGAAGACGCTCTATGGATGCTCAACCAATTCCGGTTGTTGAGGATGCCATAGTTCTTCCTACCAATCCACATCAAGAAAGGAAAAAGCATTCGCTCGAGGGGCCTTTGGTATCCATACTGGTAGAAGAATGAGCATTGCATGGCCCTAATCAAGGAGTAAAATGTAGTTGCACATCAAGGCCACCTAAAACCTTTGTAGATTTAATTGAATGTGGGTATACAAGTGATGAAGTTAGAGAGACATTGAATGCTGAACGTATGCTCAAAGAAGACAATGTTGTTCATACCACCCAAGAGGATTTCCAATTTCCATTGCTCGACCAATAGGAAGACATGGAAGTACATGAATCTCATGTTCAAATGCTAGACCGACCGGGTGATATGGTACAGGGTGCAATTCCAACCTCCCTACCTTCATTAGCAACTTCACGCCGAAGAAATCCAAAACGTATACAGATCGATGAAAGTCTCATTGGTTCGCTTGAAGGCACACTGTCATAACCCCAATTTTTCACAAAAATTAATTTTTTTTATGTAACATAAATTGTTTATAGCTGCAGTTTGTTATCTGCTAGCGGTTAATGGATAAATGAAACAATCAACAAACTAATGATTAACTTAAACATATATAAATTAATACTAGTTTAATTTCGATATGTGATGTAAATAATTTGCATTCAGTTGTTTCTAGCTATACTGATGATTTGATTTTGTCAAGTAGGTGAGAAGTTACTTTCTAACTGGGGCTTACTTAGCGATTGCTAACTTACTTGAATTTCTGGATCTTACAGGCTTGACGGGTAAATTTTGAACCAGTAAGAGTTTATTAAGGCGTTAATCCAGATATAGTTCTTTTAGCATAAATATACTGCTAGAATAAAAGTTTGCTTAATGGAATTCAAGGGTACTACAAGGTAAAGTAACGTTTCTTTTACTTGTTTTGCAACTGTGACAGTACTTTAAAATTCATGCCGTAAAGATCAATACTTTGCCCTACTGATTGTCTTTTATCAGAATGACTTCCATTTTAGATAAATCTTCTTTCCATCTATACGTTACGTTATTTACCAGTTCTTCATAGAGCTCATAATTTAGTGTACCAACACTCTTATTGAAATAAGAGTTTTCTGCTGTTGTTATTTCTAAAAATTAAAACATTGTTTAAGTATGGAAATAGACCTAAGCCTTTCAAGAAACAAGCTTATATAGAACTCTTAGCTTTACCTTTAATTAAGCTTCAGTAGAGGAAGTTTATCAGCTTATTATTGCATTGTTTTTTTTTATAAATGATCATTTGCCTAAATGTCGTCAAGTTGTGATTCTAACTTCCAAATTTCTTCATGACATAAGTAATTTGACGAAATTACATTATCATATTATTTATTTATAAATAATAGTGACGCTATATGTTTTCTTAGATAGTTTTAATATCTTTTACTACCAAGGAAAATCTAGCCTTGATTTGATTCATTTGGAGCTCTGGTTACTTATGGAAACCAAACGATTACAACTTCCATGAAGTTTATCTTACTCTTAGTACTATAGACTTCTTACAAAAGTAAGAATTTATTCTAGAGTGTAAATACTTTTTATATACACACTGTTGATTTATAAACTAGATTCTTACTATTAGTCTTACATAAAAACTAGTTCTAACATCATGGTCTTGCTATATAATACTTGAATAAATAATTATTATTGGACTATTGTCTTAAGATCAAGTGCATATACCCTGCTATGGATCTTTCCATAGTGGTTATTTTACCATTGAAAAATTTCATTGTTTACATATAACAAGGGTTAATGATATCATAAAAACCTCACTATTCAAAATAGTTTGACTTAATGTTTATCATTGATACGTTATGTTTTTGACTTTGTATATTATATTATCATTGTGATCATCGTATAGATTATTAACAATAATTTGATTCCCGACAGTGTAGTGAAGACTATACAACTCGACCCACTGTGGACTGAATAAATTTGTGGGCACGTGGAACATCCACCACCATGCAATGCATGATTTAAAAGCTTACCTTGCAACCCTAACATCCTCATTCTTCATTGAGGGTTTTGGTATTTTCTCTGTCTGTTTTACTGCGGCCATGAGGGCTCTCTTGTGCTCGTCTCCAGCTCCATTGTCTGTGTGTAGATGAGTGTTGCCACTCTAGTGTAAGGGTTGCGAAGTTCACAGCTCGCATTTGGTGTTTTTCTTCCTGCACACAATACGCTGTTGTGAGGGTAGTGAATCTTTGTCAGTAGTTTTTAGTGTTGTTTCCTTTCGTGACCATTGCCAAAGTTTACTCCTACTCGTGGTGTAGAATGTATTGTGAGCCCCGTCACCTTTGTCACTAGTGAGCACGAGGGTTGTGCTGCTCGTGGTGTGGGCTCAAATCCTCCTCAGCTTCCAAATCTTTCGCTTCCAGGTATAGAAATTCATCCTACAAATGTTATAAGCTTTAAAATTACAGTTACAGTTATAAACTTAGTTTCTAATCAAGATTTTGGTCTTCACTTGTAGGTGATGGTTCGCCTTTTCGTTTAGAAGAATCCTCTCCACGTTTGGATTGGCATCAAGTCCTACGGGTAAGCCCCAGTTACAATGTGGAAACTCCCTGCTTATACAGACTTAGGGGAAAATGGATTCAGTTGGGAAGAAGTTACGACCTCGGTTCCTCCAGGATTGGGATGTTTGGTCTTCAGTTTTAAGATTTGTTTTTCGTTATTAAACCCTTGCATATAGCAGGGTTGCTCCGACCTTGATGCCGTGACTTGTGATACTCTTTTCTTGACTTATAAATGATATACAGTAATGTAGGTTTTAATAAATTTAAAGTTAGTTTTGTTTTAAAACCCATGCAACGATGCTGGTACACCGGCCTTGAGCTGGGTGTTGTAATCTGGTTAAGTTTGCAGCCTTACGGCCTGTCAATGTAATACATTGGCTTCTAAGAAAGATTTTACTTCGAGCTCTGTCTCATTTTTTTTGCAGTAATCTTGTATTTGTAACTCTGTGTACATTAGGGTTTTTCCTATTCGACTGTGTATGAAGAACATTACTGTCTAAATATCTTTTGTAAATTAAATTATTGTTATTATTTAAGACTAGAACTCAGTCAGTGTGTGTAATTTATAATATTAACTTACTTGTTCGGAAAATACAAGCTAGGGTTTTCCTAAAATGAAACCCTTGTCTAATTAAGTTCTTCAGTTTATTAATAATTAGATTCTCCTACTGGTTAATTTGGTTAAGTTATTATTACAGGTGTGTTGTGTAAATGTACATTTGTTTTCAGAAATGACTGTAACAGTCTATAGTAGAATAATCGTTTATATATATAAATATCCAAGTAATTGGTTTTGCAGCTTAGATGTTTTTATTTATAATAGTTAAATAAATTGGTTAGGGTTTTGACCCTGAAGATTTATATTTACAGGTATAAGCCTGTCTGTAATTATAAATAATTTCTACATAGGTATTATTTAGTTTTATACTAGTTATTAATTATATTTTCATTGCTTTTATTTAATAAACTATTAGGTAGAATTTACTCAAAGTTTTTGAAAAGATATAGCATAAATTCTGTAACTTAGTTTACTCTTTATAATCTAAGTGCTTTTAAATTTAACCCTATTTGGTTTATAGTAAATATTAGTCCTAGATTTAGTTGATATTGTTAGAATATAAACTAAGTGATTAGTAGCTTGTTTATTTACTTAACTGCATGTAATCAATGTAACTCTAATGTAATTTTCTACTGCATTTCATTCAGTTCTATGTGAAAACAGAGAAACATAAACATATCATAACACTATTTAACCTCCATAATATTTTAACATGGATAAAATTACTCTACTGTCTGTAAATACACAATCTTCAAACATTCTCTTATCTTCGTAAACATTCTACCTGTGCTAGAGTACTACCTGGATTTTTCAGGTGTGGAAAAACACAGTCTAGAAATCATTTCTATTATAACACATTACTTTTCTAATCAAGTTCATTTCTTCAATCATTTAAAAAGACTGCTATATTCTAACATTCTACAAACTAACTCTGTAATATTCACATATCAGTCAAACTCATATTGATTTATCTAACACAGTAAAACAAAATAATGTAGAACCTGTTTAGGACAGATGACAACAGCGTTAGGAGGCCGTTCCTCCCTACCAATCTCCTGGAGAGCTCTCAAACAACGCTTCCTCAGGACCCCCGAGCATGTTCCTGGTCTTCTTGGCCGAGAACTGGTGGAGCATGTAAATAGTAGACTAGTCCAATAACTCAGTAAAACACCCTGCTCTTAGCAGTAAGATCTTTCAGCTTAAAAGCTGCACTAGATCACTCAGCAGTTATCCCCTCAAACTCTTTCCACAATTCCCTTCCATTGAATTTATCTAAAGTACATTCATTCACCTGAATGATCACTTCTCTAGAATGAGCAGCCTCAGCTCTCTTCAATGGGAATTTTTATAAATATTGCCTAGGTCTTTTGGGTCACTTTTCATTAATTGAGCCACCTGCTCTGATTCCACTTTCTTGGGGAATCATGACCCCAAATGTAGGGAGGTTGCCACCTGCAACAATTGGAAGTGGTTTGAGGATGCTGTCACATGTCAGTTTGCTCTCCACCTAGTCTCCTCCACCAATTTGACCAGTAAACACTCTTTTAACAGCTCTTCTAAGTTGTTGTCTCCTCCTTTATTTATTTATAAATAAAATATTCAGAATTACATTAAATATCCTTGACTCTATTAAGTCATCAATTACAACTTAGCATAAAATTTAACATATTATCCTCAAATAATATCAAATTGTTTTTGCAAAATTGGGGCATGTGACACACACTGTCTAAACGCAACATTGCATATCAATCTCAACAGATACTTGTCAACTATTTTGATTCTAAATGTGATGGAGATAAATGTAGATTATTTATATCGTTGTTAAAATCTAGGTCTACAACTGTTGTTAGGAAAAAATTAAGGATAAAGATGATAAACAGTTCTGAACCAAGTTCTCATGTTGTCAAAATTTTAGTAGATGCATTTAGTACTATTGGAAATAAATCTCGTTCAAAGGATAGCAATGCAGCTCGTCATGTGTTGTCACAATTAATCGTGAACAAAAGCACCAGGGCCCTTTGACTTCTTAAGCCTACATCCAAACTTGTAGGATTGGATATCAAAGCACTCCGTAGGTATTGTTCTAGAAGAGAACAACTTGAATTTGGTGAAACAGATGTCTGGTCCTTCATTGGCAAGTTTCCACGCTCTGATATGAAGCTCATTAATGCAGTAAAGGGACTGGTGCAGGAGTTTTGGCATGACAATACTACACCTTCATCCAACCAAAAATATATACTAAAATTGAGAAGGGGTTCAAGGGATCATGAGCCCCACATTAAAAATTTTCTTGACATGAAACAAACATAATTATATGAGAGATTTAGGCATGAACATAATGAACTTAACTTGAGCCAAAGATCCTTTGAGAAATGAAAAACATGGTATATTAAAATAAACACAAATAGTAACAGATGTTGTTGTCAATATCACATTGAGTACGGTTATTATGATGACACATAGATACATATATTGCGTGTATTGCATAACACTCTTGTGTAGGAATGCTCAACTACATTGCCACCGACATCATATAGAGACTTTATCCATAGCATTTTGTGTAGAAGGACATAAGGTTACACATTTTATCAAAGGCCTTGTGTAGATGGGACATGCCCAAGGTGTGGTGGAATGACATTTTTGGACAAATGCATACATGTCACCGATGAGCATGAACTAATTGGGAGACATGAAGTGAACTTACAGTCATTCAAATATGTCATGTATGATATCAGTGGAGGGAATGAAAGAAAAAAAATACAATTGGTCATCTCTCAAGTTAGTAACGTATTCCTGAATAGTATTTTTTTCTTCATGTATTGTTACTTCATATATGTAACAACCTATTGATCTGTACATATTTATTGTTGATCTACCAGGTAATGGTATGCAACTTCATGGAGGAATTCTTTGAAAATACACAACAGTATGTAAAGCATGTACATGTGGCTTGTTGAAAAGATGAGCAGTTTAGAACATGCAGGAATACATTTTCTATGGAAACTATATTTTCAGTGGTCAATTTTGCAGAAAAATACACTCTTCAACCACAGAGCGAGATTCAGAGTCAATATTATCACTCAGACCAGGGTGAATCCGCGGACTTGGGTAACACTTTTTGGCAAGCGCATTTCGGCAAAAACAGAAAAATGCACCTCGGTTGAGAGCTTGTTAAACCCTCGACCGAGGTCTTAATATCTCGACCGAGGTTTTATCAAGCCCTCGACCGAGGTTTTGTTCAGCCCTCGATCGAGGTATTTCTTAACCCTTAGTCGAGGTATTAAAACCTCGACCGAGGGTTAATAAATACCTCGGTCGAGGTCTTAACGAAACCTCGACCGGGATTTTGCTCCAAAGGAGTTTACATGACTAGGACCTCGACCAAGCTCATACCTCGGTCGAGGTCTTAACGAAACCTCGACCGAGGGTTTGTTAAACCCTTGGTCGAGGTTCATACCTCGGTCGAGGGCTTAAGAAAATAGAATTAACCCACATTCAAACAAATGAAAATTTTTATGTGCCTTGCAGAGGTGTACACCCTGCCATTCCTAGCACATATATTAGCGGAGTTGATACCGATAAATTCACCAACAAATCTTCTATCCATTTAGGTATCATACACGCATTTTGGCATTCATATGAAATTTATTTTTTAACTACTTCTAAAACTTATACTTAGAAAACCACACTGCAACTTTGAAGCAGCTCAAAGAAAAATCCGCAGAGTTAAATATACACAGCCAAAAAATTCTTAAAAATGCACACATCACATATCAACGTGTCCTGTTCAAAAGGGTATCTTTGGTTTTTCAATTTTTGAAAAAATAGAAAAAATTGCTTTACGTGGCCCAAATATGTGTTTAAATCGATGCTGAAATCGAATGTGGTCACTTTCGAAAAATAATAAATAATTGTATAATGCAAAAAAAATTAACAAAAAATTATGCACATCACACTGCATTTTATGTAGATCATGCTCATATATATATATATATATTTTAAATTATTAATGCAAGATTGAATTACTCTACGTGGACACGAGCCACTTATTAGCTTCTTCAAATTTTTAAGGTCACATAGTTCATTAAATGAAAAAATTCACACATTAAATGACATCGGAATATTTTTAAAAAATATCACTATGAAGCCAACATAATATTCTACAATTTGTTTTTTTACTGCAAGTCAAAATTCACATGGCATATATGCGTTTTGAGGGCTTCTATCTAGCACATGAGTAAAAAATCAGGTTTTCATCATCAAATTTGGCCAAAAAGTGTTACCCATCTTCATGGAATCACCCACCAGCTCATCATAATGGTCCATATCACCTATAGACATGGGGTAGATAGTACTGAAGAGAAATGGGTTATATTGAAGGAGTATCACTTTTACATAAGTGATGACAGGTGTCAAGACTTGGATTTTGTACAACACAACTTTCAATTGTTCTACAAACACTTGGAGGATAACAATATATAGATGGAACAACATTGGATTTGGTCAGATGGTTGTGCAAGGAAATTCGAAAATTGCCATGTCTTCCAATGGTTGTGTATTCTCCATAAGAGGCATAAGGTGTCACATATTTGGAACTATTTTGAGACCAGACACGGAAAAAGGGAACATGATGGAGCAGGTGCATGCATCAAGACTGCATTATGTAGGCAAGAGATGAAATTCACAACTATTTCGCTCATTGAATATGCAAAGAACGTTGTTGCATGGTGTTCTTTAGTGATGGGGTAGGGAGCTAGAAGGAAAGAAGACCAATCATCTCAAAAAGCACATGTACATGGATATTTTTGGGAGGTGGTCGATGTAGATCGATCACACCTATATGAGTGCAAGACCGTCCAAGGAACTTGTGCATTCCATTTAGTTAGGACGTCAGACAATGCTATAGTTGAAATGTGGACAAGGAAATTCTCTTGCTTTTGTTATCCATGTAGAAGTGGTGAATGTGACAACTGTGAATCCACAGATTGGGTTGATAGATGGGATCATGTATCACTCCCCATTGGTCGACAAATAACTGCATAATTATCCCAGTTATAGGAGGTCCATTTGAGTATTTCACATAACTATGACCACATTTCAGATCTCATACAACTATGCGGCGACTATTATGTTGATAACTTTGAAATGTTTGGTGACTAGTTGTGTTTAGTTAGCTGGCTCCTAGGTCTACACTTTATTTAATGCAGGGCACATATACGCAGTGGTTGACCTGAGAGGCAATGAATGGCACACTGAATACTGGTTGGCACATTGCTTGGATGGGAAGAAAACCCTCATTGTCTCATTAAGCGACTCCGAGGGCAATGATTTTCCAATTGGGTCAATGGTTATCAAAGGAGAATATTTGACACAGGTTTCCCACACACGAAACAAAAAAGGTTATGTATTTGAAGATTATAGACTAGGTAAAATTGTATACCATTATACAAACTTAGTTATTGGCACAAACTTCCAGCTGCAAACAATGCTAAGAAAGAAATCATCAAAGTCATGCTACTTGTTGCCTTACTCTGAGAATGAGAGGCTAAAGGATACCGTTGCTATTAGAGGTGATCCCGATGGTCTAGTTGAATGACCACAGGTAGGTAGTCAGGTATGTGGTAGTCAGATATTTTGGTTTTATGGTCTCATTGATTATTTACAGCTTGATAGATTGAGCGGTTGATAGATTGATAAATTCAATAGACTTCTAGAACTTGATAAATTGCACTTGAGATTCATCAGATATTTGTTCTATTATATTGATACTTACATGACTCATGCCGTATAGCCCAAGACCCTTATCTACAACTCTATCTAGGATATGTTTATTATATTTCCTTGAATCTCGAAGTTGATCCTATAAGGACATATCCTTGAATTCGATAATTTGTTTCTCCATGGAAGTCGTGTAGTTAAGGAGTGGTAATCCTAGCCCAATAACCATTTCCAATCCTAGCTTACAAACCCTATAGCCATTCCTAGTAACTCTAAACCATAGTTTGCATTCTGAGTTTGATTCTCTGTTACAACTGCTTGGTAAAATGATTTATCAAATTTTATGTAACTTCCAGTCTTCTAATTGATATCTATTGAGTCTATGATTTATCAAATTTTATGTTTCAAATTTTCAATCTGAATGTTCATTGTTCAAATAACCATCGAATTTATAATTATGAATCATGATTCATAATTTATGAAGAATTATATATGCATGTATGATGTGACTATGACATATATATATATACATTTACACAAACACACACACACACACACACACACACAATACCCCCGATGTACCCAAGTATCCTTTTTCAAAAAGTGGCATCCCCATACCCGTCTCCGTCCCCGTACCCATACCTGCACCCAAGTTTCCTGACAACTTAGCTAAACATGCTTGCATTACCCAGCAGAAATTCATTTTGATGCACGATTTCCATTCTATTCCATGGGTAAGGATTCGACAGGTGTCCCTAAAATCCTGTAGGTGGTGGGATTCAACGTGCCATAAAATGATGGTAGTGGCTCGGATAGATGAACCGTCAAATCCATTGGATTCAAGACATCAGGATAGTGCTAGGGGTGGCCCTCTACTCTGGGTCCATGGACAAGGGATCCTGTTTTAGGTCAATCTTTGAAATTAGGGTTTTGCTCGATAAGGGAATGCAAAATTTTTGCACATAGGGATCATCTTTGCAAATTCCTCGACTGTGAATGTGTGGCTAGAATTCCCTTATGGAAAATGCCTAAAAACTCTTGCATGACCTACCGGAAGCCCGTTTTGATGCACGGTTTCCATTTTATGCCTTGGGTAGGGATTCAACAGGTGTCCCTGAAAGCCTGTAGGAGGTGGGATTCAACGTGCCATATAATTATGACCGCTGTTAAGATCGACGAATCGTCGACTCCATTGGATTCAGGACATTGGGATAGTGCTAGGGGTGGCCCTCTACTTTGGGTCCATGGACAAGGGATCCTGTTTTAGGTCAATTTTGGAAACTAGGGTTTTGCTTAGTAAGGGAATGGGAAATTTTTGCACATAGGGGTCAACTTTGCAAATTCCTCGACCATGAACATGTGGCTAGAGTTTTGTAACAAATATAAAATAGAATATTAATTAGATTAGTTAATTATTATATGAAAAGGTGTAACCCTTCATTCTACATGCTCAAAGCCTATAAAGGTGAGCTTCATTTGTAATTGTTATCATCATCTAATATATTATTCCTATTTTACTATTAAACATGATAGCCAGATTCGATTATTGAGAGTCCAATCGGATATGGTTTCTCCATTTGGAATTGGAGCTCGGATTTGAATCATCTTCCCTCCATCTCACCCATATATCTCTCTCTCCGCTCCGCTGGCCTCCTCTTCCATACTCCCACTCACTTCAAATCGCAGCTTCTCCCACCCTACCTTTCGCCTACGATTCTCTCCATCCCATATGCTGTCGCCATCATCTGCTCATGCCCACCTCGCAATCACCCACACGCTCATCTCCTCTCTGACCTCCCTTCCACTTATTCCATTTCACTCCCCCCCAAGAAACCAGCTCCGCTGGCTACCAAGAAACCAATGCCTCCACCAGCTCCGCCTGCTCCTCATTCATTCCAAGCTACCCACCATCCACGCTGTCCTCTACACGTCCACCTGCTCTGCACATCCACCATCCTCTACTCTATGCATCCTCTTGCTCCTTCACCCATCGGCTCCATCCCCCCATATGTGCATTCCCTCCTCCATCGATCCGCTCCTCCCTCCACTGCTCGACTTCCTCTATGCGTCATACTCTCCACGGGTTCTTCCCACTCCCATTGCTCCTCTGCTTCTACTCCACATAGACAGCCCCACCGTCGCTATCTGTAATCACCTACCTCTTTCCCTCCACATGATACCTACCCCACAACCTGATACATCGTCACCCCACATAGCTCGACACTGCCTCTCCACGCCGTGCCTTCTCCTCCACACCGCTCTCCACTGCGCTTGCTCCACCTCCCTTGATCGCTCACTGCTCTCCAGCCTCCTCCACCACTCCCTCCACGCTCGCCATCCTGACTCTCCAACTCCAACCTGCACGCCCAGGCTCCACTCTGTGCACGTTCTGCCACCGCTAGCCTTCTCTCACACTCGCACCATTTCTCCACGACACTCCCTACTCCATGCCGTCGTCGGCCTTCAATTCCACAACCTGCAACCAAATAAAAAGAAACAAGCAAACAATATAAATAATATATTATAAAATAAAATAAAATAATATATTGTTTCAAATATATTGTAATATAATATATTTAAAAAAAATCAAATATTATATTTAATATTACAATAATTGTTTAAAAAAGAAAAAAACTATATACAAAATATTATATAGTTTATGAATAATAATAATAATAATATTAATTAATTAATATATTATAATTCAAATTTCACCTCAAAATCCAAAATAGCCTTGAAATACACACCTTCGCATACAAGGTCCAATACCATGGTGGAATTGAAAGAGAAAATCGAAAAAATGGAGAAGGACATCAAGTCCCTTGTCGCTAACCAAAAATACTTGAAGGAAGAGATGCATAGTAACAATACAATACTAAAAAATGAGCTTGTTTTGATACTAGAAAGAAGGCTGGATGAAAATTTTGACATCCTAAATGAAAAAAAAAGACTTGGATGACAAAATGAGTACCATGACTCAAAACATAAACATCTTAACACAGAACATGAGAACCATGATGCAGAACCATAATACATTAATTGAGGTGTTACAAATACTAATGCCTAAGACAGACCAAGTTAACAGTCAGGATATGCTAGAGGCATCAGTTCATATTTCCACACAGGAAGCACTCGCAAAGAATCAAGAAGATTGGAAAAAAAAAAATATTAACAATGCGACGCTTAAACAATAGATAGAAACAAAAATACTCCTAGATATGGAGGCACGATTAAACAACAAAATAGAAGCTATCGGTAAGATAGTAGGGAATAAAAAAGGGTAAAAACCACCAACAACAAAAAGGCAGTTCAAATATGTCACTTGCATCATCCAGTAGTTCTGAGCCACCATCAAACCGTAAAACGAAAGGCAATCAACATCGTCCTTACAAAATGTACCCATCTAAGGCAAAAATAGAGTTGTCAAAATACAATGGGAGTGAAGACCAATGCGTTGCTTGGCTGAAAAAAGCAGAAGAATACTTCGACATTTACAATATTCAATTTGATGAGGATAAGGTGAAATATGCATCAATGCATATGGAAGGGTACACCTATAATTGGTACTTATGGTGGAGGAGAGATAATTTTACCTACACTTGGAACTTGTTCAAAAATGATTTTTTTAATAGGTTTCAAGGAATCAAAGAAGATGATTTTTCAGTGAACTTACTGGATTACAATAGGTTGGAAGCATTGAGAAATTCACACATCAGTGGGAATCCTTATAGACACGAGTATTTGGGTTGTTTGACAAGCAAAGACTCGAAACCTATTTAGGAGGTCTTAAACCATACCTCCAAAAAGAGTTAAAGTTGCATTACATACCTAACGTAGAAGTAGCAAGACATAAAGCAAAAGCTGCAGAACGAAAATTGGAAGGAATTAAAACAAGAGGCGATAACCATTATCGACAAGAAAAAGAGACCCAATGTAGGTACTGTGTAGACACTTGGTCACCCGGTCATCAATGCCACAAACCTCAATCATATCCCTATGAAATGGAAAATAGATCAAATTCATTTAACGATTAAGCTGATAATAGACAAAAGAATAAAAACATATGTCATCGATGCAATGATGACTAGACCTCAGGCCATAAATGTAGGAACAATCAGACAATACAGTGCAGAATCACCAATGGAGAGGAAGTGCAAGTCTTTGCACTAGAAATATCATCCAATTCTAATACCGACATTGATTCATAATAAAGAATGACATTAGGAAATACTCAAGATTTGAGGACAAAGCTCCCTTAAAGGGAGTGGCAATGTAACAAATATAAAATAAAATATTAATTAGATTAGTCAACTATTATATGAAAGGGTGTAACCCTTCATTCTACACGCTCAAATCCTATAAAGGTGACTTCATTTGTAATTGTTATCATCATATAATATATTATTCCTATTTTACTATTAAACATGATAGTCGGATTCGATTATTGAAAGTCCAACCGGATATGGTTGCTCCATGTTTTCACATGGAACATGCCTAAGCACGTTTGCATGACCCACCAAAAGCCCGTTTTGATGTATGGTTTCCATTCTATGCCCTAGGTAGGGATTCAACAGGTGTCCTTGAAAGCCTTTAGGAGGTGGGCTTCAACATGCCATAGAATGATGAACGTTGCTAAGATCGACGAACCATCGAATTCGTTGGATTTATGACATCAGGATAGTGCTAAAGGTGGTCCTCTAATTTGGGTCCATGGACAAGGGATCATTTTTTAGGTCAATTTTGGAAACTAGGGTTTTTCTTAGTAAGGGAATGAAATTTTTTTGCACATAGGGGTCATCTTTGCAAATTCCTCAACCGTGAATGTTTGGCTAGCATTCCCACATGGAACATGCCTAAACACACTTGCATGACCCAACTGAAGCCTATTTTGATCCACAGTTTCCATTCTATGCCCCGGGTAGGGATTCAACAAGTGTCCCTGAAAGCCTGTAGGAGGCGGGATTCAACATGCCGTAGAATGATGAACATTTCTTGGATCGATGAACCATCGACTCTGTTGGATTCAGGACATCAGTATAGTGCCATGGGTGGCCTTCTAATCTAGGTCCATGGAGAAGGGATCATTTTTAGGTCAATTTTGGAAACTAGGGTTTTGCTTAGTAAGGGAATGCAAACTTTTTGCACATAGGGGTCAGCTTTGCAAATTCCTCGACTGTGAATGTGTGGCTAGAGTTCCCACATGGAACATGCCTAAACACGCTTGCATGACCCACTGAAAGCCCATTTTGATGCACGATTTCCATTCTATGCCCTAGGTATGGATTTAATAGGTGTCCTTGAAAGCCTGTAGGAGGTGGGATTCAATGTGCCATAGAATGATGACCATTTCTCAGATCGATGAAATGTTGACTCCGTTGGATTCAGGACATCGGGATAGTGCTAGGGGTGTCCCTCTAATATGGGTCCATGGACAAGGGATAATTTTCTAGTTCAATTTCGGAAACTAGGGTTTTGCTCAGTAAGGGAATGTAAAATTTTTTCACATAGGGGTCAGCTTTGCAAATTCCTAGACCGTGAATGTGTGGCTAGCGTTCCCATATGGAACATTCCTAAACACACTTACATGACCCATTGGAATCCTGTCTTGATGCATGGTTTCCATTCTATGCCTTGGGCAGGGATTCAACATGTGTCCCTGAAAGCCTGTAGGAGGTGGGATTCATCGTGCCTTAGAATGATGACCGTTGCTCAGATCGACGAACCCTCGATTCCCTTGGATTCAGGACATCGAGATAGTGCTATGGGTGGCCCTCTAATCCAGGTCCATGGACAAGGGATCATTTTTTAGGTCAATTTTGGAAACTAGGGTTTTGCTCAGTAAGGGAATGTGAAATATTTGCACATAGGTGTCAGCTTGAAGGTGAGTGTAGATATTCCCCTCTTGAAAAAATACTTGTTGCAAACTATCATTCCATGTGTAGATGTTGAGAATTCTGTAACTTATTGTGAGGTGTTGAACTTGACTTATTTCCCATCATCGTCAAACAAGAAATATTATTTGTTTGTGTTTTAATCAAGGTGAAAGGAATTGTCAATCTCTATGTGGATGTGAATTGATCTTAGGATATCATATCATTCGTGAGAATAGTAATTAGAAAGAAGGTTGTTTCCATATTAATTTAGCCTGGTCATCCAAGAGATGTGAGCATTTGTAGGATGAAATGTAGTAGGAGACAATGCCATTACGTTAGTAACAATGTAATGGAACATGTTTATGTTCAGAAACAAGTGGCCAACCTATGACGCCATTATTACAAAATATATATTTTCACACTATGAATGTTGTGAATAATACTCCATAAACATAAATTTATAAAACAAGATTCATAATAGTATTTCTCCAATCAATTTAAACTATAATAAAATCACACATAATTTTCATCTCTTCCAAAGTTTTTTCTCGAGTCCATTCATCAAATTCCATGTACATTAACAAAATGATAAAATAATGTGCTCCATATACATAATGTACATGATATAATCATAACCATTATTATAATCAAATATTCGTTAGATGAAATACATCATGCCAAACACCAATTTCATTTATGTAGACCACACATGTGCATCATTTAGGTGTGTCAACTTCGTGCATCCTTTAGAAGTTTGTTAGGTTGTTATGTGGGTAAGGTGGTTTTGTATTCCACTTAGTTGGATTAGTTTCTTAGATGTGCTAGGTGCTTATGTGTGTTAGGTATGTTCCATATTTGTGAATACAATTTAACATTGTATATGTAATTGGATTGTGGTAAAAAACAATTGAAATGTACATTTTTGTCATTACATAATATTGTAATTGTGCATTGTTCTCAAATTTATCACTCAGACCTCCATGAAATCGTAAAATCTATCAAAAATTGAGAACATTACACATAGAAGCATTCTTGGCCATACATGTATAATCACACTTAAAAGACTGAACCATGAAGATCTCAAGAGCCTTGATATGAAATATTTTTTATATCATGAAAGTTATAATACAAAAATAAAAGGCCCTTATATGGCCTGTCAATGTACATGTATCAAAAGAATATTTGATGTACATGCAAAAAAAAACATGTCCGTCTTAGATCGTGCCCCTATACTCTAAATTCCTCTTGTACAGAAAAATACATATTTGTCCTGGAGTAACACATCAAAACTCTAACTTTCTCTTGTTTTTTCCCGACCTTGATGCTTGTTGCCTCTGTCCATGACCACTGTGTATCTCTGACGACTGCAAATCAATGACAATATTTCTTGATTAGGTAACTGAACTAGTACTGTCCAACAATAACAAAATTTGAAAATGTAAAATACAACTCAATTGTACATAAAACAAACACTCACTACATCCATTTGGGGTATATACGCCTCTAGTGTCCTCCTCCTTGCAGAGAGTCTCTCTATAATTCTTTTTTGCGAATTAAAAAAATATATCAGTTATCTCAATAATTATCACATGTACATGACTGAGAAAGTACTAATCAATTATGTAAAAAATTAACATCTCACCGAAAAAATTTGTTCCTGGGAATGAGACTGGGTTTCCTCAATAGCAAGAGGAACTGTAGGTTGAACATCAACCTCGGTCACATGCACTAATGGACCAGGGTGTGGATACATTGACCAAATGATAAAATAGTTAGACATTGTGCATGTCCATAGAAAATAGAAATCAATTGTATAGTTACAAATATTCAAGTAGATGTACCTTAGTGTGAGTTATCCCTATTGTATATGTACCATTGACTGCAGTGTCAACAACCCCACTAAGGTCTACCATGGATGACTATACATCCTGATGCTATAAACATGCGAAAATAACATTAAGAAAAACTAGTCACGTGAAGTGAATTCAAAACTAACCAGCAACTGGCATTGGATGTGTGTACATTACCATGGGATGAGTAGGTTGATATTCATGGAAACCCGATCTTTTCAAAGAAGAGGGTTCTCTGGTGTAAACAACCCACTTATCTATGTTTGGACTATGGGGAGATCCAAACCAAAGAGGCGGTGCAGGGATTTGCGATGATGTTTGCAGTCATAAAGTGTTACCATAGTTAGACATGGAATTGAATGGATGGAATAATATGTACTAAAAAAATAACATATTGTAATATACTTACCCCTTCCTGGTACATATCTCCCCCATGGAAGGGACCACTTCCAGCAATTTCTTGCCCCTCTTCAGATCCAGATAGCATCTGCAAGTTTAAAAATTATAAATATTAGCAATATATAAAGGAGTGTACAGTAAGAAATTTAAATAATTCAAACAAGGTCCAGTCATTAACCATGTACTTACATTCTTCAGGCAATCATAAATTCCACCTGGGATTATTTCTTTGAGATCAATGTCTCCAACATCCGGTTCTAAATGGGGTTCCTGCAACTTCAAAAATTGTAAATATTAGACATTTTAACAAATTAATCAAGACTAACACATGCATTAAAAAAATGATATGTATTAACAAAATGACACATGTTTAAATATTCCCTAATGTTGATTGTTTGGGCCTCAGATACAACCACATTGGGTGCACTACCACCCACTTGAGACGCATCAATCTGCTGCAAGGGTAAAATTTGCATATATTATGAGTCTTTTAATATGTGTACAATATGGAAAAATTAAAAATTGAACAACAATAGAGTTTTAACAATGTCCTTACCTGACCACCAGTCATCGTAGAGGTACCATGTCTTGGTCCAGGACCATAACAGGATTGAGCACACGTTGTGCACACGTGTGGCTCGCTCTAAGGCACATGGGATGTTGGCCTGTCCCCACCAATAGATGGTCCTCTACCACCAGAAGCTGGTGGTTGTACCCTAGTAGAGGAAGAGGGTGTTGTCTGGTCAATAGTAGCCATGTGTCGAGAAACCATCTAAGCTAGAGTCAGAAATGCCTCCTATGTCTAGTCACCCATTTCATGTGTAGGAGGGATGGTTGCCCTCGGTAGCTAGGCATAGGGTGCATGTATTTGTCGATTGGCATCTCTATGCCTAACATTGGGTTAGTTTTGGGGCACCCCCCTACCAACTCCCTAGAATCCCAACATGTCAAAATAATTGACATGTTTCCCCATCACAAATTCTGCATACAACTTTCAGAGGAAGTACAATGATACTTCCCTATTGTTGTGCGGCGGAATGTCAAAAACCATGTACCATATATCCATCCAATGGTCTATAATGGGTGGAAAGGTGCACCACTCAATCGAAATATGTGGCTTGGTGCTCTCTGGAATGTCATCCGTACCAGGCACTCTAAACAATGTATAAATGTGTTCTTTGGTTATTTTCAACTTCTTTATCTCATTGTAGCTCAATCCATCAGCGCATTCTTGTCTTTTTCTCTCCCTGTAGGATGCAATGCTATACAAAGCATCGTTCGATATTGTGATCGTATCAACAATAGTCAGCAATGATTCTGACAAGGAGCGAAGGAGCTCATATCCACCCCTCAAAGCAAAACCAATCTCTCTAAGATTCCCAATAACCCTCAATATCTCAACATTGTTGTCCATAGTAGCCAATGCAATCATAAATACAAATAAAATATCATTAGAAAAATAAACACATGATATAATGACATCTCTAATTACTGAAAAGTGTAAAACTAATGTAAGAAAAATAACAACATAAACTAAATCTATTATTTAAATTTTAAAATTGATCTTGAATTTTACAGTAAAGAATAAACATTTAACATTTTAAATTTTAAATTTATGTTCTAAATTAAAGTATTAATTCCAATTTCCATATGCATGTGTATATAAAATGTCCTATGTACATATGTTGATTGGGAAGCTCCTCTAGCTTATTTTAAGGCTTGGATTATGAAGTTTCATCAAATTTGTGAGGTGCTGACTAATGCCCTTGTAGGACCAGCTCCCAGATTGTGGGTAGAGGCAACGACTAGAGCCTAGAATAGGCGGCATAATGTGCTATTGATGAATAAAATCCTAGTATAGGCAACGATTTTGTTAGATATGTAATTATTTGTTGTAACATGATGTTTTTTGGACTCCAAAGTCTATTTAGAAGATCTTTGTTTATATGTAATTTGGGCCATGTATGGATTCCACTTGATGTTATTTTAGTTCTATGCACTCTTTCTATATACCCATGAGAGACTAAATGCATAATTGTGTATAGTGGCTTTTATGGTTGCAAGGTTTCCACTGGATTATATCCTGTATGATAGCATGCGATTGGCATGTAATCAAACACATCAACCTCCCTATGTATCTTGATGTTCGTAGATCCTATTGTTGAACTTCGTTGTCTTGACCTTAACCAACAAGTACCCTTTAGTCAAGTGGAAATATTTGTTAAGCATGGGAAGATTCTATACCTTATTTTAACACTCGGATTAGGAAGTTTCATCAAAACTATAAGGTGTTTATTGATGTTTTTGGATGACCAACTTCGATATTTCGGATAGAGGCAAGGGATTTACCATGTTTGTTTATGTATTTTAGGGAAGATATGAATTCTACTTGATTTTTTTTTTAGCTGTATGCAAGCTTGCAATATAATTGAAAAACTTTGCATATTTGTCAATTTTGGTTTGGATTCACAATGATGCTTGCGAATATACATATGCAAATAGTGAAGTTCATTTGTTTTATATGAGTTAATTGGGGTTTTGGTTTACATTGGGCATGTAAATTACTTTTGCAAACTTGTAATGTGCTTGACAAACTTTACATATTTGTGAATTTTGGTATGGATTCACAAGGATGATTGTGAATATGCATATGGAAATAGTGAAATTGATTTGTTTTTTATGAGTTAATTGGGGTTTTGGTTTCCATTGGGCATGTAAATTTTTGGTATGAATTTCGGTAAACAATCAAAATTATTTGTTTTTTATGATTAAATTGGGGTTTTGGTTTCCATTGGCCATGTAAATTCAATTGGGGTTTTGGTTTCCATTGATTTCCATTGGCCATATAAATTAAAATATTTTTTTTAATTTCAAATTAGGGAAAATAAATTAATGACTATAGGGGGGAAATCATGAGAAGATTTGAGGAAAATACCTCACAAAGAAGAGGTTGATCCAAAGGTGGAGGTTGATGGATTTGGCTCACACAAAACGTGTTTGTGCACTCTCTTTCTTCTCTTTCGAAGCTTCAATATCGCGTCGTTGTGTGAAAATGATGAGATCGACTTGTTTTAACCATAAAACATGTTTTAGTAATTGTGAGAACGCTTACTTAAAGAAAAACGAGAGCGCGATTTGCATTAATAAAACAACGACACGTTTTGGCGTACTATCCTAACTGGCGTGCATGTTGGTAGCCTTGGGACTAGGCTTGGCAAGGTCGGGATTGCTTAGGATGATTTCTATTTTATGGATCAAAAGTGATTGACTTCACTCTACCATTGCATCTAAAAGGTCCCTCAAATTTGTGCACTCACCCTATTGAATTTTAAGCTCTAGCTTTATCGTTGGATTTTGATCTTCCATTCATTACAAACAGCTCATGAATTTTTATCTTCCATTCCTTGTAAACAACTCATGAATTTAACGATCACTACATTGTAGAATGATGAACAGTTGTTTGTAAAACATATTGTTTGTGAGCATATTGTTTTGATAAGTATATCCTCTATATATATTTTTGTAGAGGTTAGATCTATGGGGTTAGAAAGTACGCAGGCTTGATTCCAATGTGTTCTCAATTTATCCCCAAATTTAGGGACAATTATTGATATAATTAATAATTTCACAGTATTTATACTGTGTCATTGCTGTAAATTATGGGTTGATAGCTTAAGAATTCTAATAATCTTTTCTACTATAAAATTAGCTGGTCTATGGTATTCAAACATAGTACAACTTTATAGAATGCTATCCTTTTTATATATTTATATATAGTTTTTTAAGAATGTTGTTGCGTGGCTGTCGCCATTGAACTCATTGCATTAGTTTCAAAATGTTGCATTATAATATATGCTATGCAGTCTCATTGGGGTCTTGAACTTGGATTCTCCAATTTTGAGTTCTTTTTTTTTCCAAATAAACTTCAACAACAAAAAAACATCTATAAACTTGAACAACAAAAAACATCCATAAAATTCAACAACAAAAAACATCCATCTACAGTAGAAAGGACATTGTCAACATTGCCACCTCTGCCACTTCATGGATCTTGTTATGTCCCTCTCCATTAGGTCTAGGTATGAATCTCTTTTGCCAACATTTCCACCTCGTGGATCTTGTTATGTCCCTTTCCACTAGGTATGAATCTTTTATATATTTTATAGGACTAAATCTTCTAAATATTTTATAGACGCCCCTCTGATCGAAGGCACCAATGAGGGGTACTAATATTAGTTGAAATAAACAGGCTCCTTGCACTTTTTCCACTACAGACACTAGACAACGACTTTAATGTTGTATGGGACTAAATATTGTACCTGGAATATGTCCTGGATAATTATGTATTTATTCTTTATATGTCACTGATCTCCATAAGGCAAGGGAAAGGACATACATAATATACGAACTTTGGGAGAGTGGGCTTGGAGGAAAACTAGACGAGAGTTCATCAACTTGCAGGTTTATCTCCATGGTTGTAAATAGAAAGAAACCCCCTAGAGAGCCAGTTTCAATGTATTTCAAATCGTTTTCAACATCAAAGCAAATATTTAAATCAGTTCAAAATACAATATTGAAGGGTCGTGAAAGTGGCGTTGGACCAAAAAGCAGTTTGTGACTGCTGCACCTCAAGACGTTGGACATGGCCTCTCCTTTGATTTTGTGGGAAGAAGAAGGACAATGTACATGGCCTCTCTTTTTTATATAGTATAAATCAAAACAAATAGACATGCAAGGCCCTCCACCATAAATAGATTCTTTGTATATCAATTTTCCTTATATAAAATAGTAAAATGTTAAACCATTATTCTACAAATAATATTGTATTTCCACCATCATAATTTTGCCTGGTTCAACAACATAGTTACATGTATACATTCACAATAGTGGTAGAAAAAATCCATGCCCAGGTTTTTTGGAATACCTTGCAATTTAGTCTATTGTGTGAACATGGTCCTTGGGCTCCATGGATGACAGAAAGTTCAACATTAATTGAAAATCATGCAACATGTGAGTGTATAGCTCCTATTTTTTGGAAACTTGTGTGCTATAATGCAAACAATTAGAAAATAAATCCTAAGCATAATTTAAGACTATCAACTTAATACCCAACCTCGATCTTCTTTAACATTATTCAAATATATTTAACATTATTCAAATCTTGATGATGAATCATGATGAAAAGCAAATGCACCAGAAGTTAATGCATAGTGCATGTTCATAACGTGTAATATATGGTGGCCAATGAAGGTATAGAATAAAATCAATGTTGTGATGTGCCATCCCATAATAATAAAAAATAGGAGTTAATTTCGATGACTGTTGTATTCTTTATAATTTAGATCTGTAATCTTTGTCAATTTTTTGTGGTCAGTGGACATGGTATCATCTCTTCAAATATGAAGAGAATATTTCTATCATGTTCTCCCACAGCATGAATTTGCTTCTTTCTACCCAATAAAAAGGTAAATATCATCCATGGAGTACCGACAATGACTCTACTTCAAGCCAAGCTACATTACACCACTAGTGAATGTGCACCAACAATGACCCTACTTCAAACCAATCTACATTACACCATTAGTGAATGTCCCCTCTAATTTTGAACTAATTACAAGCATTGAAATGCCATTTCGCTTGTATGAGAATTAAATATCAAGTGGAATGCCATGAATTAATATTAAATCAACCCCGCGCCTCTAGTGTCCTCATTTTTCTCATTTTTATCTAGCTTTGGAAGCAACAAGGACAAATAGTATTTTTAAAAGGAAATATGCCAAAATAATTGTTTTGGGCCATGTTTCAAAATCAATAGATTCTTTTTTGTAGCAATATCAATAACTGTTGGTAACTGTGGTGACCTTGCCACCTCGTGGCTCTTGTTAACTTACAATTCTATTTTATATAAAGCAACCAAGTGGATATATGGATTTTGGAAAAAATATGCTTTAGAATCATATGAAGAGTCCGATATCCGACCTTAAATCAAGTATTTGGATTGTACCTTAAATTAAGTTAAATTAAGTCTTTATATTGTAGGGGAAAATATAAAAAGTAAAACTTTAATTATCATGGAAAACACTGCAAATTATTTACTATGAAAAAATGTAAATTATTCCTAATGATAATAAAATCTATTTTTGCTTTGTAAATTTTTTTATAATAAGATTAAATGTTTTATAATATTTTGTTATAATGTTTTGTGGAAAAGAAAATGTTACAATTAGTTATGATACCATGCATCATGAACAAGGTTTTCCCTCGTGAACATTTGTCAGCCCATGTTTTTCATTTTCAAGTTTTAGCTAGTTGTTTCCCCAACACAGAGCTAAGCTAGTTGAGTAGTTCATAGGCAAGGTGCATGAGCTGGTTGTCATCTCAACTTTATAAAGTCCCATGCTTTGATAAGATTCAAGAGTTGTTTGTTGCCTCAACTTGATAAAGTTCCATGCTTTGATAAGTTCTTGACTAGTTCTCTAAGAATTTTTAGACATAGCAATACGAGGAGCTCAAGTAAGGCAATAACAAGAAGTAAGGAAATGACAGATGCTAGCCAATAATCATTGATATGGATCTTACAATACATGGATGGGATGATCCTTGCTGACAAAATCTCTATTCATGGCATCATGAATATCCAAACAACTACTTAAGATGACACTTTCCTTTGGGCAACTATTATGTTTATTTTGTTTTATCTTTTCTAAAATGTTAACTTCTATGACTTCAAGGGTATGTTTACTCGATTTTTTGCATACAATATATTTTAATATGTCGACTACTATTTATGATCTCTGGATGTGAAGGTTGTTGTTTGTACAAGTATAAGTATACATATGTTGATAAACTATTTATGATCTCTATGTGTGTGGAGATTGTTTTTTATTGTTTTAAATAATTATACATATTATTATTAAGTAAGGCATTTTATTAAGAAAATAATGTTATAGAAGGTTAAAATATCTATAAGAATTAATAAACGATATTTGAGATGATTTTATCTGGTAAGAGGTAACACTACAATTTAGGTTATGTCTATTGGATTCATGTATAAGGGTCAGGGCAAGCTACTCGAATAAAGCACATTGCCCTTTGCTAGAGTATCACCGATTACTAGTATGGGATAATGGTTTTTGATTCAGGATGAAACAACCTTTTGGTCCTAAAGTATGATCTTAAATTGCTTCTGATTAATTAAGAGATCATCTTCCTCGGGCATAAGGGAATAGGCTAATGACCAAAGGCCTAGATGCATCTAGCAAGAGTGGAATTTTTCACCCTTACGAACCACTAATGGGTTATTTCAGGGGGTTAAATTTTTTTACTCACAATGATGTAGTAGCAAGTAGGGGTCTTCAGATTGCACCAATAGTGATTAAGTCATTAGCTCCAAATATTATATATTTTTTCTCGCTTTAAGAAAAAATGATATTTGAAACGAGTATAAAAAAAAATTACATACAAATTTAATTTAATGAATTTATTTTTTGTAATTTAATGAATTTATTTTTTGTAGAATATTTAGTAACAGTTAACAAGCCACCGTAGGCTTTATGGTCACACTTCAATCAAATCACACAAGGAAGGGCATGAATATTACTACGTAAAAAATATTTATATTTTTAAATTAGACCATAGTGGGATGGCACAAAACATTCCAAAGGTTATTTAATTGAAACATATTGAGGAATGATCAATTTAGCTTTATGAGAAATATCACAAAGCACATTGTTATGTTAAAAAAATCCATTAAAACTTTCTTTTAAATAAAAAAGAGTTGTATTATGCACAAAAAGGAATGTGCTAAAAGAAAAATATCCAAAAATAATTAGCTTATTATAAGAAATATGACTAACCATTACTTAGGTTAAAGTCATAATGTTTTCTTCTTTTGATAGCAAAGGAAAGATTCTATCATATACATCCTTGAGGAACTAGCAAATCGTACATCCTTGAAGAAAAGGGAAATTGTAGGCCATCGGGATCCAGTTAATGTTTGAGATGAGAGGAATACATAGTTAAAGAATTATAAGGGAAAATATTCAATTCAAAAGTCACTAGCTTGGAAAAAAATATGTCTAACTATTTCCTAGATTAAATTTGCAATATTTTCTTGGTTTAAGCCATAATGTTTTCTTCTTTTGATAGTAAAGGAAATATTCTAGCATATACATCCTTGAGGAATAGGCAAATCGTACATCCTTGAGGAAAACGGAAATTGTAAGTCATCAGGATCCAATGAGTGTTCGAGATGAGAGGAATACATAGTTAAATAATTATAAGGGAAAATATTGAATCCAAAAGTCACTAGCTTGGAAAAAAGTATGTCTAACTATTCCCTAGATTAAATTTGCAATGTTTTCTCAGTTTAATAGTAAAGGAAGGATTTGTCAAAGGAATCCATAAGGAAAAGGGAAGTCAGAGGCAATTAGGATGAAAACGATGCTTGAGATAAGAGGAATATTTCAATCAAATTTCTTCATTGTGATTTTTCAAAACATGTTTGGGATCTTTAAAGTGTATTCAATAAGCATAACCTTCGTATTTTATCAGTTATTGAAGAAAGGAAAACGCACCTTCGAAATTTGAATACTTAAAAGGTATTTTGCCCTTGGCAATTCATTTAGTTAAAAGGTATCTATTAGTTTTATCAATTTCATTATCATGGAAAGTCGGGAACAAAACAAATTTTGAAGATATAAAATTTGGTGCAATTTTGAAGACATAAAATTTTGTTTGCATGGAAAGTAAGGAACAAACTAAAATTTGAAGAGAAATACCAGTCCAAAGATCAAATATGGGATGGATCACAAAGTCATTTTTTAAAACAATAAAGGTTAACTATGGAGAGGAGATTACAGTAAATATGATCTAAATAGAAAGAGATATGATAAATTTACGGGTTTAATTCTAATCAAAGCATATATTAAAAGATAAAAGTTAAAAAAACAATATCATTAGCAAGGTTGGGGTTTTCCACGTAAAAGGTGGATAATGTTCAATGTTGATAGTGCATCATAGAAACCTTGGTCTAACAAGGTTAAGAGAACTCTTTAAAGATTGTTGTGGCAACACAAAGCACTTTGAATAAGTGTATGCACAAGCTTGATTCCTTGTACCTCGATCATCTCAAAATTAAAAAGTTTTATCAGGTTTTTTAGTATCCATTATCTAATGATCCTTCGACTATCAAATTAGAAAGAGAATTATATTTATCATACAGGTGACATTTACTAAAAACGAAAAAAAAGTCTAAGTGGAATCATTATGTGCTTAGGAATTTTTAATATTCTAACTCATGGTCTCATTTACTAGATAAAAAAGCTACTTTTTTTGTTGAAGGAAAAAAAAATTCTTTTGTTCTAGTTAGAAAAAAATACCTTCTTCAAATGCTCTCGGCACCTTACATTTAGCTGTAGCTAAGCTCCAAAAAATATCCTCATAAAATGTCTATGAATTTGTTGTAAATTACAAGCACAAATCACATTATAGTAGTTCATTCAAAGCAAAGTTGCGAGTCTAATACTTAAAAATGAAAAAGTTACCTTAACTGCATACCTAATTGGATTTAAATATCTGTATTGCATGGGATAAAGAATTACCTGAATTGATCTAACATCTTGGAATGACATATAAATTCCTCAAAAGATGGTTCGATGAAAAATTAGAGATGAAGGTTCTATTTAAGGGTGTCATTGAAGCCCTTGAATATGGATTTAATAAAATTATTATTAAGGCAATTGTACTTTTTTATATAATGAAAATAGGTATTTGATATTTATAATAAGCTGAATAAAATCAACATTAAAAAAGTTAAAAAAAATGTAGAGTACCAGTCCCAAAAAAGAACTGGTAAGAGTTTCTGAGAGAAACATTCATACCATATACAATCTTCCATAATTTTGAATCTAAAACCATATAACTACAAACTACTATGCTGCTGTAGATATTGATAAACTAACCTAACAGTAGAAACAAAAAAAATTCATAAACAAAATAGACTAGCTAGTACTATGGTCACTATGCATGACCTGCTCTTCAACAAATTCTTCTTGTTCCTTTGTACTCAAGATAGCCACTATAGAATGAGAAGGTTAACGAACAAAGGATCCCTTGTATCCCCTGCTAGCGAAGTATTATGTAGTTCTATACTATTTTGTAACTAGTGATTCATCATGTCGATCCAAGGTGGCCTAGATAGTGTCAATCTCAACTTTATTAATGCGAATGATTCCTTTATCATCATCCAAGAAGGACATTTACAATGAGCAATGAAGGAAAACCTACTCAGCATAGTCCAGGCGAGAGTCCAAACCAGGAGTATGGGCACTAACCTGACGAATTGCCTCCGTAAAACCTTCCATCTGTGCATTCATTTGACAAATATGGCTACAAATGTACATTGTGTTAGCACGAGTGTCACTAATTCCATCCAAAAGTTCATGAATTTTCATATCCAAATCCAGAGCAGGATTCATTGTTGCTAAATGAACACCAACAAAAACTCCTGTATCCCAAACTTTCCAAGTTAAAGAAAGGACAAAAACAAAACCAGACCTGTAAACAAGCTCTGGTAGATTATTTTCCAAGGGATCAAACATCAACGCAATCAAAATCCTCTCCCCTAAGGCATAGGGGAATGCTTCGTCATCCATTGTAACCCACAATACCATCCCTTGAACACACAACAAACCAGTCTTCCCCCTCTTCACTCTAGACCAAATACAAATGAAACTTGAATGAGAAGAAGGGAGATACATATCCCAAAGCACTAACAAGCCCAGACCACCTATAAATCCCTCCACGTGCAAAGTGAACTGTTGTATTAACACTCGTGTTAATAACAAGAAATGGCAGTGGGGATCATTAAGAGTGGACATGGTGCTTCGCCTTGGAAATGGAAATGAAATTAATGTATTCCCCATTCCATAGTTCAACAAGGGGATCACAGGGTGTTTAAAAGATATATAGGGAAGCTAACATGTAGCATGTTGACCCCCATTAACAAGCATGTCCCCTTGTGCCAAAAGAACTGCATTTCTTGCAAGAAAATCAGTTGTGCTAGTGCTAACCCATTGCACATGGAAGAGATGGAATTTGAGAATTTGAGAAAGGAGACCATTAATACTATGTTGCAGCTGTCTCACTATTTTTTCTTCAAGATCTTTTCGCCTTATAGCTTGAGAAATAATTAAAAGAGAGTTTCATACGATGACAAGCAATTGATTAATTCTAAGAGGCGTAGTACTTTTAATTCCCTAGTAGAGAGAATATCACTTTGCTAAGTTATTTGTGGCTTTCTGTAAGCCCCATTTGAATGTTGATATTGTATTCCCTCTTGGATCCAATAGAATCCCCCTACACCTGAAATTGTAAAATTGTTATTAATAATAATCTTAACTGGAAAATTATTACCATTCATAATGAGAGATGTCCAATAAAACCACTTAAATCACTTAGATTATGAAAAGTTGAAAGTGTTGTAGGTTTGATCATATTACATAAACAATTGATCAAGTGGTGGATTAACTTACAGACAAAAAAATTACAACAAATGAATCCCAATCAATATGCTTAAAAGCCTACTCTAAGGTGGAAAAGTGTGAATCAAAATTATCATTTTACCAAAGGACCCATCCTTCCCCATCTAAGGCCACCAACCTTTCCAAATTATAATGATTGGAATGTCTTAATTGATAATCCATCATATGGATCTTGTTTGAAAACACTCCACTAAGAGGGAAGTTATGTGTGTATGCCCATCACAAAATATGACGTCATTAGACACTTAAGTGAACCCAAATGTAGGATACATGTTTAGTCCCTTTGTAATTAGAAAGAAATTTGGCATTCATCAAACATATTTCATTTCATCATTCTCTCAATACTATGCAAAATGATTAATAGCATAAACTTTATAAAAAGAGTAAATCCATGTATCAAAGTAATACTACTATCTAGAGAAGAGTAACAAAACAGTCCTTTCAACACTTATGAGTGGTATGGAATTAATTTTGAGGGCCAACTAGTCTAGGGAATAAGTTTTTCTCATATGAAATTGTAAATACCATAATGTAGTTAGTTCTCGATTTGTCTAAACAAGTGACGAATTCCTACCAATTTTGACTGTTTTTTGCTCGTTTCTAGCCATGAATCGTCACAAAATTTTCAAAACATGCAAAAACACTTCCATATCTTATAGAGTGTGGATGCTGGGGGGTTTTTCGTGTCACACGATTTCAATTCTACGCTTAAAATCATGCAACAAACAACACAAAATGTAGATTTTGTGCGCTAAGTTCACCGGATTTTGGTGGAAAATCGATCGAAAAGTCAAAATCGTCCCCTGTCGTTAGTTATTATGCTTTATGTGAATATTTTAAACAAGGACCAAAATTATTGCCATTATATTATTTAAAGAGAAAACTATTAGCTTATCGGATATAATATACTTGACTGTATCCATTAAAAGATTGAATAAAGATAAGCATAAACAAGAGAATTTTAAAAAGGAAATTCATAATTTCATGGACATTCTCTTCAAATATGTTTGTAAATTCCAACCTTTCATGTTCATGGAAGAAATTCCCCACGCTTTCATTTTACATACATGGTGTGGAAAATGTATATTCCATAGGAATTCCACCGTTCAAGCTACAAGCATACATATCAAGTTTTCTTTGTGAATAGTTTTGAAGTGATGCTTGGTCATGCTGAAGGAGCAGACTTCAACAATGGCACCATAAAAACGTAACGCCCTTCTGGAAACCATTAATCCCTTTGGAACCTGTTAATGGCGTCCTATCCTTAAACCTCCTTCTTCGTCGACTGGAACCTCATTTTCTGAGGCAAGAGTCCTAGAGTCTAGTCAGTCTTCGGGCCTGGCCTAGTACCAACCAGGCTAATCAAGTGGGAAATACCTTATTGTTTTTTTCGATTCTTCTAGGTTTATTGTTTCAATTCTGGCAGTCTCCCTTGTTTTTATGCCTGTGAACCATATTTTTTCAAGATGGCAGATTTTCTTCAGTCTGACCCTAGAATGGCGACATAATTTTGGTTGAACAATCAGGTATGGGTCTCTTCCAAGGCCCCATAACCTTCTCAGCTTGAGGAAATTATCATGGGAATCCCTACTCACGAGCAACACCGAGCGGTCAAGCGTTTGGTGTTCCCAGAGGTGGCAGATGTCGAGGATGGTTTTGTGCCCGCTTCTAATGTTTCGTCAGGGAGTAATCACACTAGGGAAACCAGTGTCGGTCGTCCTTTTGATGGAAAATTTAGGCATAATCGACTCCAATTTGTGAAGGAAAAAAAGGGGAGACCCCTCTGTGTGCTGGGATGTGACGTTACCTATGACATGGTGGCCCATCTTGTTGAGTGGGACCTTATGGGTCTTTGAAGTTTTACTAAGTGGGCCCTTATGGGTCTTCAAAGTTTTGCGGCTCAACAGGGCTGAGATTAGAGCGTGGATTGGGGTTAAATGGCATCCCTTTATTTTGAATATGCCTCATGTTATGACCCTCGCGAATGGATGGGTCTTTTTCAGTTTCTCTTTGCAGAGGACTGCCTGGATATTGAGTCCAAACACTGGGTGATAGGGCATGGTTCTTTGGTTCTATCTCGTTGGAATATATATTTTGATCCATGGAAGACTACCCTTCACAGAAGGTACTTGTGGGTTATTCTTCTAGATTTTTCCCTTTTCTGTTGGAATATCAAGGGTTTCATGGGAATTGCAAATGCCATCGGAAATTTCATCATGATGGAAGCAACTCATTTCACGGGGGATGAGAGGTCTGCACCGTAAGTTTTGGTGGATTTAGACATCTCAGGTGGTCTTCCAGAGGAGTTTGAGGTGATTTCGGAAGGTGGAACTTTTTCCCAAAATCTATACTTGTGGTTCCTTTTCAATGTTTCAACTGCAAACAAACCAATCATCAAAAATTTGTTTGTATTTATGGAGTTGAAAGGGAACGAACCCCTATTCCATCTACATCGGTCGTTGATGAAATGGAGAATGTGGTGGTGAAAATATCGTTACCTATTCCTCTTGATCGCCTTCCAGGGGTCTTATTTGTTGGTAAGTTCATTGAAACCCTACCTACGTTATTAAATTTTCTTTCGATCGAAGAATTTAGAGAATATGTGTTGGGAACCTGGTTGGATGGGGTGATCCCGGGGTCAAGGATGGTCGATATCCCTAGAAAGGAACCCTTGATGGAAGGGTAAGAGCGGTTGACATGGTCAGACTTGACCCGAAATATGTTGTTTTGGGCCCTGTGACAGCTTGTAGGGAACTCAAGCCTCCCCCTTTACCCTCTCTTTAGCCCTCTCTCCCATCTATTTTCCCTCTACTGAAGCCCCAAGTTCCTCCTGTGTTGGATTTATTCATATCCCCCTCACCTTTACAGGACCCGCTGGGGACTCCACTGGGTGGGAAAGCCCCTATGAATACTTATTCACTTGAAGTCGAGGGGAATGGGGTCTTACCGGTTTCCTCCCTTCGTGACCCCAATTTAACCCTTCACAAGCCGTATAAGCCTAAGCCTTTAAAACCTACGGGGGTTACTGTCAAGGAGGGTCACTCTCCTGGTTTCTATACCAACCCGTCAGTAACTTCTCTATTCGAGAAAGGTTTACCTCATCTTTATGAGAAGGATATGTTAGCTAGTTCGAGGAATCTTGGAGAGACCATATCCCCAGTGGAGTTCCCATCATGATTTTGGTGTCTTTCAATATTAGAGGGTTTAGAAGTTCCCCTAAACGTGTTTCCCTAAAACATATCTTCGGTGTGCTAAACCTGGGGATTTTGATTCTTCAGGAGACGATGATGTTGGCGACTTTTGCTTGTGATTATTTTATTAAGATCAAACCAACTTGGTGTGTTTTTTCTCTAGATGCCACAAGTCTGTTAGGGGGAACGTTGGTTGCTTCGGATTTGAATGTGGCGGATCTGCAGGATTTTGTTATTAGTGTTGGGATTCTTGTGGAAGGGAAATTGAAGGGTTTTAATGAGGTATGCACTAATTTTCAAGAAAATTTTCCAAATCTTTTCATTAGTCAGATTATGAGATGTTGTTATATATGAATTTTTTTGTATCTAGAATCAAACCCAAATTTGTAAAGAAAATCAATGTACCATTTCCTTCACAACTTCTTGGGTTACCTTCACTTATTGTGTAATGTCGTTTGGATTGAAAATTTTCAATGCTTCCTTTCAACAATCCATTTCATATATTTTTAATTACATGTATACATTATCTTAGCTTATCTATATGGTCTTACTAAGCATTCTAAGAAGGGAGACAAACACTTGGAGGACCTTGAGTCATTTTGATTTGATGTTATCGATACAAAATTAGGATCGAACCTAAAAATTGTGTATTTTGCATTAAGATTCAAAATTTGTTGGATTCCATTATACCCAAGAAAGGGATCACCATTGATCTTCTCAAAGTTAAGGCAAATTTTAAATTACTTGCACCTCAAACCATTAAACAACCTCAAGTTCTACAGGGAAAGGAAAACTTCCTCAAAAGATTTTTCCATTATTATTCTAACGTTGTTCATGATTTCCTTCACTTGCTACACAAGGATAACAAGTTCATATGGGATGACCAAGCTTACAGATCCGTTGAATATCTAAAGTGTGCACTCACATCATCCCCATTGCTTAGTCCTTTGGAATTTAATCACAAATTAATTTTATATGTTTCAACATCTAAACATTTTGTATGGTGATAAGGAGAAGTTGGGTTTAGCAACAAGAAACGTGACTCAAAAATTTCGTCACTACATATTTTTTAGGCTCGCCAAGGACTTTATCACACTACATATCACTTAGGTTAGCCAAGGTCAAGGTGAATTATAATCCGATGCAATACATTCTCAGTAAATCCTTAGTTACCATGAAATACGCATGATGGCTAGTCCTCCTCCAAGAGTTTGGACTCGAATTCCTTTCCAGCAAAACCATTAAAAACATTACCAATTGTGGAAATTATTATGGAGTTACCCTTTGGTCATTAAGAATCTCATTCTTAATTATTCACTTCCATGTGAACATATATTCTATTTATCCTTTGACAACCCTTGGTATGGACATATTATCATTTATATTGAAATGCAAAAAGTTGCATCTCACCTCAACCATGATGATCGATGATGAGTGTGAACCTAGTCTTCTCAGTATCTTATCATAGGTAACATTTTGTATAGGTAAGGAGTAGACATTGGTCTTCATCAATGTGAAACCTGCAAAGAAGTTAAAATCACCATTAATGATTGTCTTAATAGAGCTTGCACTCATCATTTTTCTAGATGGTCTACTACTTAAAAAATATTGTGTGTGGAGTATTTTAGGCCCTCGATCTTTCAAGGCTATACAATATTGTCAATCATTACAAGCCATATCAAATATTTTCTAAGAATACTTGCTCATATCCTGCACCTTTACACCCTATTGTGATTGTAAAATCCTTCACCAAATGCGGCATCAATTTCATGGAATGCCACCCAACTTCCCCTTATGGACTTAAGTACATCATTGAATTTGTCAATTATTTCACAAAATGGTCCAAACCCATGCCTAGAATTTGAAAAAAAACTACACAAAACCTTGTTCTTTTTCAACCATGGCATTTCTAGGTTTGGTGCTCCTAAGCAACTTCTGTTAGATCATTGAAGCATTTTTAGAATTAAGAGTTTGAATCCATGGCCTAAGTTGGAATTCAACCATGAATTCACAACCATGTACAAGTTGCGAGCAACTGACCAAGTAAAATTAGTTAACATAATCTTAAAAACCCATGTTCCAACATATGGTCGGCAACCATAAGTCCAACTAGCATCATTAACTTCCCTTGAGATTGTGGGCATATCAAACCTTAATAAAAAATTACAAAGGATTCACAACTTTTTCATTCAACATATGGTGTTGAGAAAATTTTATGAATTGACTATGATATTCCATTATTACAACTAGATATCAAACATCTCTTGATACTTCTCCTTTAGAAGAACACCTCATTGATTTTTGAGAGACTAAATAAAGAAACTCGTGATATTGTCACAACTATTGAAGCTAAGAAAAAGTGAGACAAAACATGGTATGACTATTGCATTGGACCTTGCATGCTTAGTGAAGGTAACATGGTTCTTATTTATCAACGAGGAAAGGAGAATCCCAAGCTTGGAAGGTTTGAAACCCTCTAGTATGGACCCTTTATCATCAATTTTTAATGAACTAATTGACCATGAAGGAAATATTGTTAGGGACTCATTTGTGAGATTTACCTAAAGATATTCTATGCATGAAATGGAATATCAACACATGTACAATGTAAAATATGTTTTCAATTTTTCTATTGATTTTAATTTTGATCTCTATCATTGGTATTTATTGTTTCAGGATTGTAATACCTTGTTCAAAACACCTTTTTGGTGATTATCCTATAAGTATAATTTTAAACTAGCATAGAGGTTTAACATATCTCATTGTCAAATGCATTAGATCTTCTACCTTTTAATCGCTTCAAGTTGATGCCATTAGAGGAGTGTCACCATGACTCTCTTTATTTGACTAATGATTGTTTAATAATAGAGCTTTCCAATATTGGGCTGCCATAAAGTCAAATCATGCTTATTTTTCAAGCTTAATAGATTGAATTTACATAAGTTGAGCTTCATATTCACACCCTTATATTTTTCTAGACACATCCTATATGGGTTTAATTTAGTTGTGCTTTCTATGCCACTTTGGTATCCACTGCTTGCGTTCCAGTTGCTTTTTTCTTTTCACGATTAAAGCCCCATTTGCACACAAATCATTGTATTGCAAGAGGGAACAAGTGTTGGGTATTTAGTTATTGTTACTCATTGTATGTTACCATGTATGCTAGGGAACCTAAACCATTTATACCCTTGGCATCTCTTTGTATAATTAACATTTTTTTAAAATACAAGAAGAGAAAAAGTGATTATAAAACATTTAAAAAATAAAAAATAAAAAAATAAAAAAATAAAAAACCAAAATGATGGGTGACGAATGAGCGATCTATCAATATTCAATGAGTAAGGGAAATTTTTAAATCATCCTTAATTAGAGAATTGATATCGAGTCATCCATCAACACCTTTTTAGGAATGATCTATACATTATTTGTTTTCCCCATATATAATATATAACAATAAAGTCATTCCTCATTAGCTAGATTAGTCAAAGTTTTCACTTAAGCCCATTCTCATTTGTTAAAGAAATGTAACTTTGGAAGATATTTTATTGTACGTTTGACTATATTATTATTATTCTTTCTTTCTGAGATGGTATTGATTTATTCATAGATGTCCTTAATGTAATTGGTCATGTAAAAGTCACGAGGTAAAACTTCTATTTCAAGTCGAGGAAAAGTACCCACAAAAGTATTTTATAAATGTTATTTTGAGTCTCCCTAGGTAATTCAACCATTTTTATAGAAACATGCCGACCTAGTTAGTTTAAATTGTCACTCACTTGATGTGTAAAAATAGAAGAGGTGCCTCCCTCATTTGTACATATCTCACACTCACAAAATTGCTCAAGAGAGAGAGAGAGGAAAGTAGTCTACTGAAGAAAGAGAGCTTCTAGTCTTGTTCTTGGGGTCTTACACTTTACTTGGTCGAATTCTATATTGAGGAAGTTTTGTTGGGTTTTCTCCCCCATGCATTTTTCCTAGGATAAATATCTGTGTTCTTTTGTGTTGTTGTGATTTTATTTCTTTTAGTGATCCTATTGCATATGGTTATGATGTTAAATATTTTGAGATCTTGTATAACCATTGAAATTCTAACATGGAATCGAAGCCACCCTAAAACATTCCTTTGTGCATCCATAACACTGCTACTACTGCAACTGTTAGATATTAGGGCTTCATGCTTGAAACCCTAGGAGGGAAAATCTAGTCATATTGGAATTTTTGCTATAACTCGACTTTGGTGAAGGATCAGGAGCTAAAACTAGGAGATGCTAAATATGAAATGTTGATGTACCTTGTGTACAAGTTTAAGATTCATATTATTTGTACTTTAGGAGATATGATTCCTCCAAAATAGGGTTCCAGCTTCTTCCATAATTCAGTATTAAACATGTGACCTAGGGAGAAATGAAATATCTCGTCCTAAGAAGATCTAAATCAAATTTAGTAAGATGTTCCAGAAATGGATTAGGCTTTAGTTTATCCGGTGTGAGTTTTGGAACCTAAATTCGAAACATTGATACGTGGAAGTCCGTACAAGTTCACTATATTGAACCAGCCCACAAACATGTCACTATGGGAAACTTAGCTTAAGTTCCCTTTGGTGAATCCAATTTTTCTCTAACCTGTGGGGTTTGATAGAAGACGGATCAAAATACCTTAGGATGAAGTTTTAGACCCGAGGAGAATTTTTTTTGGAGATACATCAAAATTAAGACTGGACATTTCAGTAGAAGAGATTGAAGAAACTAGGGCTTCCTGTTCCGAGCACTTCTCTCCACAGATCAGTTGAAAAAGGAGGACTATCTAACTCTCCTTAAGAGGGGACATATATATATGGAAGCAATTTACAGTTCTATGAATTTTTAATTTTTGACCTAACACTACTACAAGAAAAACTAGGGTATCATATATTTTGCAGTTTTGTCCATAGATTTGGGAAAAGGAGTATACTTCTCAAATCACCTTGAGGAGGTGCATCTTTCTATACAATCATATTTGCAAGTCACCAAAGTTGAAAATTTAGGGTTCCTTTGTCAAACCCTAGGTCCACTAGAAGCAGTCTTCCAGAAAAGAATTGAAGAAAGCATTGAGTTGAAGCATTCTCTTTGGTAAGTTATATTCTCTCTTTTTCCATTTGATGTTCTTACTTTTATCAATATGAAAAAAATACCAATCTTGATGTAGCTAATAAATTCTGGGCATGGACGTATAGAGTGCTTCTCCTACTTAAAGAGCATGACGTGGAGAACTATGTCAAAGAATAAGTTGTAGGTATAAAGGGATACAAGAAAAAATAAATGTAGAAATTGAGGCTTTGATACCATGTGGAAACACAAGATAAGGATCTATCTACAAGATATTTCTCACAAGCATGCACAAGAAAAATAGAGAGAGGAATAATGAGGTTGAACACAAGATAAGTGAAGAATGATAATTGATTGATAAATAAATGATAATTGATTGATATTATTATATTGGTAATACATACTTATAAAGGAAAATAGAGTTTCTAGGAGACAACTCATGCTAGCTCATAAAGCATGCTAACTAAATATGATAAACCCCTATAGGTGGCTAAAGCACTTTCTAAATCTGTCAATGAGCTCACGAATTAGATAAAGTATGAGTGAGTGATGATGAGTGATGGAAAATATTGCTAATCATGGAATCTAAAGAGAAAATGATGGAGGATGAGTTGGTCACAAAAGATGTCAGTTTGTAAGTTTGACTAACTTTACCTTATCCAATAAAAAGCATGAATAGAGTTGTCTAAAGGCAGAAAATACCTGAAGGCACAATTTCTATTATAGGAAGTCAATAAATTTGGTAGAATCTAATCATAATAAGTATAAATGTGCTCCTTGGGTAAATATGGAAAGTATTGACCAAGTGGTGCAAGTGGAGGTCAACTACCTAGTCTAGAATATACGGAATTAACTAGAAATGATTAATTATTTTTGTCCTAAGTATGGAGTAGGTTTATAATATTCTAAAACCCCCCTTTAAGTCTCAATTTATGATGGAGTATGTAAAATAATCAGAAGTATAGGTGTATATAAGGCCCCAAAACAAGGCTATGGTCACCCTTTACAATTATTTTGTCTGAAAAACTAAGGAAAGAGGCAAATCCACATGGGGAAAATTCTCCCTCAAGAATGAACAAGGAACGATATGAACAACATGTCTTCATTATGTCTTTTTATTCACTTGGATGAGCTATCAGAACTAATTCTTGTGGAAGAACTTGATGAATAAGTTGTGAACTCTTTGATCATGCATTAGATTGTAGTATCTGCAAGAAAGAAGATGAAATGCTCCTTGTAGCTTATCATCTAATGATGAAAGAGAATTATCTAAATGCTTATTTCTGCCAACATACTATGATATGAAAACATAATTAATAAAGGAAATGATTTTTGTTCATACTCTTTCCCAAAGAGTAAAAACTTCAATACAATCAGTTCCTTGTATAGTTGCAAAATGGTGAAATTGACCATGTATCTTTCAAACTGATGTATATGTTAGGAAGTCTATATACCTATTAATTTCTTAACAATAAGAGTGTTTAATATTTAATTGTGAACCCAGGAAAGTCTGTTATTTCAAAGGAAATTAGCAAAGTATATGCATAAACATTTTCAGTAGTTGATAAGTAAAATGAAAATCACTCAATTCTAATCACTACTCAACCAACTCAAATCCTTATAAGAAATCAAAGTAAAAATACCCATCTAGAAATTGAAAAGAACTTCTCTTTCCTATCATACTAATCTTAAGGTTTATGATCTAAAGAGAAATCCACCTAGAATTACTTTTGCAGAAAATGGAAGTCTAAATTACTAAATCAAAAACTTATTAATCATTAATCAAGCAACAAATTCATAAAAGAGAATGACCTATCTAATCAGGAAAACTCTAGAAAGATAAATAACACACAACATAGGAGCTGAGAGAGTCTATAATATCTATTAACACACTTCTGCATAAAGAAAAATATAAACTACACAGTCGACTGTCACACCACACCACCTACAACAAGCCAAAGGAAAAATAGATAATGAAATCGTTGAATGAATGCAATTTCAACTAACCATATGAAGGTATCAAACTGAAATTCCACACTAGAAAGAAATAAAATAAACTAAAGCATCTAAACTACCAGCAACTCTGTTAGAAGGCGGGCCCTGGCCTTCAAACAGAGATGTTGTCGAAATCTCACAAAGTCTACAACATAGAAATGCCAAGAATTGCCACTCCTTTATTAATTTGATAAAGTTGTAGTTACAGTTATAGTCACTCTGGTATATCTCTTAAAAATTGTGAACCTCTTGCTCTCCCCGTATTCGTGAACTTATACAAGAGTGAAGCTGTTCAATTACATAAAATTTGGGGAGCCATGAAGATCTTCGATCTTTAGGCTGCCAAATTAAATCATGACAGTTACAACCATCAATTCTTTGCGCAAGATAAGGTTAGGAATAGACGAGCTTTACTTCAAGCTATTTCATGAACTGGCATGATTAGTTGATTGCAGAATATTCTTGGGGATTTTTAGTTGCATGCATGAACGAGCCTCTGAGATTCCCTTGCCATTAATGTTGACCGGATATTTGAGCAGGTAGCCAACGCCAAGCGGCATAAACTCTGGAGTTATGATAAGCGGTTGTAGTTGAGCCATTCAGGGGTATGATAAGTTTTTGCAGTTGAGCCATTCCAAAGTATTATAATTTGTTGTAGTTGAGCCACCTTGTAATTCACAACCCTTCCTTTAAACCAAGGACAAATGAACATAGCGAAAGGTAAAATCCATGATTATAAATAAAACCAAGCATAAAACAAAATAATAAATAATGATTTATACTTGAGATATTCATTCTTGTTGGTATGGAAAAGATAAGGATTCAGATGCAAAATAGGGACAAAAATAGGGAAAGAGGATGAAACAGAGTAGGGTAAAAAGGGGTAAATTCAGGACCCAACATCTCACCCCAACTATCTGATGGCATGTCCTCATGCAACAATTTGAAATTGTCTGAATCTGAGTCTGAGTTAGACTCAAGGCTCTTCTTGTGAAAATTTGTGAGTTTAAATGAAGATTTTGGTACCTCCTCTGGTTGCAAAAACCCATTGCTCATGATTAGAGCACTCCAACAATCTCTTTCATCTTTCTTTTCCATCATGTAGGTTCCCTTGTAGTATTTGTCTAGCCACCAAATAAGAGGAAATATAAAACTCAAACCCAACCAGTTTAGGCCACATGACTCCATACATTCAACATAGCTAGGTACTCTAGACAAGGCATATTTAAAATTTTCAAAACAAAAAGGTCTTTTGCCCTTAGGGATACATGGGGAAATTCCCATCTCTGATTGCTTCCTTGTAGAGCAATGTCCTGTTTCTGAGATATCATATTAGCACAAGTGGATGTGACCTTTTGTTGAAATACAGGCAACTGATTGAATTTCTATGGAAACGAAAGGTCTTTCTTGTGCCTAGAAATCATAAGGATAGGGGCTCTAGGCTCTCCATGAATGCACAGAGTGGAGCTGTCCTCATTTCTCCTAATGGTCTATGAATCCCTTAACCAACACACATGATTAGTGACAAAAGAGGTAAACAATATTAAATGAATATCCCCAATATAGGGAACTGGATTAGCATGAGTATCCATAAGGTATGCCCTATCATGTAGATATAACTCACATAACGAATTCTACTAAAAAAACTCACTCTGGGTGAAATTTTCCTGGAATTGAGAAGGTGTTACAACCTGCCAGGGTCTTCCTTATTTTAAAGCCTTAATCTGGAACAGAGTCATCTATTCAAATAGGAATACACGATAGGTTGGGGAGGGGGCTCTGCATCTCAATAACTCATGAGTTAAAGTGAGCATCTATTCTTTATCTTTCTCCATAGACTCATATTTATTTAACTCTTTTTACTTCACCGGCATCTTTTCCCATCGAATTTTATGGAAGAAGATCTCCTTGGCCCATTTTTCCCTTAATTCTTGAATGATATTCTTATGCTCAGTAAGGGAAATCATTCCTCCATCAAATTGTCTTGCATGATGCCTCCATTTACTTACTTCAAGCTTTATAACTGATACCTCTTATGTCAATTTTTTATTATTTATGTGTGTGGATGGCTCTTGAAATTCTACATCCTCCACCTGTGTTGCTGCTTCTTGTGTTTGAACATTTAAAACATGGGCTATTGCTTCCTCAACCTCAGATTGAACTACTACTTCTTTAGTTTCGACAATGTCAGTCTCAGTCTGAACTACTCCTTCCTCTGTTTCAGCAGTTTTAGTTTGGACTGTTGTTTCAACAATTTTTTTCATAAACACTCGTTCTTGTGTGACAATGTCTAATTCTTTCAATTCCATTGTAGCAATTTCGGAAACCAAATTAAAAGACATTGGTTTTTGTGTAGCAGTGTCATGTTTGATCTCCATATATTTTGGCTGCTGGATGATCTCAGTATCCCCCGAATGTTGCTCTTGATCTGAAAGTGGATTGATGTCCTAGGAACTCCTCCCAGAGGGAAGCCATTCAATCTTTTCTGAATATTGAGGTTGCAATGCCTCATTTACATGTAATTCTTGTTCAGGAATATCATCCATCTTCAAACCTGTTTCTTCGGCTAGTTCCTCATTCAGTGTCTCATTTATTTATTGGCCTGAATGTGCCAATCTCTAGGCTATTATTTCCATTTTATCAACTTCATATCCTGCCAATCTAAATAAAACTTCACATTCAGGACATAGCAACTCTTCTTTTTCCTGGATGGAAGGTGAATTTTCAAACTGACTAGTAGCTTCTTCCAAGGTGTCTAGGTCTCATTCTTACTAATTGTTTCTTTCTTCCTTCCACCTTTCCAGTTCTTCCCTAAGTTCTTGTGCATCTTCCTTCAGCAATTCATTTTCATATTGCAAAATTTCTAACTAGGGTTGCACAGGTTATTTGGTAATGGTGGCCACCATAGGTGAATTTTCCAATGGTTCTTGTGTTTTAGTGGGTACCCTAGGTTTTAAAATGGGATTTTTGATCCTTTCCCTTTCTGTTTCCCAAGAAGCCCTGATTCTTATTATTCTAGATGATTATCCATGTGCTCCAGTAGGTTCTTATGTAACAGTGGCATCCATTGGTAAATTACCCATTGGTTCTTGTGCTTTAATGGATAACATGGAAATTTCAGTACTTCCTACTTTTGTTGTCCAGGAATCCCTAGTTATTCTTCTCCTAGATGATTATCCTTGTGTTTCAGTAGGTTCTTGTGTGAAAATGGCATCCATCGGTAAATTACCCACAGGTTCTTTTGTTTCAGTTGGTAAAATGAGAATTTCAATGGTTATCACTTATGTTGTCTAGGAAGCCCTAGTTCTTCTTCTCCTGGATGATTCTCCTCTAATACTCGATATTTTCCTCTTCCTCTGTGGTGTGAGAAAGGTAGAGACTTCTACAGTTTTTGCTAAAGGTTCCTCCTCCTCTATTACAGTTCCTTTGATCTCCGATGAAGTTTCGATATCGACAACCTGAGGCCTTATTTCCCCCATTTCTGCAACTTCTCCTTCTTCTCCTGCCGCATTGGAAGCTCCATCTTCCACTATCATTGCTTCTGTAATTGTTTCCCCTTCTATTTATTCTGTTGCTGTTCCTTGAGTTTCTTCTGTTTCTCCAACCATTTCCTTCATAGGACTATCTGCTACTACAACTCCTCCTGAATTTTTATCTTGCTCATCTTCACCTTCTTCCAACTCTTTATCCCTCCCCCCAACTGAATATGAGGAGCTCTATTCGACTTCTCTATCCCTAATGTGTGCTATCGTAGGTTCCTAATGCACCCCAACTCCAACAAACTGTTCCCATGTTACGTTATTTCATTCCAAATATCTTTACACCAATAATTTAATCAACCCCTAGTTTGTGATAGAAGAGAGTGGGTATCTGGAGTTCCTAACATAATGCACCATGTTTTGTAGAGTATGTGAAAGATAAAATGGCATATTTATAAGTATTCCATGGCGTAAGTGAGACAGCATGACAAAATCGTAAATGTAAACAACCCTATATCTTCCTTCACATGTAATGTACCTTTTTAGGAAGGAGGTGACCTCGTCCCTGGGTCTTGGCAATGTCTCTAGTGCCACTCCTATAGCCCTTCTCTGCACTTGCTCCCCTGTTGCTAGAAATTCTTTGACTGTTCTCCAATTGTGCCTCTTTCGAAAGAACCAATGATCTCCAATTCGAGGTAGTCCTATGACTTCTACTATAGCTCATTCTGATGCATCAATGCTCAACCCTCTGATCTCTGAGTATTATCCTATCAAGTTCATAGAGAAATGGAGTGTTGTTTCCTCATGGAAACCATTCATTGTTTGGAAATAACCAATCCAGCCAGCCTCACGAAAAATGTCAAAGACCTCTCTATTTGCATACAGAGCGTCTAGATTTCTAGGTTCATACTTGATTGGAGGACCCATAGTGCGTTTTCTTTAATGGCTGTGATAGGTGGGTGTAGTAGTTGACATAATCAGTCGTTTGAGTTGCAGCAATTGAACATAGTACCCAGATAGCACAAGTTCGTATGGGTGTTTTAAATTTTTGAAAAAATTAGAAACATGATCTCATACATAGTATCACTGATAGGGAAACGATTGTTTGGAAGTACAGGCAGGATGATTTTGAAAGGAATATTAACTAATTATGGAGTACTGTCAGGAGTCGAAAAGGTATAATCATTACTATTACATCATTTAATAATTGATTATACTTACAATCAGAATCCATACCTAATCGTCATTACTCGAGCCGTCAATTCCCTGGTATGATTTGAACTTTCGATGCCAAATAATCACAAGGGAGATGATTTCATCCGCGCAATTGAGAATAAATATTTCGTCAAACATTAACCAGGTGGAGTACATTCGTATCAACATTGGTTTCCCGAATGCGTGGAGGGAGTGTAAAAGATCTCATCATGAAACAATAAAATTCAGTTGGAAATCTGCCCCACACGCGATAGATTTTCCGTGAGATTTTCAGCAGTAATACTGGCGGAGTTAGGGAAAAAGTTGGCGGAAAAATGGCAAATTTGCAACATGAAATAGCCAATTTGATGGAAAATTAACAGAGTTGCGGTGGACAACAGTCAAATTTAGGGGGGGGAATTACAGAGATGCAGCAGGATTTGGCCAAAAATAGAGAAAAAATTAGCAGAGTTGCAGCAGGATTTGGCCAAAAATAATGGAAAAATTAGCAGAGTTGTAGCGGAATTTGGCCAAAAATAGCAGAAAAATTAGAAAAGTTGCAGCAGAATTTGGCCAAAAATAATGGAGTTGCAGCGAAATTTGGCTAATAATAACGGAGTTGTAGTGGAATTTAGCCAATAATAGCGAAGTTGCAACAGATAAAAAATATGAGAAACGATAAATTTCCCATCAAAGGTGTGCAATCTTGTTCACTTGTTATTTCAAGGAGTCGTATCAATGAAGAAGGATTTTCCCAGATTCTGCAATTTCTTGGCCCATCATAACTACTTGTTTTTCCTGAACCTTCTCACAAATACCTATTTAGAATTCTAAAAAACACACCCAATCATAGCTAAAAATAAATAGTGAAAATCAAACAAATTTTATTTATATACATTTTTTGTGGAATTTGCAGCAGACTTAAAAAGTTTTAGAAACAGGGGAACAATCCTGCTCTTGTACTAGTTGACAGTATGGATCAGGTGTGACCTGTGAGATAAATGCATCCTTCGAGATAGGTTTATGATAAAGCTGTAATCGATGACCATTTGCAAACATAGGTGTCTGATTTTCATCAATAACGGTCAAATGAATGGTTCCATTATCAAATACCTTATCTATTCTGTAAGGTCCCAACCATTTCTTTCTTAGCTTGCCTTTAAAATCCCTTTTAAACTGTGAATCATACAGTAAATCCCAATCTTCTTCGCAAAATACCTTCTTCTTTATAAATCTATCATGCCATTTGGAGCGCTGCCATTGAATTAAAGTCGTATGATGTATAACAACAGTGCGCTTTTCATCTAGTTCATTCAATTGATTCAACCGGTTCTTTTGAGCCTTCGTTAAATCCAGGTTTTCCTCTGTGGTTGTTCTCACAGTTTTAATTTCAAATTCAATAGGAAAAACCACACTCTTTCCGTACAATAGCTCATATGGGGAGAAACCTATAGTGCTGCGCCATGTTGTACAATAGGCCCAGAATGCTTTTGTAAGCCTTTCAGCCCAATCCTTGCGATGACTCTTCACTGTTTTTGTAAGGATTGACTCGATCACCTTGTTCATGCTTTCCACCTACCCATTGGACTATGGATAATATGGAGAGGTTACTTGATGCTGAATATGATACTTCTGAAACAAGGCCTCCATCTTTCAGGACACAAATTGTGGTCCTCTGTCTATAACAATTTCCATGGGTATTCCAAAGTGGGTGAAGATCTCTGCATATAAAAATTCTATTACAACTTGATCATTGGATTTTCCCAAGGCCACACCTTCCACTCACTTGGTCATATAGTCAGTACAAATCAGAATGTAAACTTTCTGTCTTGATGGAGGTTTGATAGGCCCTAGAAAATCTAGGGCCCATCTATGAAAGGGTTCAACCACCAACTATGGCTAAAGTGGAATTTCATCTAATATGTTTGGCTGACCCATTCTCTGGTAGCTGTCATAGGCCTGAACATACTTTCTTGCATCCTGAAATATAGTTGGACATAAATAGCCCATTCTTAATGCTCTATGGCTCGCCCTTTTATCAGCAAAATACCCCCCACAGGACTCATCATGGAAGGCCTTCAAAATACTGTGTATTTCATCCTCCCTCACACACCTCCTGATTTCCAAACCAGGTCCTATGTAGAAGAGGTGGTCTTCGATACAACAATACCTCGCACTTTGTTGTATAATTCTCCTATTTTCTCGTTTGGATAAGTGCGATGGAAGTATACCTACAACCAAGAAATTGGAAATATCAGCGTACCATGGGGAAAGGGTTGAGACTGCAAATAAATGTTCATCAAGATAGGAATATTCAACTGGTGTATCATCATCATTATTAGTCAGTCGAGAAAGGAAATATGCAACCACATTCTCCTTCCCTGGTCTGTCAACAATAGTTATGTCAAATTACTGGAGTAACAACAACCACCTAATCACTCTAGCATTAGTAATAGGTTTGTTCATCAAATATCTAATAACTGAGTGGTCAATATGTACAAATGTAGAATATCCAGTAATGTAATGTCTAAATTTATTGATGGCATAAACTATAGAAAGGAATTATTTCTCTATTACCGTGTAGTTTAGTTCAACAGGAGCCAGATTCTTACTAACAAAATAGATAGTCTACTGGATGTGACCTTCCTGCTGTCCTAGAACTACTCCAATGACTATGTTTGAAGCATTAGAAGAGTTATGAAAATTTAGGGCCCAATTGTGCCCCCTCAAGATGGGTGTTGTAGATATCCTTTTCTTTAGTTATGAAAATGTTTCCTGGCATGCATCTGTCCACAAAAATTGGGCATCTTTAATTAGTAAAGTAAATAAGGGAGATGCCAATTTGGAATTTTTTTCTCTGAATCGCCTATAATAACTAGCATGACCAAGAAAAATTCTTACCTCTTTCTATGGCCCAGGGATAATAATATTTGAAATTACCTTTATCTTGGTTGGATCTACCTGAATACATGCAACATAGATAAAATGTCCTAGAACCACACCTTTGCTCATCATGATATGGATTTTTTTGGTTCTCAAAGATAGGTGTGTCTATTCACAATGTTTCATAACCTTTTCCAAGTTTTATCGTGCTTCATCAAAACTGTTTCCATAAGGAGTGAAGTCATTCTTAAATACTTCCATACAATCATTCATTGTTTCAGAGAAAATTCCAATTACATCCCACTGAAATGTAGCCAACGTATTGCACAACCCAAAAGGGAGAACCCTATATGCAAAGGTTCCCTAAGGATAGGTGAAGGTGGTTTTATCATGGTCTTCATGGGAAATCTATATTTGGTTATATCCACTGAAACCATCCAGGAAAGAAAATAATTGTTTCCCAAACAGGGTATCTAGAAATTGATTGATGAAAGGCAAAGGGAAATGGTCGTTTTGAGTTTCTTTTTTAAGTTCCTTGTAATCTACACAGACTCTCCATTTCTTGTTCTTATTAGGTATGGTCAAAAGTGGGGAGATGCACTCAATGTTTGAAATTGGGTAAATAAAACATGCCTCTAATTTTTTTTGGATTTCCTCCTTCACGATATGTCTCATGTTCGGGTTCATCCTGCGCTGAGGTTGGCGTACACGATTTGAATCCTTTTTAATATAAATATGATGGGTACACGGTGCTGAGGGAATTCCCCTTCATACGTGTGTACTCCCATGCAAAATCCCCCTTATGCTATTTTTGCAACGTAACGAGACTTTCCAATTCATCAGCTTTGAGATTAGGGTTGATATTCAATGTTTTCCTCGAGTCGACTTCTACTAGAACACTCTTGGAATTATCAATTACTGGAATCAATTCAATGTTACTGACTAAGGTTTCTTCTGTGAGTTCTTCCTGTTCTTGTTCTTTTAGTGTGCTATCCAGGATCTGATATGCTCATTTAGTGACAGCCATAGGATCGCTAATGAAATTACAGATGGTGTCATCCTCAGTTTCTATTTTAAAGGTCAAGGCTCTCCCAATTGTTAATAAAAGTTGAATATCTTCTTCTTCCTCTAAATCCATCCATAATGGAATCTTAACATATGGGATCGGTCTAGCTGGAGGATATAAATTCATATTTTTAATGGCACGTCCATCGGAAATTGTCATGGACCATGATCTAGAACTAATGTATGCATATGTTGTAGCCATCCATGCTCTTCCGAATATCAATGGGTGTCCCCCAGCTGTGACTTAGGTTGTAAAACAACAAAGTATGTAGGGTACTCCCATGAATCAATGGAGACTACTAGGTCATCCACAATTCCTTTTGGTTTAATAGTAGATCTGTCAGTCATTTCTAGTATGGTTGGGGTAGGCCCCAGATTAGTGAGTCCTAGTTTGTTTAAGGTCTCAATGGTCACAACATTTATTGATGCGCATAAGTCGACAAAAACATTAGAGATTTGAATCCGTCCAATACATATTGTGACAATGGGGTTACCTGGGTCACTGTATTTGGCCAATGGGACTTTCCCCATCATTAATTTAGATAACTTCCCCACCACATGCACTGTAGGGGGATCTTTAGGTTTCCTTCCTGGTTTTTTACAACCAGGTCTCTAATAGTTTTGGCATAAATAGGTATGTCGTGTAGGGCTTGTAATAGTGGAATTATTACATAAATATTTTTCAACTCTCCTAGGAGGTTGAAACTAGGTTGTTCCACGACCTTTTGCAAGGTTAATCGTTCATGACTCTGGTGGTTCTCTCGAAGACTGTGTAAGTTTCATTTTAGTGGGTGTCTCTGCAAGTGTTTCAACTATTTTTTCATCATGTATATCAATCGGTTTTTCAACTGATGTTTTAGCGGATGTTTTAGATAGTGTTTCAACTGATGTTTCAACATCCTCAATAATGGGGATCACTGAACTGAATGAATTTCCAAATTGTGGATTCAGCCCTTCACTAGTCACAGAAGATGGAACATCCTCAATGACTATTGGTTCCACCACCCTCCCTGATCGTAATTCTTAATTATTTCAAGGTATAGGGGAAATGGAATAAGCTGGCATGCTGGAAATTTTGAATTGTTGCACCGCCTTATTGTTAGGATTGGGGTTAGGTTGAGCAGGAAATTGAGGATGCAGCGGTGCACCCATTGGTGTATTATTATTTGGGAGTTTTAGCTGGGGCTGATGATACTGCATATAGGATGGCTTATCATAAGAGAATTGGTTCCCTGGATACAGATTTCTCCATCCCGGAGACCAAGGAGCTTGTTGGTTTGGATGTGGTGCCCATGAAGTCCAAGGATTCGAATATTGTACTACAGGTTGTGAAGGTTGGTGCCACTATGGATTAGGATATGAGTATGGTGAGGGAAATTGATTATTAATAGTATTCCAGGAATTGAAAGGAGTAGGATCAGAATGCATACCTGGAACACGAGGTTTCCACAAATTCTTCTGCACAATAAAACATGCTTGTTCCGTGTATATAGTGGATGCTTGAAAGACTGCTTTGGATTTTGGAAGTGATGGACAATATTTGGTATCATGCTCCAATTCACACAGACCACACACCTCCACCTTATCAAGTGGACATTCTTTCAATGAGTTCTTCTTCCTGAACTTAGGGCAGAACACCCCAAGTACCAGATCTTCAACCACTTGTTTCTATTTTTCTCTCATGATATCCAGTTGTGAAGAAATGGGACTCATCATGTCATTTTAAAAATTCTCGAGGAGATTACCAATTTCTGCTCGAGTAGATCTTCCTCTAGTTGACTTCTATGCCCGTGAGAAAACGTCTCAATCCCTTGTGATGGTTCTGGAAGATCCCCTGGAATATTGTCGACATAAGTCCATAATGTGATCAAAAGATTCCTTGGAGATATATCCCTTCCCTAACATATTAAGCATGTCCAGGCAGTCTTCTCTTATTCCTCACAACAAAATGATCTTGAGGACATCCCTTACAATAGTAGTTTGACCTAAACTCTACACATTATACAGAATCCTTTCCACAAAATCCTCCAAACTCTCATCGTCCTTTTGCACCATCTTAAATAACTCTTATCTCTTATCCTTCATCCTACAATATCCTTTGTATTTCCTGAGAAATACATGTTTCATCTGATCCCACGTTGCAACAGTTTCGCCAACCAAACTCATAAACCAAGGTAAGGCATTATCTTTCAAGGTAGTAGGAAAATTTTTTAGCTTCTTCTCATTGGAGGTGTAGTCATAACTTCGAAAAAGAGTGTCAAACTCAAAGAGGAATTCATTTGGATCTTCTGTGGCCTTCCCATGAAAGTGAGGTAACACTGAGGGTGAAATATTCTTCATAGGGGCTTCTCTAGATGTTTTCCGAATGGGGAACTGGAGTGTGGAAATTATTCCCTCATGCTGGAGGTCGCCATTATCGTTATGATTGTCCCATACTTCTTCTTCACGATCATCATGGTGACACTCGTTATTAATGATTATCTCTTCCTATATATTTTCTCGATTTTTATGATCTGCGTACTTTTGTCGAAACTGTAACCACTCCTCTTTTGTAACTTCCTCTCCGTTGATCCGATAGACCTCCCTTGGTCCACCTAATCCCATATAAATACCCCTATCTCCTGGATTTCCTTCCTCAAGGACACTAGATGGTGTCGCAGCTCCTACTGATCTCTCCACAGTTACTAATGCTTCCAGCCTAGGAGAAACACAACTTCTTCTCATAGATGATGGTCCTTGATTTTGAGTCCCAGTAGAAGAGATGACCATGGAAATTAATTTGTCAATGAATTTATTTCTCCCTAAGCCTGGTCTACAACCACGACCTCTTCCACCTTCCAAGTTAGTGTTTTGGGGGGTTCTAGAAATATCCCGTTGAGTTCTTCTCGTATTCATGCAAACCTATAAATCATGCAATCTTAAAAATCATACATGATCCCTAGGTAAGGAACCTATTCAGTCTATTAAAGGATGCACATCTCTTCACTATTTCTTATCACTCCTGTAGCTGAGAATCATGAATACTAAGGAAAATGAACCAATTCAACTACTAAATATGCCTATCAATTACCTTCCCCGACAACGATGCCAAAATATTGGGTACTCTATATACCTATTAATTTCTTAACAAGAAGAGTGTTTAATATTTAATTGTCAACCCAAGAAAGTCTATTATTTCATAGGCAATTAGCAAAGTATATGCATAAACATTTTCAGTAGTTGATAAGTAAAATGAAAATCACTCAATTCTAATCACTACTTAGCCAACTCAACTCCCTATAAGAAATCAAAGTAAAATTACCCATCTATAAATTGAAAAGAACTTCTTTTTCCTATCATATTAGTCTTAAGGTTTATGATCTAAAGAGAAATCCACCTAGAATTACTTTTGCAGAAAATGGAAGTCTAAATTACCAAATCAGAAAGATCTCTACTCATTAATCAAGCAACAAATCCATAAAAAAAATGACCTATATAATCAGAAAAACTATAGAAATATAAATAACACACAACACAGGAGCTGAGTGAGTCTGTAACAACTATTAACCCACTTATGCATAAATAAAAAGATTAACTACACAGTCGACTGTCACACCACACCACGTAGAACAAGCCAAAGGAAAAAACAAATAATGCAATCATTGAATGAATGTAGTTGCATCTAACCATATGAAGGTATCAAGCTAAAATTCCACACTAGAAAAAAATAAAATAAACTAAAGCATCTAAACTACCAACAACTCGGTTAGAAGGCGTTCCTTGGACTTCAAACAGAGATGCAGTCGAAAGCTCACAAAGTCTACAATAGAGAAATATTGAGAATTGCCAATCCTTTATTGATTTGATAAATTTGCAGTTACAGTTACAATCACTCTACTAAATCTCTTACAAATTGAAAACCTCTCTCTCCCCCTGTCTTCATGAACTTATACAAGAGTGAAGCTGTCCAGTTACATAAATTTAGGGCAGCCATGAAGATCTTCGATCTTCATGTTGTCGAATTAAATCATGAGAATTATAGCCATCAATTATTTTCACAAGACAATCTCAGGAACATATAAACTTTACTTCAAGTTGTTTCATGAACTGACATGCTCAGTTGAATGCAGAAGATTATCAGGGAGTTTCAGTTGCATGCATGAAGGAGCCTCTGAGATTCCCTTGCCATTAATGTTGATCGAATCTTTAAGCAAGTAGACGACGCCAATAGGCATTAACTCTAGAGTTATGATAATCTGTTGCAGTTGAGCCATTCCGAGGTATGATAAGTTGTTGTAGTTGATCCATTCTGGGGTATGATAAGTTGTTGCAGTTGAGCCACCTGGTAATTCTGAACCCTTCCTTTAAATCACATATAGATCTACACAACGAAAGGTGAAATCCATGATTATAAGTAAAACAAAGCATAAAAAAAAATACTAAATTTATTTATACCTAAGATATACATGCTCGTTGGTATGGAAAAGATAAGGATTCAAGTTCAAAATGGGGACAAAAATAGGGAAAGAGGATGAAACAAGGCAGGGTAAAAAGGGGTAAATTCAGGACCCAACAATATCACCTTCCCATTTCTGAAATATGGCTAAAGAGACTCTGAAATATCAGAAATATTATCATATCCAAAGGTATAGTGTCTCCATGAGTATACAGGGCTATAGTAGAAAAAAGTTGAGCAACTGGGTGAAACCGATGGATGTGTAAATCTGAATCATATATGGACTTGAGATTTGAAACAAATGTGTTTAGATCAGATCAAAACATGTGTAAAAAAAGTCCAAATATGAATAATGTCATAAATAAACAGCCAATGAAAAATATACAATACTTAAAACCAACAAAAATAAGTAACATTGCATAGGAAACAAATAAGGAATCAACTATTGAACTCGAGGGGTTTGTATAGTCTTAGGAGTATTCAAAGGATGGGTAAATGGTATGGGTGATATAATAAAATGCATATCATCATGCAAACTTACGTCTATATCATATTCATAATCATTTGAATTGAGTGAGAAAGAGCTGGATAAAGACAAGTCAGGATCTAGAGAAAAAACACAAGTATTGGGAGATGTATCTAGTGTACTGATAGGTGATTTATCCAAGGAAGAAACTGATATTTATGATTTTGATATATCAGAAAATGAATCTATATTATAGAATTGAGAAAAGTATTTGACTATGGCACTCAAGGAATAGTTGATATTACCTTGGTACTGCGCACTATGACGATGTTATGAGGATTCAATGAGATTCTCTAGTTCATATGGTACTTCGATGTTATGCTTCTCAAGAAACTAAGACATGGTGCCCATATTATTTTTGAGACATTTATTCTAAGCATGAAATCCCTTTCTACAATAACAACACTTTGATGAACTCCCTTTCTTCTTGACTTTCTTCATGGAATTCAAACCTTCATCAGTAGGTTTTGAACCTTCATCTTCATCATCTAAATTTGGGTTCTTCTCTTTCACTATTTTATTTTCTTTTGAATTTGTATTATTTCTTCCTTGAACTATAAGAGAAATATATTTTCCTTTGTAGATATTAAGAGTCCCCATCTGAATCAAATTGTATTTCTCTTTTGCAAGTGAATCAAAGAATGTACTCAAAGAAGGCATTTTCCAATTTGAAATAGCAAGCCTAGTAGCATGAAAAGTTGACACAAAAACTGAGTATTCTGGACCCCATTTGGAAAGGATTGAAATAATCAATTGATATTCCTTCTACTCAATCCCACATTTTGTGAGGAAGAGAACAAGTGAATTGAATTTGGTGAAGAAACCTTCAATGGAATCAGAACTCCTTTGACTTAATGAGATTAACTCATTCTCCAATTGATGTGCTCTTATCTCATCTTGTACTCCAAAGAGAGACTCAAGTTTGGTCCATACTTGATTTGGATTGGTCAAACCATCAAGATGAAAAAACAATATCATGAGAAATTGAGAGACAAAGCAATCCATAGGCTTCATCCATTCGATTATGACACTTAGCTTTCTCAACAACAACATTTGACTCATTCTCTAAATCCATAGAGACTCTGTAGAGACCTTTACTGCACAATAGAATTCCAATCTTGGCCTTCCATTCATTATAATTGTAAGGAGAAAATATCATAGATGAAGAGGAGTTAATGCTTAGTTGTTGTTGCTCTCCTGGATATGCTCTCTATAATCTGCACACAATAAACTAGAATAAATACTTGTAATCTTAATTCAAGCTCTTCTTCAGAGAAGGACTGGATGCTAGACGCACTTTGATATAGAGGGTTGATAGCTTGAGATCCTTAACCTATGATAAAATGTAGAACTTCATATCCTAAGAGCTTTGATAACATGTATAAATTGAGGCTATGATAATGTGGAAACACAAGATAAGGATATAGCTACAAGATATTTCTCACAAGCATGCACAAGAAAAATAAAGAGAGGAATAATGAGACTGAACACAAGATAAGTGAATAATGATAATTGATTGATCAATGAATGATGATTGATTGATATTATTACACTGGTAATAGATCCTTATAAAGGAAACTAGATTTGCTAGGAGACAACTCATGCTAGCTCATAAAGTAGGTTACTAAATATGATAAACCCCAATAGGTGACTAAAGCACTTTCCAAATATGTCAAGGATATCATGAATTGGATAAAAGTATGAGTGAGGGATGATGAGTGATGGAAAATCTTACTAATCATGGATTCTGGAGAGAAAATCATGGAGGATGAGTTGGTTAAAAAAGATGCCAGTTTTTAAGTTTGACTCGCTTTACCTTATTCACTGAAAAGCATGAATAAAACTGTCTAAAAGGAGAAAATACAGGAAGCTTCAGTTTCTATTTTGGGAAGTCAATAAAGTTTGTAGAATCTAACCAGAATCAGTATAAAGGCACTCTTGGGGTAAATATGGAAAGTAGTGACCAAGTGGTGCAAGTGGAGGCCAACTACTTGGTTTAGAAGATATGAAATTAAATAGAAATGATTAATTATTTTAATCCCAAGTATGGAGTGGGTTTATAACATTCTAACAAGAAAAGTATAAGAATAACTTGGTCGAAGCCAATAGGAATATTTACATCTCTAATGGCTAGCCAAAAGTGAAATAGAATATTTTATGTAGCTCCAAACTATAAATCAAATAGAAGTAACTAGGCGAGATGCTAGTTTGAACGTGTTTAGAAAATATAGTTAGGGAGCTGAAGTTGCTCCATCCATCCGGTATTTATTTCTATCTCATCCCAGACATAACTAAATCTACATGCTTTGCATAGACAATTATCGAATATACATGGTATTCCTAGTTCAATAAGGGTAACGTATATATATTTCTTATACCAACCCTAAACGAAAGGCATATTCTATCAACAACTTAATGTATGCTGCATATTTCATAATCAATGAGAAGGAACTTGTTTGTTTCAGATTTTTGTTTTATTTCTTTCTAATCTAGTAGCTAGATATTTTAATGCTTTATGTTCTAATAGACTTGCATTTGTCACTATACCTATTAATGGTTTCTAGTATTCTTCAAGCATATTTTCCACACAGTACAGAGTGGCTAACGATAGAATCAACCCCCGTAAGCCAGCTTGATACAACTTGATTAATAGTGCTAAACAGCGCACCATGTTCTTGCAGGATTCAAACTCCACATCTTGAGCAGATAGCTTTTTAGTGTTAAGAACCTATCAAGATATACAATATGCAATAGCATCAATATTGGTCTGTGTACTCAGCATGGCAAATAGTGTTAGAGTGTTGAGAACATGTATGGTATAAAATGTATAAAATATGTAATAACAACGAGCTTGGTAGCATGGCAGTGGGTGGTGGAAAGTTAGATAAGGCGGTGGGTGTGGAATCAAAACATGCCCAAAACACAAACATAAAATGTTAAAACTAAATGTTCAAGCTAATGCTAAGGAATTGCTAGGATTAATTCAAGTGAGGTGAAACAAATGTAGGATCACTCAAAAACTAACTTAGGACATCATGTTATCCAAGCCTCGAAAAGAGGCCAAATAAGAGGTCCATTTTATTGATTGGAGGATTGAAAGGATTTGGTAATATGATTGGTTACGAAAATCTATAATTTTAAAAACTTTGCATAAAAGCTTTGGTTTGTGTGCATTTAAATTGCAAAAGGTGGCAAGCTGATTGTAAGTGTCCATGCGTGCCTAGGCAGGGACTAATAAGACTTATACTTGTTAATTGTTGAGTGCAAATTCTCCACAAAGCCTAAAATTCATGTAAACCTAAATAAAGATAAGAATGCAAAGAAACTTGAAAGGGTATAATCCAAGACTCTAAATTAGATTGATAGTTTTATGGTTGACAATTAAAATTGTTTATTTCTTTTTACATTCTTAAAGTTAAGATTAATAATTTATTGTTTATTACCTTTTAAATTGTTTAGATATGGAAGGAACATTGAATTTAGTTTCTCATGGTAAATATTTAACCAAGAAAGCACTAAGTATTTAACCATGAAAACACTCTCTTTCAAAATCGTGGTTGAAATACACCATAAACCTCCACCAATAAAGTAAATTTTAAACAAAAAATGAAACAATAAGAAAACATGATAACATTGTCTATGACCAAGAAAATATAAATTTCCTTTAAGAATGGATATTATATTTCACACCCAGAGGCTTAGCTTCTTTATTATTTGAGCAAGCTGCATGCAACATAAAATGTCTAGTGAAACCCCACAAGTGGAGGATGCATATGAACATGGGATCAATTGGAAAAGTTTGAATTATCCAATCAAGCCACAATTGCATCTTAGACCCTAGGGACATGGAACTTCCAAGTGGGTTTTCCTATTCTTGAAAGAAGGAAAAGTGAATTCATAATCATTGGAAATTACAAATTAACATTTTGGTATCAGGGTAATCCTAGGTGTCACTAATGTGGGGAACTCTCCCTGCCAAAAGCACTGGGGTTATCTTGTCTAAATATGGAACCTTCCATTTTCGAAAGAATATGTTTTTTTGTTAGTAGCACATGTTGCCATCAACATCCCCAAGGAACGTTCCCTATGATGCTCCATGTTCAGGTAGAATGGGTAGCCTATAGAGTTCCCCACGATTGGGAACACACTCCCATGGAGCACTAGAATAGCCTCCCATACTCATGAACCAATAGAAACTTGGAAACACTATAGATTCCACAAGTGACCACACTCCTAACAAGTAACGTAGAACATAAGATTATATTTTAAAGCATGGTTTTTGTGACCTCCTATCTTTTTTCAAACTTGTTCAAAAGTGCATACTCTACACATTTATTTTTTATATGAAATAATATATTGGTTAGCCTTGACCAAATTTGACATCAAACATGATGATGTGGGATCTGTGCAATGTCGTTTTGATTCATCAATACTTGAGCTTTATATATGAGTTTATGTAGATTACATCCCAGTTTCAGTACTAAAAAACCTCCATGTGACAAACTAGAAGTAAAGCGTAAATTTTGTTTTGCAATACTCATGAATTTCGACACAAAATGCGCAGGAACCTGAGAAATGAGTGCAATATCCCTCTACTTGTAGATGATATAGAAGCATGTTTATAGAATAATAAAAGTCCATCAATTTGTAAAATGTTTCTTAAACAAGGTAAATAGTTGTATTCCTTGCCTCAAAATTGTATTTTGTAGTTGGATTATGTTTAGTGTAACTATAATTTATTTGATACATATGATATTTATTTATTGTGGAAAATGCTTATGGAAAGAATAACTAAAAACTAGTCCATAATTTAATTTTTGAAAAAGAAACTAACTACTTTGTATGAAGCATATTTACAATTCTAAATATATTAAATAAATAAAAATTAATAATAAAAGTTAGGGTATTTTGTTAATTTTGAAAACATCTATACAAATTGAGATTTCTCTATAAGCATATAATAAGATTGAAATTTGATTACTAGTTTTTTTTTTAAATTAACATGTTATATGCCCAATCTTGAGTTGTTACTTTTATTTAAAAAAACTTTTAATTAATTAAAAACAAACTTTAATTTTTTTTAAACCATTACTAAATTATAATTACATTAAAACTTGAGCATGCACTTCATGCAATTTGAGTTCAATGTTCAAATTTATGGAAATCTCAAAAGGCTCAAAAAAAAAAAATAGAAGCAATATCAAAATCCTTAGCTATCTAACCTACTTTTTCACTTTAAGCTCGATCAAAGTTTCAAAATTTCTTTATTTTTTTGAGTGAGTTTGATGAGGATTACTTAAAACATTTGTTTATCTTTTTTGAGTGAGTTTGATGAGGATTACTTAAAAACAATTTTTTTTTTAAAATACTCAAAATACTTTTTCACTTTAAGATGGATCAAAGTTTCAAAATTTCTTTATTTTTTTTAATGAGTTTGATGAGGATTACTTAAAACATTTGTTTATCTTTTTTGAGTGAGTTTGATGAGGATTACTTAAAAACAATTTTTTTTTTAAATTTTATTTAATATCACTACTAAATTATAATTACAATAACATTTAAGCATTTTGACTTTAACATTCAAATTTATCGGAATTTCAAAAGAGTCGAGAAAAGAAATAGAAGAAAATATCAAAATGTTTCAATTTTTTTTTATTTTTTTAGTGAGTTTGATGAGGGTTACTTAAAACAAATTACAAAATAAAATTTTGATAGCCAAGTTTTTATGAATCCAATAGCTATTTACCTTGTTGTTCCATAATAAGGTCAAACAAAGCTTGGAAATATATTTACCCTTTTTTAGTATTAGTTGAGGATAAAACATATTTCAAATAAAAATTTACACATGTTACCGATGCAACCTTAAGTTTGACTATTAGAGGTTCCCATCTCAATGCTTTTCAACATTAGCCGGCTTCGTGATTATCTAAGCAATCCAGATATTAGAAGAGCAAACCACATGTTACAATGATTTTGATACATTTTAGTTTCTTGGTTTGTGTATTTTGAAATTTTTATGTATTTTTAGGCATACAAATAGATCTAAGTCCAACAATTGTGAAACAATAGAATAGAGATGATGTCTTGGTTGCTGCTACATATCTTTCTTTCTTTCAACTTCAAGTTGGTCTGGTAGAAAAGGAAGATAATAAACAAAAAGTGATATGTAAATAAAAATAAAAAATGTCGATGAAGAAAGGAGACATATTTCTGAGGTGTTTTAGGTGAGCATGGTTCACTTACGAGGCTAAATGGTAGGTTTTAGGACACAAGTACTACAAGGGAATGAGATATAGTTCCACATGAAATTGATCCAAAGCCATTTTTAGATTATGTTCTAGTTGCAGCTCCTCTCTTCTCAATTCCATATGAGGGCTAGTAAAAGTGTACCCGATAACCACTCGGTAGATGCACCAATGAAAAATTAATAAATAGAATTCAATTTGCCTCAATTTATAGCAGGGTAAATAGTAGGATTAAATATAGAAAAATATAACTCTCTCTCAACTAGAATTCCAAATTTCAATCTAACTTTCTTTTTTACTAAATAAAAGTTAATACAAGGATAGGGCCTTTTAATAAGAGAGAAGGACCAACTACATAGCGCTATAATTAGTGAAGGTTGTGGAAGAAAAAGAAATACGATTGGAGAGACTTCAAAATGAAAAAGGTTGACAAATCTATTACATTTTGTGTTAATTTATTTTGATTACACTTAATTACCTCATGCATTATTGTTTTACATGATTCAATACTTGGTTCTTATTAAGTTCATCGTCTCGTAATTATGGACATTAAGGCCAAATTTAGCTCATTCTTCATTTCAATAGATCAACTATAGACAGGGTGGACGTCCACAACTTCATACACATAAAGATGCAAGCACCTGGCGCACATCTAGGTACTCCTACTACACCTTTTAAGCCTAATAAGTTCAACAACATTGAGTGATGAAAACAACAGTAACCCAACAAGTAAATGATGAAGTCTTGTTTCTCTAGTTTAATAGTTTATGTTTAAATGAGCTATATTTTTGTTTTAGTATAGTAGTCCCTAATAACTCCATGTCACAATATTGTATATGAAATATATATAACTTTTAAGAATATTTTAGAATCAAAATATTGTACATAAAAATATATATATATATATAATTTTTAATAATATTTAGATTTTTTGGTAAATTTTTATTTATAAATAAAATTTTTGAAAAATATAAAATATATTAATAAAAATAACCAAAAAAATGAAGTTGTCTAATCTTTAGACCATTTGCACCTTTTTCAAATAAATTAGAAAAGGTGCGGGCTCAAACTGACTTGATTCACTCACTGATGGAACTTTGGATTAAATTATATGCTCTCCCTCCTCACATCCCAACCTTTCTACATATATTATTGTACCTTCCAAAGGCTAGTGTACAAATGTATTTGATATCCGTTGACTATATATTACTTTGTCTTTTGACTATAAATTTTTAACCTTCATCTATTGTTTAACATTGTAGATGGTTTTTTTTAACCTTCGTCTATTGTTTAACACTGTAGATGATTTATTTTATTTTATTTTATTTTATTTTTTAGAATTAATTTAAACATCATTCTATTAGTTCTCAAGTTGAAGCGTTATTCTTGGGTGATTGAGTTCCACATGCAAGCTTTCTTATGTTTTTCATGAAATTTTCGTAATTTTTTCTTCTTGTTTAAGGAGTGCAACAACATTTAATAAATGAATTTAATGCAAATGGCATAGTCTCTTCCTCCAATGCACTGCCCTCTCTTCCTCCAATGCACCGCCCTCCACTATCTCTAATGCACCACCTTTGTCTTCATAGCTCCATGAAATGATTAACATTGTTCTCTCCATGTCTAGTATGGATCCAGAGTGACTGATGAACGATAAATAATGAGCTGAGTTGTGCTACCTCAACTACATGATGATTCAAGTAGAAGCTCCATGGAACCACTAGCTCTCAGTCATTCGATATTGCAATGTCTACCCATAATTCTTCATGCATTTTGCAGAATATGTTCACCTTCACTTATTCTAAATTATACCAGGTATTTCTAGTATAAATTTTGACAAACCTGCAACCTGCATGAATTTAGGAGTGGTCCATAGCTTTTCTAAATTATATCAATTATGTCTAGTATAAATTTTAACAAACCTGCAACGTACATGAATTTAGGAATGGTCCATACATTTTCATGTCTCATTGTTATACAACTTGTAATCTTCTTGAAGTTCTGCAACAAAGTAGTCACTCTTAACATAAACCTTAACACCGAAGAAAAACATATCCAATCAATAAATGATCATGATTATCAACCCCTAGGGTTTTTAATTTTACAATTAGTATACACAATGAAAGAAGAATGGGTTCCAACAATGATGTGGTGAAGTAGAGGTTTGTGGATCGACGCATGTTGACCGTCGACACCAATGCTGATTTATCCAGTCCATTCTGAATCTATGTTTGATCACACAAATTTAATATCGGGTGACCAGAAGGGGCTAATCACCCTTAATCCTATATTTCTGGAAACCAGTTATCTTCAAACAAAAAATTGCATACACCATCTAGCTCACTAATTTCAATATACTTGCTAATTTGTATATGGTCTAGTTCAGCTACAACCATATGAGCATAGATGTTGAGGGAGTCGACGGTGCTGAAAGGAACTGGGTTCGAGCAAGAATAGGAGCTTCAGAAAGTAGGACGCAGGAGCAGGGGAGATAACAAACGCATGAACTCAGAACTAGAAAGGGTAGTACTAGACCCTTCATTTCCTAAAAATTCAATTTAAGAAGTGGCTGACCTACCTACTGTGCTAGAATGACTCTATCTACTTCAATTTCCATGCCTATCTTATTTTGTAAGAAAAGATAAGGCAAGGATATATTCTACCTACTTGTCACCATAAGAAGAGGATGAGCACTAGTAAATACATGTTTTCCCATTGCTGGCTTGGAACTTTCCAGCCGAACCGACCTCGACCCTGACTCCACTCCTACCAAAATCTCCAAATTGTGAGTTAGAAGCTCAAAATTTTCAGGTGGACCATCACTTTTCTATAATCCAAACTTTCCTGAATGGATTTCAATACCATCAGTCCACCCACTAATAACCATCAGTCTCTTGTTTTTTATATATTGGTAAGTTATGTATAAATCAAATAAACCACATAAATCGCTCTTGGTCCATATAAATTATTCTATGTTTATTCTATCCTACCATTTTTTGTTGTTTCATTTTAACTATTCTACATTTAGTAAAAATTCTATACAACAAGCATCATTTACCTTATTAATCCTCTTGGCATGATTCTTTTTTGTTCTAGAGCTCATTGTGGAAGAAGCATCCTAAACAATGACACAAGTAGCTCTTTCTTCTTTGGTCGCTCTGGGTGAAAGACTTCCAATCTTTGCTTTTAATTTTATTTGAATACCGTATTATAGTTGTGAAACATGATAACAATTGATAACAATTAATTAATAGTCTTTGCTTAATATTTTCTCTGCTTCTAATTTTCTTTGAATACTTTGGACTATAGTCATGAAATAAGATAACAAGGAGAGCTGCTAAAGGTAGCAAGTCCTTGCCTTCAATTTCCTTATGCAATTGATTTTTTAAGCAATTGACTATTGACAATTGTCTTGGGTTGATGAATCACCGCGCACACATTGAATTAGGTTGATGAATCACTGCACACATGTCAAATTTATTATCTTACTACTTTTGGTTAATTGAAAAAAACAAAAAAAAACAAAAAAACAAAATTAGAAAAGGGCAATGCAACAACAATTATGAAAATAAACTTATAGCAATTCAAATCAGCAATCAATCCATTGATCTTGTATCCACAAGTTTTTTAGTGAGGAAGCCTAAGGGTTTGAAAGACATGCATTATGAGCCCCGTCTGCCTCATATCTACGAGTAAATTCTTGGTCCATGAGGTCGTTTCCCATCTCGCCAGTCTAGCCATTTTGGATATGACTACAAGTACAACCACTGGAGATATAATTCCAAGAGTGCTATCATGGATCCAATGCCCACAGACTAATATCGAGAGCACAACCCATTGTTTCACTACAGTCAAATCTTTTCTCTCAACTTGTAACAACATACCAAAAAATAACAGCACAACACACCACTGGTGGGAGAGGAAATGCTTGCAACAACAAACAAAAAATCACAACACTAAGAACGTTGGCTATGCAATAATTCATGAAGAATTTCTCACCATCTATTGTATGGTTATTTTTACTCAGTCGCATTGTCTACTGTAAAACAACTGGCTTCTATTCTCACATTTTGCTGATGCATATGGCTGTATGCATTGACCTATACATGGGTATCTTACATTGTTGAATTATTTGGGTGTAACATCGAAATGGCTGACTAGTAATTCTATCAAGGTATTTGGCTATAACATCGAAATTGCTGACCAGTAATTATATCAAGGTAACCAGAAAATGCAATTTGGAATTTAGAAATATATTTCAAATAGACACCCATAGCATGACTTATCGAAATTGCTGACGAGTAATTATAACAAGGTAAGCATAAAATGCAATTTGGCATTTAGAAAGATATTTCACATAGACACCCGTAACATTACGTGATTAAACATGCACCTCATGAGTAGAACAAAAAAGACAATTGTGGAATATGCATGTAGTTGAGAAGCAGCATGTATGAAGGATAAAGACATTGAGAACCTTATTTTTGTTGTCGGCAAAGGTGGGAACTAACGTGCCCAAGCACATTGAGATATCGACAAAATGTCATGCTTCTTTACTCGAATGTTTATCAATCCCAGAAAACTCAACCATCCAATACCACCTCTTCATTGAAGTACTGCTGAGTTTCTTGGTTTAATTGTTGCACTTGTATTTTAAGGTCTACTATAGGAGGGCACTTGCCTGATAAAATGTTTCCCAATTTCACAAAGCTTAGGTTTGAATCCATGGAAAATTCCCTCAATGTTTCAGCTAGCTTCTTACATGGATGATGCCATTCAATTTCACCTATCTCTGCCTAGGAATGGACTTTCTCCAAGAGTCTTGTAGAACTGAGCATATATTGATTGAACAAGATGTTATTGCTCCTCTAAATTTAACTAAGAAGCAACAAAAAATATCCAGCAACTGCGATCTCAGCTATCCAAAAAATATCATAAAATTCTAGTTTATGGTTGCCAAGAAGATGACCAAAATGGTTTTAAATATTTTCAAATACATCTAACATCCAATTTTACTTAATTTATTTCTAAATAATTATCTAATAAATTTAATATTAAACCAAAAACCATTTCAATCCTAAAATTCTTAAACATAGTAATGAGAACTTTGAGACCAATCACACATTGGGATTATATAACTTTGTAACAATTAACCTGTCGTCAAAGTTTGCATAAATAAAGATAATAAACAAATAATAATTACATGGTTGGATTCTTTCTTGGAGCTAATATCCTCAATGTAATTTAACATCTCACTGCTTTCTAATGTCCTGGAATAGTCTCAAGTAAGGTTTCTAATAGGCATTTAAAAGATCACGCAAGAAGCCGCCAAAATAATACATACATTATAAGCAAATACAAAAAAAAATCTTTTATACCAATACAGGTGCATAAAGAATCGAGCCAACCTACAACTGGCGTCAAAGTCTACAATGCATTCCATGATTTCAAAGGGTGAGCACGCAAACATTCAACTTCAGCGAACGAGCCACACTATGGCAATCACTTTCAATAATGCAAGTAATGAGTTTTACATCTGCAAACATGCATGTATTGATATAATTGATTAGTAAAAGGTAGTACCATTGTGGCATTAAAGACATTTCTTTAATACCTGGAATTACCGTGATAATTTACATTACCTGGTTACTTACCTTTGAGTTATATGAGTTATGTGGTTATAATTATATAATCACCCGTTTAATCAATCTCTATTGTATATTTGCAATATTGAATCCATATTTTATAATATATGTGTAATAATCTATTTTTTCTAATAAAAAATATTTTTTAATCATCAAAAGTTTCAATCAAGTGGTTTTGAATCTAGTGTATGTTACTTTGGTATATAGGCCATCCGCAAAATACATGTCGTGACATCAATCCATTAGGATACCAATCTAATAGGCTACTTGTTTAGCTATAGATAAGCCAATCCATGACTACTTGTTGAGCTTGATAATCTGCTAATTGATAACCTGCAAGGGTAGCAACCAATCACCGAGAAAAAAAATGGGATCGCAAATACCTTCTCTACAACCAAATATGAAGAGTGAAAACTAACACCAAATTGCCTAATCATGCTAACATCTAGTCCAATTGTAAGAGCTTTTAAGACTCTTCGATGCCTGATGTGGTAATAGTTCCAAGGTTTTAAATACAAGATGTGACTTACAGTCATGCCAATAATAGCGGTTGCATTTGACGTGAAAATAATTTGGCAACAATCGTATTAAATTAGTGTTTGATAACACAACCTACAAAATTGTCCATATCCAACTTGGACCTGTCAACTTCGGCAGGTGTCTGCTGCCATGCAACACTTGTATTATAGTTGTGACATTACTCTTTTATTTTTCCATGTGGGATTAACTACTCACTTAACTACACGTCAAAGTATTGTACTCATTAAATGTTATGTTATTTTACCATCGAAAAGAAAAAGAGTGACATGAAATGTTGAATTATTTCTGTGTATAATTTATTTTTAATGACCTTAGGTTAGATAGCTATTATTTGTGATACTCTAATCACATAACCATCACCGGTTAGTATAAGCAGTATAGATTTAAAGGCTGAAACACTACTGTTCAGTTATGCCTATTGGGGACCTGACGTATTACTTGATGATGTACCAGGTTACCTTTGATTCAATAGAATAACAAGAAACTGCTTTTTTTGTCAAAAAAAAAACAATATAGATTTGAGAACAATGTAGTGATTTTACTAAAGAATACTTTAACAAAAGATTTTGACATCTTTGGTTTTAGTGAAAACATAGAGGCTCAAAGTCCTAAGTTTTATGAACTTTGCGTTGCTATTTAGAAAAAATAACATATATACTCAAAATAGATTTAATTGGAAGACTTTGATGCTATTCGACACGAATAGCAGATCTACCAAAGCCAAAATTAATTGAAAGGTTAAGAAAACTTTGAAAATAATTGACAAACAATTTCTTTAATTAATTAACTGTTTATTTGTTGTCTTCCTAACGAAGAGATTGTTTGTTTTTTAAGTATGAATAATGCCATATTATTAGAGAAAATTTTGGGTAAGTTTGAAATAGGTCTCTTAAGGAGAATAACAAAAATATAGTTAAAATAATAAAATAGTATTTATGAATTTTGAAAAAAGAGAGAAAATAAATTACCTTTTTCCTCATATTTTTAACATATCTCTATGTGGTTTTACTCAAATTTCGAGCGGGATCACTTGTTCGATGCAAAAATCAATTCTCCATCTAACTAGTATCCACACTACATACTTTTGATGGATCCCACCCCACGAGAAATACATTCAAATTAACACATTTTAAAACTGTATTTCTCATTTTTCGTGGGGTGGAGTCCATCAAGAGTATGTAGTGTGGATACTCGTTGGATGAAGAATTGATTTTTGCATGAAACGAGTGCTCCTGCCCGGAATTTGAGTAAAACCACAGGGAGATATGTAGAAAATACAAAGAAAAAAATAGTTTTTTAATGAAAGATATGCGAAGTCAACCATTATGGTTGACTATTTTTCTTGAAATTCTATTGGTTGGCTCTTTTTTATGAGACCCATTTTAGTTGGCTCTTTTTCTTATGAGGCCCATTTTAGAACCCAAATTTTCTCTAATGTAAAAATGAAGAAAGAAAATTAATGCTATATAATGACAAAGACACCATAACATGCATAGATTGCCAATCGATTGGTTTACCTTTGATTCACCATCCTTAAAAATGTTTTGGCTACCTTGAAAGAAAGGGTGTATCCTCGGCTCAGACAAGCTTGGATCTCTATTGCTGGCAATCCTGTCTTCTGAATATGAACATAGAAATTTAACCTCTCCATGTTGATTCTTTTGAAAGCGTGCAGTTAGTTTGGAATGGATAATTCCAAATAATAATATTTTTTTATTGATAAATTGATGATATCAGGATAAGCTACAATGGTGTGTATAAAGATACAAGAATGGAATAAGTCACGACCTTTTAATAATGATTGTGACTTATCGAAATTACGTCTAATTATATTTAATACAAAATATTAATAATTGTAATATACCTTTACCTTTAAGTATATTACAAGTCATCCCTCCATGAAATACTTCATATCCATGAAGTATTGGTAACGATAAGTGTCTCAATTGAAAATATTCATTTTCCCAAGTGGTTTCATCTTCTGGGGAATTTTTCCACTTGACAAGGTACTCATTGAATGATCTAGGATGGAGCATTCCGGTTTAAACTTTTAAAATGTACTCAGGATCTAACACCAATTTCCCTTCGTCATCTAACAAGGGTAACTTTATTTGTATGTGGGTTGTTGGACCCAATGTTTTCTTTAAGAATGAAACATAGAAAACATCATGTGGGTTTCCTTTGTTTGGTATATATAAAGCATAAACCACTTGTCCTACTCGTTTCCATACTTGATAAGGACCATAGAACTTGGACGCAAGTTTCTGATTTTTGGAGTTTTTTAGTGCGGTTTGTTTGTATGGTTGGAGACGAATAAACACTAATCACCTACTTCAAATTCATGATAAGTTCTCTTTAAGTTTGTTTGTTGCTTCATACAATTCCTTGCTTGTTCGAGATGGTTCTTGACAACACGTATGACCTCATTAGAAGTTGTTAGATAATCTTTCACTACTGGAATCTTGAAATTATTGATACCGTATTCTTTAGATGTTGGAGGTGGATACCCATATAAGGATTCAAAATGGATATTTTTTGTTGCAGTATCATATGTACTAATGTACGAGGGTGATTCCATGAAGGTGGGTAACACTTTTTGGCCAAATTTGGTGATGAAAACCTGATTTTTTACTCATGTGCTAGATAGAAGCCCTTGAAATGCATTTATGCCATGTGAATTTCGACTTGCAGTAAAAAAACAAATTGTAGAATATTATGTTGGCTTCCCAATGATATTTAAAAAAAAATTCCAANTATATATGAGCATGATCTACACAAAATGTATTGTGGTCTGCATATTTTTTTGTTAATTTATTTCGCAATACACAATTATTTATTATTTTTCAAAAGTGACCACATCTGATTTCAGCCTCATTTTATACACGTGTGTCCATCCCTGCTTTTTTTTTCACTGTTTTAAAAAATTGAAAAACCAAAGATACCCTTTTCAAGATGACACATTGATGTGTGGGCTACCCATTTTTAAGAAATTTTTGGATGTGTATATTCTATCCTGCGGATTTTTCTTTGAGCTGCTTCGAAGTTGTTGTCTGGTTTTCTAAGTGTAAGTTTTAGAACTAATTAAAAAAAAACCATATGAATTCCAAAACACATGCATGATATCTCAATGGATAGAGGATTCCGTGACGAATCTATCGGTATGAACTCCGCTCAGTTGTGTGCCATGAATGGCATGGTTTACACCCCTAGAAGACACAGAGAAACATTGATTTTCCTGTAAGAGGGCTAATTCTTTGTTTTCCAGGACCTCGATCTAGGTATTAGCTCGATCGAGGTATTAACATCCCTCAATCGAGGCTTTTAAATAAGCTTGATCGAGGTTTAATTAAACCCTCGATCGAGCTATCGTTTAAACCTCTTTTTATAAATGTTTTTTCACAAGGACCTCGATTGCGGCCTTAAAACATCGATCAAGGTTTTCTTAAAACCTAGATCGAGGTCTTAGAACCTAGATCAAGGTTTTTTTAAAACCTAGATCTAGGTTTTTCTAAAACCTATATCGAGGTCTTAAAACCTAGATCGAGGTCTTAAAACCTAGATCGAGGTTTTTTTAAAACCTAGACCGAGGTTTTTTTAAAACCTAGATCGAGGTATTAAAACCTAGATTGAGGTATTAAAACCTAGATCGAGGTATTCTTAAAAACTTGATCGATGGTTTGTTAATCCCTCGATCAAGGTGTTATGACCTCGATTGAGGGTTTAAAAATTGCTCGATCGAGGTACGTTTTTGTGTTTTTTTCCGAAAGCACCTTGCGAAAAAGTGTAACACAACTCCATGGATGGACCCACCACCAGTCTGCAACATGTAGTCAATGTATCCATTGTGTTTGGTGATCATTCATGAAGTTCCTAAGGTATCATTCAAGGCATTTATTAACCACTACGGTCTATCCATTTGTCTGGGGGTGGTAAGTGGTACTCATAGTTAATGAGGTTCCAACTTTGTGGAACAATTCCTTTCAGAAATTGCTAGTAAAGTTTGGGTCCCTATCATTGATGATAACTTAGGGAAACCCATGGAGCTTGAATATAACGACTTCTCTAGATTTTTCCTTCGATGAAATTCTAGTGAAGTGGGCATATTTGGTTAATCGATCTACGGGCATAAATACACTATTTTTCCCATCAGAAGTAGGAAGACCAACAATAAAATCCGTGGATATTTCAAACAATTTATGAGTTGGAATATGAAGGGTTGGGGAAACCTTGGAGGAGCAATTGTTTCAAACTTTTGTCATTTGGAGGTATCACATTCTACCACATATTTCTAAATATTAGTCTTCATCCATTTCCAAAAGAAGGATTGGCGTATCTTATGGTATGTTTTGAAAAGCCCAACATAGCCTATTGTTGGAGAATCATGGTTCTCTTTTAAAACTTGAGTTTTGATTTGAAGAGTTGGGAAAATATATCCTTTGTTTGTACCATAGTATGCCATTCTTCCATGTGTATTTGGAATTTGCTTCCTTGTTGCTTTCAAATTCCTCTTTTAACTTCCTTATTTTTGGGATTTTGATGTACTCCGTTTGGATCTTTTAGATCCATTCGGGAATTACTATGGACATGGCACATAATGTGGCATGAGTTTAGGGTTGAGAGATACTAGTCATTGCAACTACTAAGAGTGTTGGTGTGACGTTGGACTCCTCGATGTTGGATTCGTCGACATTTGTTTTTGTTCCCAAAGAAGATACATAGCTAGCCTCGTCATCATCATTATCATTTTTTTTCACATAAGAAGAAACTTTTGCTTTTACAGTTGTGTCATGGACGCCAATTAGGATCAATATACTTATGGCACAAATTATTGTCTTTTTTTGCAATTATTCTTAGGAGGGTGTGGGGGGGGGGGGGGTATAAGAAGGAAATCGATATGATTTTTGTCTTTCTTCAATTAATTTAGCTTTTTGACATGCCTAATCAACATCCTTGACATATAATACTTTAATCTAATTTTGTATACTTGGTTTCAACTCACAAATGACAATTTGTGAAAGGCGCTCTTTAGATACGTCATTGACACGAGTAGCTAACACAAGGAGATTGTTAAAATATTCATCCATTGTCCCATTTTATTGTAAACAAGTGATATTGGTGTAGATTTCATTCTCTTCCATATCTTAAAATGGTTAATTTTTTTTTTCTTGAAGTATCCCAATCTCTCACTAGTCCTCCTCTACATTTAGAATTCCACCACATAAACTAATCACAAGTTGATTTGTCCAGGTACATTTCCGTAGTGTTTATTTTGTCATCTTCGTCATATATTTGGTGTATAGCGAATTATTGTTCAACTTTATTGATCCATCGCTTGCCATATCGATTGTCTTCATTGTCAAACTTCAATATGTTAATTTTCACTTTGTGTACATGACATTGTAGTAAAGGACCGTATTTGGTTAAAAGGATGATTTTGGGTTACCCATTCCCTTACTTATGTTTTTTAATGAGTCGAGTTCAAACTTAATTGCTTGAACTTATTTATATTTTCCATCGCATTTTTATCGACTTCTCGTAGTAATCTTGGTAATATACCTTGAAGAATCTTCTTAAATCTATTATCTAGGTTATTTTCAAACTTTTTTGTTGCATCCATATCTTTGGGAGGATTCCTCTCTATGTTTCTTATATTTATGACTAAAAAGGGGTTTAGAGGACATGAATAAATTAACTATTAAAAAAATTAATAATAACTATTATTATAAAAATAATAATTTTATTATTATATAGTGTATACAATTTTAATAATTTTTAATGAATTAAAATTTTATAGTAATAATTTATATTATTATTTTTGAAATGGATGAATATAGGGTCTTAAACCCTAAGCAATAGTGAAATGGTGTGAGAAATGTGTGATAATTTGAAGAGGATGATGGATTGGAGTGCATGGGAGATAGGTGAGACCCTAAGCAATAGTGAAATGGCGTGAGAAATGTGTGAGAATTTGAAGAGGATGATGGATTGGAGTGCACAGGAGATAGGTGATGGAGTGATGGATTGGAGTGCATGGGAGATAGGTGATGGGAGGATGGGAGGCACAACAAGAGGGAGGAAGGGATGCACAACCAGGAAGGCACGACAAGAGGGAGGCACAATGATTAAAGGGGAGTGGAGAAACCATCAAACAACGAAATGCAGTCATCTATGAAGGCTTGTATTTTTACGGTGTGCTGCTAAAAAGAAAGTGACTATGGTGAGCTTCTGGAGAAAATTGTCAAAATCATACTTAAAAGGATAGTTGAATTGAAATAATTAGAAGTCACTAAATACCTAGTCTTCCTCAACCAAGTAGTGTAGGATTTCCAAAATAAAATTCTAAGACCATTCTACTGCTACAATGGCCATGGGAATTGTAGGAATGCTTGGTGTGGGAAATTTAACCCTCGCTAGACATCTCTGCCACTTGAAATGCCCCAACTTTTCCATATCATGTTTTTTATGTGACATGAGGAATGTGATTTACTATCTTTGCAACAGAAGCTCCTTCATGATCTGGTGGTTCATTTTGATTTCTATCATATTTATATGGGGAAAAGTATTTCACGAAAGTTGTCTACAAAACTAAACTACCAGATGATATAATAAGGTCATTAGAAGAGAGTTACAATGCTGGATCTTATCGAGAAGCATGTGTTTTTAGACATTGGTTGTTTCTTATTTCGAGAAGAGAAAGATTTAGTGATTCATGTATTGGAGGGATTATATGACAACTACAATATTGGGGATTACATTGAAAGTATACGTAAAAAATGCCTTGTGAACTTTCATCATGACATGTTGGATAACGAACTTTTATCACAATATTTTCCTCTCGATGTATGACAATTATAAAATTACAATGCACAATCAACTTAGGAATTGACGAGACATATTTCCCGTGTTCTCAACTCTTGACTGACTCCACCTTTCTAGCTCAAATGATATACTGGAAATGTTGTGATCACATGGTGGATCATACCTAAGGAATTTGATATGGACAAGTTGGATATCACACTTAAGGATATGAGGACTTTAGTCCTCCCACTACAACATTTGGACCCAAAATAAAATGATGGTTCGTTATCTATTCGACATAATTTTGTTGGCTCTTCAGCAAACTCAGAATTATTTGGTCGTGGATGGGATTTCATCGGTCTATCTGACGAATGTGTAGCCATTGAATATCCTATGGAACAACGTCAATCAAATTATGAGAGTAATAGCGCTAAAAACTTTGTGAAAACTGACACATATCCATTATATATTCTCGATGATACATCATCAGAGAAATGTTATCAAAACCCAACCGATTTTGAAAAAACCCGCCGATTGGACCGGTTTACAAGCTTCAGCAATTCAAATCACACACTCAAGCTGTTTTTGGCGGGTTCCATACGAAATTGTTCGGTTACCGGTTCCATACAAAATCGCTTGGTTTTCTCCAAACCGGTCGGTTCAGTACAAAATTGGACAATTCTGTACAAAAATGCCAAGGGCCCCCAAAAGCAACTAATTTCAAATTCTTTCAATAAAATAAAAAATAGGGTCCACATGTGAGCTATTTAATTGACCCATGAACCTTCTAATGTTATAAAAGGAGGCTCCCACCCTCAATATCAATCACATTTAGTTGTGGATGGACTTGGCCCCTCTTCCATAACAAGAGGATGTGAACATTGATTGTAACAGTCGAAAATATCATAAAAATTTAAATTTTTTCCTTGCGACAAATAAATATTTAGAACATCGCCTAAGAGGTTAATTTAGCTGCTAACAGTTAACAATTTTGAATATCTGAAACTAGATACTACAAAAATCATTTACTGGCATATAACACATTCGTTACTAACAACATCCACACGAAAAGTATTAACAGGTTGGTCTATAAAGTTAAAGAGTCAGAGATGGAAAGTATTGAATTTAACTGTTTCAAATTCTAGCAATTAAGATTCTAAAAGTTGTTTTCTTGTTTACTGAAGGGGCTTTTGGTTTTTTCCCGAGGCTTACTTAGCTTTACCAAGCTAATGCAGACAAATGATGCATTTCCAGGTCTTTACAGGTAAGCTCTTCACTTCTAGTTACGAGGTATAAAAACCTAAATTCTATGAAGACTATACTCAAGGAATAAGTTAGGTAAGAAGATCTAAAAGGTTTCTTGCAGTCTATTTTATTGAAAATTAAAAACTCTTAGTTTTCATCATTAAGATTGATTATCTTGATAGTAGAAGAATTTACTAGAAAACTATGCCATAAAATTATTTTTGTTTTAAAGCTACATCCTATGTGTGATAGAAAATAAAATTATCATGCTAATGTTTATTGAAGATATTGTAAAACTACTTCCTTTCCAAAATACTTCATGTCCAAGAATTATTATCCTTGCTAGGTCTAGAACTTCCTATGTTCTGAATTTGCCATTATTAAAAATGTTTAATTAGACATATCTTAATAAAACTTTAACAATTTTAGTTTAATTCTAAACTTATAATTACTGCACAACATTTTTGGTTAGCATGAATCATTTGAAGTTCTAGGCAAGGCATAAAAATTATTCTAAACATAAATATATGAACTCAAACGCTTAATCAAGGCATATCCTAACTATGTTCTAAAATTATACCTAAAATTATTACACATATTATCTAACTCTTAAATCATAACATGGTATTGACATAAGTTTAAACTGCAGGGTTTGATCATGCCAAAGAACTATATTGAGACCCAAATAATTTCTCATAAGGTGGAATCCATGTGGAAATGAAACATTGGAGAAAGGTAAGGAGTAAAACCCTAGCATACTTAAGTCACTTTATATTCCCTAAACATGAGTTGTTATTCATTTCTATTTTGATGAATGAGGAGGGGAGAAAGGCCAACATACCTTCGGCCTTTTCGTCATGCATAACTGTTAGCTCCACCCTTGAACTCTTTGTGGCTTGAGCAGGCTTTGCCAAAATAGTTTCCGACATCATTTAGTTGTTTCATACTTTCCTCAAGTTATTGTTCCATGTCGTCGTTGTGTTGTTTCTAAAACAAAATTTGGCTGGTTTCCTTGCAAAACCACTCCTTCCCTGCTGGTTGTACATTATCAAGTCTACAGCCTTGCATTCATCCTTAATTGGCAAGAATTGGTAAAATTCAAAGAAAAACCCTCAATTAAATAATTTCCATTCTTTGTTTCGTTAATTCGATTTGGATGAAAATGTATTTACTAACAACTGGTGCATAAAAATAATGTTTGTAGGATTTAAACTTTGGCAAACTCTGCTAACAACAAAGGCTTAAAACTCAAGCGTAGGAGGGTATGAGTTCAACTGGCTTGGTAAGCCTCGGCCTCATCCCAAAACTGCCTTTCGAAGTTGTTTTTCGGTGAAGAAACATTTGGGTGCTTACGACGTTTACCAACTTTCCCAAACTTTCGTTTATGGTATAGTTGATGGTTGTTCTAATTATGTATTAGGTTTTACCCTTAGATTTGTTGTAAGGAAAAAGGGAAGCTGTGGGGCCAAAATTGGAAACGTTGTAAAAGAAAACCTGCTAGGTCGGTTTAAAAGCATGAAAAACGGTAAAAAAAAAACTTTAATGTTTTTTTAAGGCTGAAATGCCATACCCTAAAGGTTTTGATGAGATACAACTCAAAATTTAAGATGTAAGGGATTTAAAACCTCAGCTTGACAGTATGGCCATGAAGGCTCCCTCGTAATGCGAAAAGAGTTGAAGAATATTCGGCTCCAAGGTTAAATTCATACGATATTTAAAAACAAATTATATTTTTTTTACTAACAGAGTTTACGGCTCCAGTATAGTCCTTTGTTTACTATTTGGGTTATTCTTGTTGATGTATTTGTAACTTCGGAATGTATTCACCTATGTATCTTATGTCTTGTACCCTGATGTTTATTTCAGGATGTGTCTATAATGTAATTGAGTCATGTCATTCCCCGATGTTCCGATCGGGAGGATCTATAATGTAAACAAGTCATGTCAAGTCATTGTGGGTAACCCTCCTATTGTTCAAGGGTTAAAGTCCCCGCAGTTCCGGGGCACTAGGGTTATTAGACTCACCTAGTGAAGTCGGCCCTAGTTGGGTTTATTCAAGTCGGGAATTAGTATAAATAGAGAGCTATCCTCTCTAATTATCACACACTCACTCACACTCAGTTGTAGCGCATAGCTGAGGAAGAAGAAGACACTGGGGCTAGGAAGAAAGAGGTTGCTGCTGTCAGGAGATCATCTTACTATTTTGGGGTTTTACTTTTGGTGTTGATTCTATCTCTGAGGAAGTTGCGGGATTTTCTCCATTTATGGTTTCCCAGAGGAAAAACACTGTGTTCATTGTTTCTTGTGTTTGATTGATGTGCTTGTTATTCTCTCAGTTAAAGATCCTAATAATGCTAGCGTAATGTTAAAAATCTAACATGGTATCAGAGCTAACCTGAGAAGAAGACACTGTGCAGCTGCAGGAACTAGGGCTTCCTACTTTGTGGATCTTCCTCCACATATTTTCAGCAAAACAAGGTTGGATTAACTCTCCTCCTTAGGGCGCATCTTTCTGTCGAAGCAGAATCCAATTCTGAGGTTTTTCTGTTTTGGACCCGACATTGTTGCCAGAAATTAGGGCTTTCCACAGAACTGGAATTTTTCAGTGAGCCCTGTCCTGGATTGATATCCTCCCCAAAATCAAAGTTAGGGATCAAATTCAAAGCATTTGGTTGGACAGAACTCCAGAAAAGCAAAACCCTAATCTGCTCCTGAACCAGCACTACAGGATTTTAGCTCCAAATCCAGATCCGACATATCGACCTGGAAAGATCTAAATCTTTTGTATTTCCATTTGAGGTTCTCAGTTAAGATATCTCATCATACCAAGCTTGATGAAAATCTTGAGGGATCTGATAACTTTCGAGCCTGGAAGTATAGGATCTCCCTGGTCCTGGAAGAAAATGAGTTGGACTCCTACATCCATGAGGAGGTTCCAGTTCCAAAGGGAGATGAGGCTAAGACCTTATGTAAGAAGAAGTTGGTTATGGAAAAGAGGATTATCACTGATTCAATCAAGGATCACCTCATACCACAGGTGTCCTCCCTCAATACACCTAAAGCTATGTTTGATGCCCTAACCAAATTGTTTGAAGAGAAGAACATAAACCAGAAGACGACTCTGAGAAACCAGTTGAAAAATGTAAAGATCTAGAATGCAGAAACCATCCAGTCTTACTTTACAAGGGTCTCTCAGATCAAGGAAAATTTCGAAGCAGTAGATGAAGAAGTATAAAATGTAGAGATAAGGATGATCACCTTGAATGGTCTCCTTAGATCATGGGACTCCTTTATTCAAGGGATCTGTGCCAGAAAGTAGTTAGTCAAGTTCAGCAGACTATGGGAAGAATGCTCTCAAGAACAAGCTCGGATAGTAGCTCGAGAAGAAAAGATGGGAAGTGAATATCAAGCTCTCACTGTATAATCCAAGAAATCCATATCTAGCCACCACAGAAGTAAGTACTCTCATCAAAGGAATAAGTCTAGAAAGCCTAGAGATTTGTCTAAGTACATTTGCTATACATGTGATGAAAGATGACATTTTTCTAGAGATTGCCCTAAAAATAAAAGTAGCTCTCACAAGAATAAGGGAAACAAGAGAAGACATCATGCTCATGCTACAGAGGATGATGAACCTTCCAAAAAGAGAAACAGACAAGTCAGTGGTGATTCTTCAAGTGATGAAGAATATGTTCAAATTTCCGCTCTCACATGAACTATCACACATGGCAGCAATGATTGGATTATAGACAGTGGTGCTTCCAAGCACATGATAGGATTCAAGGAATCCTTTGTGAAATTATCTAAACATTAATCACCTCACAAGGAGAAACTTGCAGATGACTACCAGTATCCAATAAAAGGTAGTGGGGAATCCTCATACAAGCTAGACTCTGGAAAGTCTATGACAAGGAAGGAAGTATTGTTTGTACCAGGACTAAAGAAGAATCTCCTTTCCATATCTGCATTAGATGCAAAAGGAATGAGGGTTGCATTTATAGATGGTCAAGTCATCATGTGGCCAAAAGGAAAAACCATTAATGATGTAGTGATTGGGGAACAAGAAGGAGGCTTATACAAATTGAAGGGACATCCAGAACAAGCTTTGTTTCATGACTCAATAGAACCAAATGAGATTTGGCATAGAAGGCTTGCACATGTGCATTACAGAGCACTACCACTTGCAAGCAAAGTTGTTAAAGGTCTCCCAGAAATGCAGACAAAACATGAAGGTGTATGCAAAGGATGTGCAGAAGGGAAGAACACAAAGAATACATTTCCAAGTAGCGAAAGCAAGGCAAAAGGAATCTTGGAAATCATCCGCTCTGATATATGCGGTCCAATGTCATCCAGTTCACTAAGTGGGTATGCATACTATGTTTCTTTTATCGATGATTTTTCTAGAAAGGCATGGGTATAGTTTATGAAGAACAAAGATGAAGTATTCATCAAGTTCAAGGAATTCAAAGCCTTGATTGAGAACCACACTGAAAAGAAGATCAAGACCTTTCAATCAGATAATGGCAGATAATTCACTTCGAATTAATTCAAAGATCTATGTAAAGACTCAGGGATTAAGAGGGAGTTGTCCACTCCTTATAATCCACAATAGAATGGGAATGCAGAAAGGAAGAATAGAACTATCATGGAAGCTGCAAGAGCAATGCTTCATGATCAAGATATTCCTATGCATCTTTGGGCAGAAGCTGCTAGAACAGCGGTGTATTTACATAACCATACTCCACACAGAGTACTCAAGAACAAGACCCCTGAACAACTCTTCTCTGGTAAGAAACCAGAAGTCATCCATCTTAGAATATTCGACTATCCAGTGTACATTCACATTCCAAAAGAGAAGAGGACAAAATTAGATCCTTCAGGAAAGAAGGGTATATTTGTGGGATACTCTGAAAGCTTGAAGGCTTACAGAATATACTTCCCAGGGTTCAAGAAGATTGACATGAGCAGAGATGTAAAATTTGATGAAGATTCAGCCTACATCAAATCCAGGAAGAAACCGGCTGAAGAACCTGAAGAAACAAGAGAACCTAGAATTCATGATACAATCATGAACAAAGAAATTCAAGAAGAAAATCGAGAACTAGAAGAACCTCAAGAACCTGTAGATCCACCTCTGGAGAAGAATCCTCATAAGAGGAAACCTGCTTGGGTACATGAAATTATCCAAGGTGCATAAAGATATGGAGCTTCAAAAGAAACACCTAGAGGAAGAAAGAGAACTAGATCATGTTCTAGTTACGTAGCCTTGCTATGTGACATTATTGATAAAGAACCTTCCAACTATGAAGAAGCGGCTGAATGGAAATAACGGAAGGATGCTATGATCAAAGAGTATCAATCGATCATGAATAATGATGTTTGGGATGTTGTCCCAAGACCAAAAGGGAAGTCCATTGTAACTTCCAAATGGATCTACATGATCAAGCATGATGCAGATGGTAGCATCGAGAAACATAAAGAAATATTCGTTGCTCATGGTTTCTCCTAGAAAGAAGGAATAGATTATGAAGAAACCTTTGCACCTGTAGCCAGATACACTTCCATCATGTCAGTACTTTCTCCGACTGCAATGATGAAATGGAAGATACACAAGATGGATGTCAAGACTGCTTTCTTGAATGGTGTAGTAGAAGAGGAAGTGTATGTGGAACAACCACTCGGTTTTGAGACACATGACAGAGAGTCTCATGTATGTAGATTGAATAAATCCCTTTACAGTTTGAAATAGGCACCCAGGACATGGTACGGTAGAATTGATGGTTTCTTATCCAGTTTGGGCTTCACCAAGAGTAAAGCAGATTCCAACCTTTACTACAAGGTTAAAGATGGAAATCCAGTGATACTCCTACTATATGTGGATGATCTGTTTGTAACAGGTATGGATGGGTTGATTGCTGATACAAAGAGGAAACTTACTGCTGAGTTCGAAATGAAGGACTTGGGTATGATGCACTATTTCTTAGGCATGCAAGTGTGGCAGAATGCAGATGGGATCTTCCTTGGACAAGGGAAGCATGCAGTAGAGATTTCGAAGAGATTCGGGATGATGGACTGCAAGGCCATAACCACACCTATGGCATCAAACCTAAAGCTATTGAGTGATGCTTCATCTGAAGCAGTTGATGCTACAATGTATCGTCAGATGATTGGGTCCTTGATGTACCTGATGAACATGAGACCAGATATTTGCTCTACTGTGAACACCTTGAGCCAGTTCTTGACAGATCCGAGACATGTTCACTAGATTCCAGCAAAGCATATTATCAGGTACTTGAAGGGTATAGTTGATTATGAGCTCAAGTACGAGGAGAATCAGAAGATTAACCTGGAGGGTTATGTTGATTTAGATTGGGCAGGTAGTGCCATCCATAGGAAGAGCACTTCAGGATGCTACTTCAGTATGGGATCAAGTGTGATCTCTTGGTTTAGTAGGAAGCAATCTTGTGTGGCACTGAGTATAGCTGAAGTAGAGTATGTTGTAGCTTGTTCAGCTAGTTGTGAGGTTGAATGGCCGAGGAAGCTACTGTCTAATTTATTTGATCTCCAGATGGATGCTACTTGTATATATTGCGACAACCAGAGTCATGTGAAGTTGTCAGAGAACCCTGTGTTCCATGACAAGTCTAAGCATATCGAGATCAAGTATCACTATATCAGGGATATGGTGCATATAGGAGTAGTGAAGCTCCAGTATGTTGCGACGGAGGAACAGATAGATGATGTATTGACAAAGCCATTGGCTAGAGTGAAGTTTGAGTACTTAAGGGAAAAGCTTGGTGTTCTCCAGATTGAGGTTGCCTCTAAGGGGAAATGATGAGACCGAGAGCCATTCTGACATAGTGAGAGGATTAAGTTCCTTCCATGGTCACATGTAAGGGCTGAGCCATTCTGTCATGGTGAGAGGATTTGGTTCCTTCCATGTCAAATACGAGTGCTAAGACATTCTAATGTGACTGTAGGATTGGTCCCTACATGATCAGATGTAAGGGATAAATGCCATTCTTGGAATGGAGGAACCTGGTCAGTTACCAGTAAAACTCAGTCTGGGACTGAGGGCCGTTCTGATATGACTGTAGGATGTAGTCTTACATGATCATATGTGAGCGTATGGCCATTATGATGTGATTGAGGGAGGTGTTCCCACTTGATCAGATATAAGGGCCGATGCCATTCTCTGGGAGAATGGAGGCACTTGGTCAGTTACCAGGAATCCTAAGTCTAGGATTGAGAGCCCTTCTGATGCGGTGCTTTCGAGCATGGTCGGATGTAAGTGCAGAGCCCTTTCGATGTGGTGCTTTCAAGCATGATCGAATGTAAGTGCCGAGCCTTTTAGATGTGATGCTTTCGAGCATGGTCAACCATAAGTGATAAGCCCTTCCGATACGGTGTTTTCAAACATGGTTGGATGTAAGTGCAGAGCCTTTTCGATGTAGTGTGTTCGCACATGGTTGGATATAAGTGCTGAGCCATTCTGGCGCGATGTGTTTACACATGGTCAGATGTGAGTGCTAGACCTTTCTGACAAGATGAGGTCAGATGTGAGTGCTGGGTGTGCCTTTCTGATAAGATGAGGTCAGATGTAAGAGCTGAGTGGGCCATTATGACTTAGGGTCAGATATAATCGCTGATGAAGACCTACATGAAGGGTAGGCCTACAACCATCATAAAAAAGGGTTGGCTCTATAGAACTTCTTGTTATGGGAAGAATTGAGAGATAGCACCGATGATGATAATACAGTGATGATGATCCAGCAGTGATGATCCAGATCCCGTGATGAACAAGACTTGAAGAATAAAATGTCTTGAATATGAAGAAGATGAAGAAGACAAAGAAGACCTGAAGACGATGATGACTTGAAGACGAAGAAGACTTGAAGATGAAGACAACTTGAAGATAAAGACAACTTGAAGATGATGATGCCGAGATGATCTAGTCGATACAGAGAAGAAGACCAGTGCTGAAAATTGTGTCAAAAGAATACCTTCCTAGTTAAGAGGGAGTGTTGATGTATTTGTAAATTCAGAATGTATTCACCTATGTATCTTATGTCTTGTACACCGATGTTTATTCCAGGATGTGTCTGTAATGTAATTGAGTCATGTCATGCCCCAATGTTCCGATCAGGAGGATCTATAATGTAAACAAGTCATGTCAAGTCATTGTGGGTAACCCTCCCATTGTTTAAGGGTTAAAGTCCCCGCAGTTTTGGGGCACTAGGGTTATTAGACTCACCTAGTGAAGTTGACCCTAGTTGGGTTTAGTCAAGTCGAGAATTAGTATAAATAGAGAGCTAGCCTCGCTATTTATCACACACTCACTCATACTCAGTTGTAGCGCATAACTGAGGAAGAAGAAGACACTGGGCTAGGAAGAAAGAGGTTGCTGCCGTCGGGAGATCATCTTACTATTTTGGGGTTTTACTTTTGGTGTTGATTCTATCTCTGAGGAAGTTGCGGGATTTTCTCCATTTATGGTTTCCCAGAGGAAAAACACTGTGTTCATTATTTCTTGTGTTTGACTGTTGTACTTGTTATTCTATCAGTTAAAGATCCTAATAATGCTAGCTTAATGTTAAAAATCTAACATGGTATCAGAGCTAACCTGAAAAGAAGACACTGTGCAGCTGCGGGAACTAGGGCTTCCTACTTTTTGGATCTTCCTCCACATATTTTCAGAAAAATAAGGTTGGATTAACTCTCCTCCTTAGGGCGCATATTTTTGTCGAAGTAGAATCCAATTCTAAGGTTTTTCAGTTTTGGACCCGACATTGTTGCCAGAAATTAGGAATTTCCACAGAAGTGGAATTTTTCAATGAGCCCAGGCCTGGATTAATCTCCTCCCCAAAATCAAAGTTAGGGATCAAAGTCAAAGCATTTGGTTGGACAGAACTCCATAAAAGCAAAACCCTAATCTGCTCCTGAACCAGCACTACAGGATTTCAGCTCCAAATCCAAATCTGACATCTTGACCTGGTAAGATCTAAATCTTTTGTATTTCCATTTGAGGTTCTCAGTTAAGACATCTCATCATACCAAGCTTGATGAAAAGATTAAGGGATCTGATAACTTTCGAGCCTGGAAGTATAGGATCTCCCTGGCTCTGGAAGAAAATGAGTTGGACTCCTACATCCATGAGGAGGTTCCAGTTCCAGAGGGAGATGAGGCTAAGTCCTTATATAAGAAGAAGTTGGTTATGGCAAAGAGGATTATTACTGATTCAATGAAGGATCACCTCATACCATAGGTGTCCTCCCTCAAGACACCTAAAGGTATGTTTGATTCCCTAACCAAATTGTTTGAAGGGAAGAACATAAGCCGAAAGATGACTCTGAGAAACTAGTTGAAGAATGTAACGATCCAGAATGCAGAAACCATCCACTCTTACTTTACAAGGGTCTCTCAGATCAAGGAACATTTGGAAGCAGTAGATGAAGAAGTATAAAATGCAGAGATTGTGATGACCACCTTGAATGGTCTCCCTAAATCATGGGACTCCTTTATTCAAGGGATCTGTGCTAGAAAGAAGTTAGTCAAGTTCAGCAGACTATAGGAAGAATTATCTCAAGAAGAAGCTCGGATAGTAGCTCGAGAAGAAAATATGGGAAGTGAATATCAAGCTCTCACTGTACAATCCAAGAAATCTAGATCTAGCCACCACAGAAGTAAGTACTCTCATCAAAGGAATAACTCTAGAAAGCCTAGAGATTTGTCTAAGTACATTTGTTATACATGTGATGAAAGAGGACATTTTGCTAGAGACTGTCCTAAAAATAAAAGTAGCTCTCACAAGAAGAAGGGAAACAAGAGAAGACATCATGCTCATGCTGCACAGGATGATGAACCTTCCACAAAGAGAAATAGACAAGTCAGTTATGATTCTTCAAGTTATGAAGAATATGTTCTGATTTTCGCTCTCACGATAACTATCACACATGGCAGCAATGATTGGCTTATAGACAGTGGTGATTCCAAGCACATGATAGGATTCAAGAAATCTTTTGTGAAATTATCTGAACATTAATCACCTCACAAGGTGAAACTTGGAGATGACTACCAGTATCCAATAAAAGGTAGTGGGTAATCCTCATACAAGCTAGACTCTGGAAATTCTATGACAATGAAGGAAGTATTGTTTGTACCAAGACTAAAGAAGAATCTCCTCTCCATATCTGCATTAGATGCAAAAGGAATGAGGGTTGCATTTATAGATGGTCAAGTAATCATGTGGCCAAAAGGAAAGACCATTAATGATGCAGTAGTGATTGGGGAACAAGAAGGAGGATTATACAAATTGAAGGGACATCCAGAACAACCTTTGTTTCATGACTCAATAGAACCAAATGAGCTTTGGCATAGAAGGCTTGCACATCTGCATTACAGAGCACTACCACTTGCAAGCAAAGTTGTTGAAGGTCTCCCAGAAATGCAGACAAAACATGAAGGTGTATGTAAAGGATGTACGAAAGGGAAGAACACAAAGAATACATTTCCAAGTAGCGAAATAAAGGCAAAAGGAAACTTGGAAATCATCCACTCTGATGTATGTGGTCCAATGTCATCTAGTTCACTAAGCAGGTATGCATACTATGTTTCTTTTATCGATGATTTTTCTAGAAAGGCATGGATATACTTTATGAAGAACAAAGATGAAGTCTTTAGAAAGTTGAAGGAATTCAAAGCCTTGATCGAGAACCACATTGAAAATAATATCAAGACCTTTCGATCAGATAATGGTGGAGAATTCACTTTGAATGATGTCAAAGATTTATGTAAAGACTCAGGGATTAAGAGGGAGTTGTCCACTCCTTATAATCCACAATAGAATGGGATTGCAGAAAGGAAGAATAGAACTATCATGGAAGCTGCAAGAGCAATGCTTCATGATCAAGATATTCCTATGCATCTTTGGGCAGAAGCTGCTAGAACAGTAGTGTATGTACAGAACCGTACTCCACACAGTGTACTCGAGAACAAGACCCCTGAAGAAGTCTTCTCCGGCAAGAAACCAGAAGTCATCCATCTCTGAATTATTGACTATCCAGTGTACATTCACATTCCAAAAGAGAAGAGGACAAAATTAGATCCTTTAGGAAAGAAGCGTATATTTGTGGGATACTCTGAAAGCTCGAAGGCTTATAGAATATACTTCCCAGGGTTCAAGAAGATTGACATGAGCAGAGATGTAACATTTGACGAAGATTCAGCCTACATCAAATCCAGGAAGAAACTGGCTAAAGAACCTGAAGAAACAAGAGAACCTATAATTCATTATACAAGCATGAACGAAGAAATTCAAGAAGAAGATCGAGAACTAGAAGAACCTCAAGAACCTGTAGATCCACCTCTGAAGATGAATCCTCATAAGAGGAAACCTGCTTGGATACATGAAATTATCCAAGGTGCAAAAACATATGGAGCTTCAAAAGAAACACCCAGAGGAAGAAAGAGAACTAGATCATGTTCTAGTTACGTAGCCTTGCTATGTGACATTATTGATAAAGAACCTTCCAACTATGAAGAAGCAGTAGAACGAAAATAATGGAAGGATGCTATGATCAAAGAGTATCAATCAATCATGAATAATGATGTTTGGAATGTTGTCCCAAGACCAAAAGGGAATTCCATTGTAACTTCCAAATGGATCTACAAGATCAAGCATGTTGCAGATGGCAGCATCGAGAAACACAAAGCAAGATTCGTGGCTCATGGTTTCTCCCAGAAAGAAGGAATAGATAATGAAGAAACCTTTGCACCTGTAGCTAGATACACTTCCATCATATCAGTACTTGCTCTAACTGCAGTGATGAAATGGAAGATACACAAGATGGATGTCAAGACTGCTTTCTTGCATGGTGTATTAGAAGAGGAAGTGTATGTGGAACAACCACTCCGTTTTGAGACACATGACAGAGAGTCTCATGTATGTAGATTGAAGAAATCCCTGTACGGTTTGAAACCAGCACCCAGGACATGGTACGGTAGAATTGATGGTTTCCTATCCAGTTTGGGCTTTACCAAGAGTAAAGCAGATTCCAACCTTTACTACAAGGTTGAAGATGGCAATCTAGTGATACTCCTACTATATGTGGATGATCTTTTTGTAATAGTTATGGATGGGTTGATTGCTGATACGAAGAGGAAACTTGCTGTCGAGTTTGAAATGAAGGACTTGGGTATGATGCACTATTTCTTAGGCATGGAAGTGTGGCAGAATGCAGATGGGATCTTCCTTGGACAAAGGAAGTATGCAGTAGAGATTCTAAAGAGATTTGGGATGATGGACTACAAGGGCATAACCACACCTATGGCATCAAACCTAAAGTTATTGAGTGATGCTTCATCTGAAGCGGTTGATACTATGATGTATCAGTAGATGATTGGGTCCTTGATGTACCTGACGAACATGAGACCAGATATTTACTTTGTTGTGAACACCTTGAACCAGTTCTTGACAGATCCAAGACATGTTCACTTGATTGCTGGAAAGCATATTCTGAGGTACCTGAAGGGTACAGTTGATTATGGGCTCAAGTACGAGGTGAATCAGAAGATTAAACTAGAGGGTTATGTTGATTCAAATTGGGTAGGCAGTGCCATTGATAGGAAGAGAACTTCAGGATGCAGCTTCAGTACGTGATCAGGTGTGATCTCTTCGTTTAGCAGGAAGCAATCCTGTGTGGCACTGAGTACAGCTGAAGCAGAGGATGTTGCAGCTTGTTCAGCTAGTTGTGAGCCAGTATGGCCGAGGAAGCTACTGTTTGATTTATTTGATCCCCATATGGATGCTACTTGTATATATTGCGACAACCATAGTCGTGTGAAGTTTTTAGAGAACCCTGTGTTCCATGACAAGTCGAAGCATATCGAGATCAAGTATCACTATATCAGGGATATGGTGCAGATAGGAGCAGTGAAGCTCTAGTATGTTGTGACGGAGGAACAAATAGATGATGTATTGGCGAAGCCATTGGCTAGAGTGAAGTTTGAGTACTTCAGGGAAAAGCTTGGTGTTCTCCAGATCAAGGTTCCCTCTAAGAGGAAATGATGAGACCGAGAGCCATTCTGACATGGTGAGAGGATTAAGTTCCTTCCATGGTCACATGTAAGGGCTGAGCCATTCTGTCATGGTGAGAGGATTTGGTTCCTTCCATGTCAGATATGAGTGCTAAGCCATTCTGATGTGACTATAGGATTGGTCCCTACATGATCAGATGTAAGGGATAAATGCCATTCTTAGAATGGAGGCACCTGGTCAGTTACCAAGAAAACTCAGTCTGGGACTGAGGGTTGTTCTGATATGAATGTAGGATGTAGTCTTACATGATCAGATGTGAGCACATGGCCATTCTGATGTGATTGAGGGAGGTGTTCCCACTTGATCAGATATAAGGGCCAATGCCATTCTCTGGGAGAATCGAGGCACCAGGTCAGTTACCAGGAATCCTCAGTCTAGGACTGAGAGCCCTTTCGATGTGGTGCTTTCGATCATGGTCGGATGTAAGTGCAGAGCCCTTTCGATGCGGTTCTTTCGAGCATGGTCGAATGTAAGTGCTGAGCCTTTTTGATGCATTGCTTTCGATCATGGTCGACTATAAGTGATGATCCCTTTCGATGCGGTGTTTTTGAACATGGTTGGATGTGAGTGCAGAGACTTTCTGATGCAGTGTGTTCACACATGGTCAGATATAAGTGCTGAGCCATTCTGGCGCGATGTGTTTACACATGGTCAGATGTGAGTGCTGGGCCTTTCTGACAAGATGAGGTCAGATGTGAGTGTTGGGCATGCCTTTCTGATAAGATGAGGTAAGATGTAAGAGATGGGTGGGCCATCTGACTTAGGGTTAGATATAAGCGCTGATGAAGACCTACATGAAGGGTAGGCCCTCAACCAGCATGAAAAAGGGCTGGCTCTGTAGAACTTCTTGTGACGAGAAGAATCGAGAGATAGCATTGATGATGATGATACAGTGATGATGACCCAGTAGTTGTGATGATCTAGATCCCGTGATGAAGAAGACTTGAAAAACAAGATGACTTGAAGATGAAGAATACTTGAAGACGAAGAAGACCTGAAGACGATGATGACTTGAAGACGAAGAAGACTTGAATATGAAGACAACTTGAAGATGACGATGCCAAGATGATCCAGTCGATACAAAGAAGAAGACCAGTGCTAAAAATTGTGTCGAAAGAATACCTTCCTAGTTAAGAGGGAGTGTTGATGTATTTGTAACTTCGGAATGTATTCACCCATGTATCTTATGTCTTGTACCTCGATGTTTATTCTGGGATGTGTATGTAATGCAATTGAGTCATGTCATGCCTCGATGTTCCAATTGGGAGGATCTATAATGTAAACAAGTCATGTCAAGTTATTGTGGGTAACCCTCCTATTGTTCAAGGGTTAAAGTCCCCGCAGTTCCGGGGCACTAGGGTTATTAGACTCACCTAGTGAAGTCGGACCTAGTTGGGTTTAGTCAAGTCAGGAATTAGTACAAATAGAGATCTAGCCTCTCTATTTATCACACACTCACTCACACTCAGTTGTAGCGCATAGCTGAGGAAGAAAAATACACTGGGGCTAGGAAGAAAGAGGTTGCTGCTATCGGGAGATCATCTTACCGTTTTGGGGTTTTAATTTTGGTGTTGATTCTATCTCTGAAGAAGTTGCAGGGTTTTCTCCATTTATGGTTTCCCCGAGGAAAAACACTGTGTTCATTGTTTCTTGTGTTTGATTGATGTGCTTGTTATTCTCTCAGTTAAAGATCCTAATAATGCTAGCTTAATGTTAAAAATCTAACAATTCTTTTGTAATTCGAAAGTATTGAGTAAGGGTTTGTAGTAATTGATAGTGTTCTAAAACAATTTATTGTTATAAAATAAAACTATCTTATAAGAAAGATAAATAGAGTTAGGTCTCACTAATTAGCATTATAATTTTATTTTCTTCCTCAAGTAAAATTGTAAGCTGTAAAAAAATAAAATAGTAATTTCTTCCTAGGGTTGTAAAGAAGACAAAATGATGTGAAATAAAGAAAATGCTCTAGTAGCTCTAGTTGGCACATATTATTTATTTAAGTTTTTGAGTAACATGTACCATGTTATTTAGTTTCTTGAATACCTAAAGGTGATATAATATTATAGATTAGAAATTATATTTCTTAATCATTTTGTTTTGAAGAGGTTTATCATTGCAACATTTTACTCTGTTAGGTCATTTCTTTTTATCAGAATTAGTTGTATGTGTAACTAAAATTTTAAGATGGTTTTTATCTTTACAATAATTACTCTATATTGTTCAGAATAACCTTGTTCCTAAATTAGTCCTTAAAGAATGAGATAAAGGATTAGTTTTCTTACAAAGTATACTAAGAAGGCAAAATTACAGTAAGGCCTATATTTTTTTTTCTATTAAAATTTCTTGACTGTTCTGAAGTAGTTTTTAATTTATATAATATATTTATATGTTAGAAATATGGAGAAGGAGATTAATAATGTGTTATGTTAACATAGTTACTGGCTGTGTAGTAAGATTCATTTATATATTCTTTATAGTATTCAAAAGTAAATAACTGGAAAGGATTCTAGAGTTAAGGGATATTTAATATCATTCATAAATTACATTAACAGTAAAATATTTCAACATATCTTAATTGATATAATCATTCATCTAAACGCCTACTGTACTCGAGTACTTTGTCTTAAGACGAGTGGAAAAATACAGGAAGGTAATTTATCAATTAATTAAATCTAACCCTAGAACATTTATTCAACTAGACTTAACTAGTAACTTCTTGAAATAAAACAAGTTTACTCTATCTAATTTGCATAAAAAACTTATCCAATCATAACAGTAAATCTATATTAACTTTATTCATTCCAGTACTATTACTTGCGTAAGGTAAAATGAAGTAACATTTTAGAACCTGACAACTTGTAGAGGAGACAATAGCGTAAGGAGCCCGTTCCACCCAACCAATTCTTGAATATATCTTAGCTGCCAGTCTTAGGACCCCCGAGCCTATCCACTGGTCCACCTGGTTGAAAGCACTGGGTGAGAGGATGGGATATAAAACCCCTACAACTATACAAAAGTATTTAGCAGTAATACTTCTGCCTTCTGCAGTTAGAACTCAACAAATCAACTGCACTAGTTTTGAAATCAACTTTCACACTCAAAACCAATTCTTCTTTTACCCCTCCATCGAATCTCTTATGCAAACTTTTCACTCTAGAAAATTCACAAGTAAAAGATTAAACAGCCACCTGCTAAATTTGATGGGTATTTATTAGCATGCCTAGGTCTTTTGGTCAGTTTTTCACTTAATGAGCCACCTGCTCTTGTTCCCCTTTCTTGGGGAAAATGGCCACAAAAATAGGGAAGTTGTCTCCTGCAACAGCTAGAAGTGGTTTGAGGATGCTTCCAAGTGTCAATATGCTCTCACCCCAGTATATTCCACCTAGTGGCCAGTAGACACTCATTTAACAACCTCTTAAGTTGTTGTCTCATCTTTCATTTAATAATTAATAAAATATTCATCATAATTAATTACAATCATCCTTGACCCCACTTAGTCAATAATCACAAACTTTACAATAAAAATAAAATGTAATGTCTTCTTAACATAAAATGTTTTTGCAATTTGGGGTATGCAACATACACACCCCCTTGAGTATAACATCATCCTCGATGTTATTTTATTCATCATCTTCAGAGCTTCCCTAGAACAGAATTGGATATGCTTCCCGCATATGACTCCCCAATTCCCAGGTTCCTTCTTCTGGACTAAGGTGCTTCCATTTCACCTTCAACTGCCCAATGGTGCGATTTCAAAGCAAGTTCTCCCTCTTGTCGAGGATACAATCTGGTTCCACCATAAAATCTCCTTCGGGTTCCACCTGCACATCATTCCAATTTATAAATGAGTAGCATCATGTACATATCTTTTTAAAACAGAGATATGAAAAACATTATGAACTTTTAGATTTGGTGATAAAGCCAGTTGGTATGCCACCTATCCAATTCTGGACAATATTTCGAAAGGTCCACAGTACCTGGGTGCCAACTTAGCACAACTTCCTAACTTTAAAGAACTCTTTTTTAGGTTTTACCTTTATGAAAACATGTTCACCCACCTAGAACTCTTTTTGAGTTTGTTTAAGATCTACTTGACTCTTCTTCCTGTCTTGTGCCACCTTCAAATTACCTTATACCTGCTTCACAATTAACTTCATCTGCTTTAATAGCTTAGGTCCTAGTACTAACCTGTTAATTGGGTTACTCCATGATATGGGAGTATTGCATTTTCTGCCATACATAATTTCAAATGGGATATATTTTGTTGAAGCTTGGTAGTGGTTGTTATAAGCAAGCTCAACCAAGTGTAAGTAGTCCTCCCACTTACTTGGTTTCTCTCTAACATAAATCCTTAACATATCTTCCAGGATTTGATTTACCCTTTCAGTATGTCCATCCGTCTACGAATGAAAAGATGTACTGAAATTTAAAGTAGTATTAAAACCTTTAAATAGAGATTTCCAGAATTTTCTGTAAACTTAGGGTCTCTATGAGAAATTATAACTTTCAGTATCCCATGTAAATGAAATATTTGTTTCATAAATATTTCAGCAATATTAGCAGCCTTATGAGTGGTCTTTATTGGTATAAAATGAGTTGCTTTACTGAGTTTTTCAATGACTACCATTATCGAATCATTCTGTTTCTGATTTCTAGGCAAACCTGTAATAAAATCAAGACTGATTATTTCCCATTTCCAGCTAGGGATTGGTAACGATTGTAATAAACTGGTTGGATGCTGGTGTTTGGTCTTAACCTATTGACATTCAAAACACCTAGCAATATATTCTGCTAACTCATTCTTCATATTTGGCCAAAAGTACTCTTTCTGCAACATGATTATGGTCTTTTGATAGCCAAGATGTCTCGAGTAGGGAGTATTATGTATTTCATTTAAAATCAGCAGCTTAATTTTAGGTACATTAGGTATATACAACTTGTTTTTATAAAGCATTAACCCTTTTTCATTTAGAATGTAACCTGTATTTAAAATTTATGTTACATTTTATGCCACTTTAGCTTGTAATTTTTGATAATTTTCATCCAATTTTACTCCTTCTTCGAGTTGATCTTCTAAATCTATTTTATAAGTACTGATTGCTACCAGAAAATTCAATCTTGCATTCCTAATCAAAGCATCAGTCACTTTATTTTCTTTTACCTTGATATGTTGGATCTCGAAATCATACTTGCTAAGGAAAGCTAGCCAACTATCTTGCCTTGCATTTAAATTTGGTTGATCCAACAGATACTTTAAACCCTTATTATTTGTCATTAACATAATTTTTCTTCCAATCAAGTAATGATACCACATCTTTAAAGCATGTATCACGATAGCCAACTCTAAATCGTAAGCAGCATAATTTTTCTCGTGAATTTTAAGTTTCCTAGACTCATATGCTATTACGTGTCCTTCTTGAGTTAAGACACCACCAAGGCCATCATTGCATGCGTCAGTGCATACAAGAAATTCTTTATTGGGATCAACAATTCTTAAAATTGGTGCAGTATTTAATAATTCTTTTAATTTTTTAAAACTTTCTTCACATTTTTTATTCCATTCAAACTTCTTCCCTTTCTTCTGTAAAGAAGTTATGGGATTTGTGATCCTTGAGAATCCCTCAATGAATCTTCGATAGTAACCAGTGATCCCCATGAATGATTGCACGTCAGTCACATCCTTTGGTACCGACCATTTCCAATTGCTTTTATCTTATCTGGATCAATTGAGATCCCATCTTTAGTTATTACGTGACCCATATCATCAATAAATACAATTACAAATTTATCGAGATATTTATGTAATACATTATTCATTAAACACATGAATATAGCCGAGGAATTAGTGAGCCCAAATGGCATGACAACAAACTCATAGTGACCGTATCTGGTCCTAAAAGTTGTTTTAAAAATATATTCATCTTTGATCCGGACTTGATGATAACCAGATCTTAAATCAATTTTTGAGAATACCATTGCTCCGCGCTGCTGATCAAACAGATCATCTATCTCGGAAAATAGGTATCTATTCTTAATAGTCATCTTATGAAGCTGATGGTAATCAATGCATAAGCGTAGAGTACCGTCCTTCTTTTTAATGAAAATGACTGGTGCTCCCCAAGGATACACACTGCGTCTTATATAATTTTTATCAATCAACTCTTTTAATTGTGATTTGAATTCATTAAGCTCCAAGATATTCATCCGATACGGAGCTTTGGAGTTAGGCATTGCACTAGGTACCAACTCAATGGTGAAATCCAGTTCCCTTTTCAGAGGCAGTCCTGGAATTTCCTCCATAAATACAACCGAGTACCCCTCAAAATTGGAATATCTTTTAATTTTAATTTATCTCCATTATTAATATGTTATTCGTTAGTTACAGTTACAGCAAAAGCTTTACATCCTTTTCGAATAACCCTCTTTAGTTGCAAGGCAGAAATCTGTCTGATTGATGTTTTCCTAGGAATTCCTATTACTATTACTGTTTCTCCTTCGTTATTTACATAGTTAAATTTTTTATCAAAACAGTTCAATACTACTCTATGTTTCTCTAACCATTCCAATCCAATTAACACATCATAAGAGCCTAATGAAAGTACGTTTAGCTTCACAGAAGTTTCAAACTGATTCATAAATAAAGTACAGTCTTTCACAAAATTAATTACTTTTCTTTTTGCTCCTGTAGCTAGTTGAACCAACCATGACTTTGTAAACTTATCTAATGGTAATTTACATTTGTCTACTAAACTAGGAGAATCATAACTCAGGCTATCCCCTGGGTCAATTAAGATAGAAATGAGTTTTTGGTTCAGCATACCTTCTACTTCCACCATGGAAGTTTGATAATCAACTTGCTTGTTTTCCAGCGCCGCATTGATCTTGGGCATCCCTCTTGCTAAGTCACCAACTGTAATTTCTTCCCGCACCGTATGAATGTTGTTGACAGTCTTCTTTCTGTTTGGACTGATTGATCCATAGTGTGGTCCCTGGCTTTCCCAACATTTTACTGGTTCTTTATGTTCTTTGTTTTTAACGTAATTACTATGATTGTTCGCAAATTCTTTATTTCTAAGACCATTAAAGTTTTGTTGAGAGTTTTTTTTATTCCCTTGAAAAATTTTATTAGGAACATTACGTGCATTATTATTCCCAAAATTTTGATTAAGTGTGAAACCCTTCTTTTTATGTTCAAAATTATTAGACCTCTTGGATTTCCAATTTGCATGTTTTTCCTTTTTCAGTTCTGCTCATAGTAGAAATTTGCTTTTCGCATAACTTCTTTCAGAGTTTTAGGGTTATCGTATTCAATTATGTCTTTAATGTGAAAAGGTAAACAACTCAGAAACCACTGCACCTTGGGTTTCTCATCAACAATGTAAGGTACATAACATAGTAAACTTAAAAATTTACTATTTAATTCCTTCATATTCATAGTTCCCAACCTCAGATCGTAAAACTCTTTAGCTCTCTCTTCATAATACTGCTCCGACAAAAACTTCTTTTTAAAGTATTTTTTAAAGGTACTCCAGTTAATATTCTTTTCCTTTATACCTTTTACTCGTTTTATGTCCTACCACCAGATGTCTGCTTTTTGAATTAAGTTATATATGGCCATTCTAGTTTTTAACTTATTGGAGTAATTATAAATTTGAAAGTACTTCTTCATTCTAGAAAGCCATGCTTCGGCTTCCTCCCCTTTCTCTGTTTTTTGATTGAAAGTTGGGGGCTTAATCTTTTTAAATTCTCAAGAAATTTCCTTATAGGGCTTATATTTCCTTTTTCTAGAATGATAATTCTCCTCACTGTTGTCGCTGGAATATTGGTGATTCTTCCTGTGTGAGTCACCATAAATTTCATAGGATGAAATACTTTGAATTTTAGAATCTTTGTACTCTTTACTTCTATGTTGGTAGGACATATTATCAGATCCTATATGTTTATCCTTCCCTTCACTCTAAAAATTTTCTAACAATATTTGGTTCAACTCCTCTTGAGCTCTTAGAATTCTTTCATTCTCTTTTTCAATCGTTTCTATTTCGGTTTTTAATTCCTTAACGGGTTATAGAAATTCTGATGAATTATTAGTGATTTCTTCCTTAACAAGTTCTTTTCTAGAATTACTTTGTTCATTTAATGGGGACCCTTCATCTGCATACTCTTCAAGTCATTCCATTACTGCAATTCTAGTTCAGAAAAAAAAAATAAAAAAAAAATAAAAAATAAAAAATAAAAAAAATTATGCACAACAACATTTAAAAATAATAAATCAATACGCATGAATTCTTTTTAATGTTTGTTTATGTGAGTGGAGCCATTTCAGTCCTAATGTCTGAATGTGTGCTCTGATACCATATGTAACAGTCGAAAATCTCATAAAATTTTAAATTTTTTCCTTGCGACAAATAATTGTTTAGAACATCGCCTAAGAGGTTAAATTAACTGCTAATAGTTAACAATTTTGAATATATGAAACTAGATACTACAAAAATCATTTACTGACATTGAAAGTATTGAATTTAACTGTTTAAAATTCTAGCAATTAAGATTCTAAAAGTTGTTTTCTTGTTTACTGAAGGGGCTTTTGGTTTTTTCCCGAGGCCTACCTAGCTTTACCAAGCTAATGCAAAAAAATGATGCATTTCTAGGTCTTTACAAGTAAGCTCTTCACTTCCAGTTATGAGATACAAAAACCTAAATTCTCTGAAGACTATACTCAAGGAATAAGTTAGGTAAGAATGTCTAAAAGTTTTCTTGCGATCTATTTTACTGAAAAGTAAAAACTCTTAGTTTTCATCATTAAGATTGATTATCTTAATAGCAGAAGAATTTACTAGAAAACTCTGCTATAAAATTATTTTTGTTTTAAAGCTACATCCTATGTGTGATAGAAAATAAAATTACCATGCTAATGTTTATTGAAGATATTGTAGAACTTCTTCCTTTACAAAATACTTCATGTCTAAGAATTATTATTATAAAATTCTCTGAAGACTATACTCAAGGAATAAGTTAGGTAAGAATGTCTAAAATTTTTCTTGCGGTCTATTTTACTGAAAAGTAAAAACTCTTAGTTTTCATCATTAAGATTGATTATCTTGATAGCAGAAGAATTTACAAGAAAACTCTGCTATAAAATTATTTTTGTTTTAAAGCTACATCCTATGTGTGATAGAAAATAAAATTACCATGCTAATGTTTATTGAAGATATTGTAGAACTTCTTCCTTTACAAAATACTTCATGTCTAAGAATTATTATCCTTTCTAGGTCTAGAACTTCCTATGTTCTGAATTTGCATTATTAAAAATGTTTAATTAGACATATCTTAATAAAACTTTAACAATTTTAGTTTAAGTCTAAACTTATAATTATTGCACAACATTTTTGGGTTAGCATGAATCATTTGAAGTTCTAGTCAGGGCATAAAAAGTATTCTAAACATAAATATATGAACTCAAACACTTAATCAAGGCATATCCTAACTATGTTCTAAAAGTATACCTGAAATTATTACACATATTATCTAACTCTTAAACCATAACATGGTATTGACATAAGTTTAGATTGAATGGTTTGATCATGCCAAAGAACTATATCGAGACCCAAATAATTTCTCATAAGTTGGAATACACGTGGCAATGAAACATTGAAGAAAGGTAAAGAGTAAAACCCTAGCACACTTAAGTCACTTTAGCCCTAAACCCGCATTGTTATTCATTACTATTTTGTTGAATGAGGAGGGGAGACAAGCCGAAGGTCCTTCGGCCTTTTTGGCGTGGATATCTGTTAGCGCCACCCTCGAACACTTCGTGGATTGAGTAGGCTTTTTCAAAATAGTTTCCGACGTCATTTATATGTTTCAGACTTTCGTCGAGTTATCGTTCCAGGCTGTCATTGTGTTGTTTTTAAAACAAAATTTGGTCGGGTTCCTTGCCAAAACCACTCCTTCCCTATTGGTTGTACATTATCAGGTCTACATCATGGAATTCATCCTTAATTGGAAAGAACTGGTAAAATTCAAAGCAAAACCCCCAATTAAATAATTTCAATTCTTTGTTTCGTTAATTCGATTTGGAATAAAATGTATTTACTCACAACTCGTGCATAAAAATAATGTTTGCAGGCTTTACACTTTGGGAAACTCTGCTAACAACAAAGGCTTGAAACTCAAGTGTAGGAGGGTATGAGTTTGACAGGCTAGGTAAACCTCGGCCTCATCCCAAAACTACCTTTTGAAGTTGTTTTTCAGTGAAGAAACATTTGGGTGCTTACAACATTTACCTACTTGACAAAACTTTTGTTTACTGTATAGTTGATGGTTGTTCTAATTATGTATTAAGTTTTACCCTTAGATTTGTTGTAAGGTAAAAAGGAAGCCGTAGGGCCAAAATTGGCAACGCTGTAAAAGAAAACCTGCTAACATGGGGGTCATTTTAAAAGTATTAACAACAGTGAAAAAAAAACTTTAATGTTTCTCTTTTTTTTAGGCTGAAATTCCATACCCTAAAGGTTTTGATGAGCTACGGCTCAAACTTTAAGATGTAATGGATTTAAAACCTCGGCTTGATAGTATGTCCATGAAGGCCCCCTCGTAATGCGAAAAGAGTTGAAGCATATTCGGATCCAAGGTTAAATTCATAAGATATTTAAAATTTCTTTTTTATAAAGTTTTTACTAACAGAGTTTACGGCTCCAGTATAGTCCTCGGTTTACTATTTGGGTTATTCTTTTGTAATTCGAAAGTATTGAGTAAGGTTTTTGTAGTAACTAATAGTGTTCTAAAACAATTTATAGTTATAAAATAAAACTATCTTATAAGAAAGATAAATAGAGTTAGGTCTCACTAATTAGTATTATAATTTTATTTTCTTCCTTAAGTAAAATTGTAAGCTGTAAAAAAATAAAACAATAATTTCTTCCTAGGGTTGTAAAGAAGACAAAGTGATTTGAAATAAAGAAAATGCTCTTAGCCAAGACTCAGTAGCTCCAGTTGGCACATATTATTTATTCAAGTTTATTTGAGTAACCCGTATCGCATTATTTAGTTTCTTGAATACCTAAAGGTGATATAATATTATAGATTAGAAATTATATTTCATAATCATTTTTTTTAAAGGTTTATCATTGCAACATTTTACTGTGTTAGGTCATTTATTTTTATCAGAATCAATTTTATGTGTAACTAAAATTTTAAGCTAGTTTTTATCTTTACAATAATTACTCTATATTGTTCAGAATAACCTTGTTCCTAAATTAGTCCTTAAAGAATGAGATAAAGGATTAGTTTTCTTACAAAGTATACTAAGAAGGAAAAATTAGAGTAAGGCCTATATTTTTTTTTATTTCTATTAAACTTTCTTGACTGTTATAAAGTAGTTTTTAATTTATATATTTATATGTTAGAAATCTGGAGAAGAAGATTAATAATGTGTTATGTTAACATAGTTAGTTGGCTGTGTAGTAAGATTCATTTATATATTCTTTATAGTATTGAAAAGTAAAAATAACAAAAATATATAACTAGAAAGGATTCTAGAATTAAGGGATCTTTAATATCATTCCTAAATTACACTAATAGTAAAAAATTTCAACATGTCTTAATTGATATAATCATTCATCTAAACGCCTATTGTACTAGAGTACTTCATCTTAACACGAGTGGAAAAGTACAGGCAGGTGATTTATCAATTAATTAAATATAACCCTAGAACATTTATTCAACTAGGCTTAACTAGTAACTTCTTGAAATAAAACAGGTTTACTCTATCTAATTTGCAGAAACAACTTATCCAATCATAACAATAAATCTACATTAACTTTATTCATTCTAGTACTATTACTTGCATAAGGTAAAATGAAGTAACATTTTAGAACGTGACAATTTGTAGAGGAGAGAACAACCTAAGGAGCCCGTTCCACCCAACCAATTCCTAAAGATAGCTTAGTTGCCAGTCTTAGGACCCCCAATCCTGTCCACTGGTCCACCTGGTTGAAAGCACTGGGTGAGAGGATGGGATATAAAACCCCTCCAACTCTACAAAAGTATTCATCAGTAATACTTCTTCCTTCTACAGTAAAGAACTTAGCAAATCAGCTGCACTAGTTCTGAAATAAGCTTTCACACTCAAAACCACTTCTGCTTTTACCCCTCCATCGAATCTCTTGTGCAAACTTTTCACTCCATAAAATTCACAAGTAAAAGATTGATCAACCACCTGCTGAATTCGATGGGTAGTTATAAGCATGCCTAGGTATTTTGGTCAGTTTTTCACTTCATGAACCACCTGCTCTTTTTCCCCTTTCTTGGGGAACATGACCACAACAATATGGAAGTTTCCTCCTGCAACAGCTAGAAGTGGTTTGAGGATGCTGCCAAGTGTCAATATTCTCTCACCCTAGTCTATTCTACCTAGTGGCCGGTAGACACTCATTTAACAACCTCCTTAAGATGTTGTGTCATATTTCATTTAATAATTAATAAAATATTCAACATAATTAATTACAATCATCCTTGACCCCAGTTGGTCAATAATCACAAACTTTACAATAAAAATAAAATGTAATGTCTTCTTAACAAAATGTTTTTTCAATTTGGGGTATGTGACAGTGATGTTGCAGTTAGACAAGTGCCTTCAGGCCTAGGGGTGTCAATTCTTGCTCATGTTGAGGATGTAGATGATGAATCTAAGTCTGAGCAAGAGGACTCAGATAATTCTGATATATGATTAGAATCATTAGATTCTAGATTCTAGAGTCTAGACTATATTCATATGCTTATATTTTGACTTTAGAGGCCATCTATAACCTCTTTGTTGATTTACTTTTCTATAGATATGTATTTGCAGTCGATGATGTTTTGGTTTTATACACTCTTACTTGCTATATACATGAGAAACTTTGCATACTTGTGTATAATGTTTTGAATTCACATGGATGCACATGGATATATATGTATTTTTTGAAAATATGAATGTTTTATGTATTTTTTCTCTACCGGTTTGTTTCCTGGTTTTTGTCCAGTTTCGTTTCCCAGGGTCGGTCAGTTCAACCATCGGTTCGGTTCTGATAAAATTGCATCAAAGTTAAATCCAGAGTTTCATTGGATTTAACTCCAACTTTTTGTCGGTTTTCTCTAGAATATCTAATGAGGATGTTATTCATTCGAAGGGGTTTATCATCGGAGGTAGATTCGGATATATGACGAGGGTGTTGTGAATCTATCGAAGGTGTTTGTCATATATACAACGACAACCTGTACTATTAAAAAAATGCTAGAATATTTAGAAAATTAGGAGTTACTTAAGATCAACTTGTGTAATATATCCGTTAGGTAAAGTGTGTTTCTTTAGTATGCATTTGTAAATATTAAATCTGACGGTCACGATATGTTCTAGACATAGAGTGATCTGACGGTTCAACTTCCCTTAGATCATACCTACCCTTGATCCATGGCTTAGCACCTGATTGGTCCATGATCTCTATTTAAAGAGAATGGAGGGTCCTTCGCTAGTTGATCGATTATGAGAAGCTCATTTGTAACTTTCTTTCTTTTGCATAATAAATTGCTCCAAGTAGCGATTTGGCTGGGGTCGTGGACTGTTTCCCTCTCGAGCGTTTTAACCATGTCAAAACATTGGTGTGTTGATCTATGATATGTTTGTGTGAGTGGCTGCTCTAGGTGTTCAGTGTTTTGCGATTATCCTATGTACTCGAACATGGTATCAAAGCGTTTATGAAGACCCGCTTCCGTTTATGATCTAGATCTTAAATTGGTGTTGCTAAAAATTTGAAAGGGTTTCTGATTCTAGATTTTTTGTGCATTTGTGGCCTGTGGGAGGTGTTCTATTGCGTCGAGAGCATCATTTTCATTGGTAAATATTTTTTGTTTCATCAAAAACCATTTTTGTTTGCTACAGAAACACCCATTTCGGCAGATTTGAAGGTATAATGTTACAGTGACATTTTTTTTATTTTTACTTTTTATTTTTTTAACTTTTAAATATCTCATATTGTATCAGTTTTACTATTAGATTTTTTTGCCTCGGATTGTTGCCTTCCATATCTGTGTATGCTCTTTATCATGCACCTTGCGTGATCACGGCGAATCAGAAATAGAAAGGGAAAGGGTTTCTCTTTGCTGTGTATGATCTTTGGCGTGCACCTTATGCGATCGCGGTGAATTAGAAACAGAGAGAAAATGTATAATTTCCGGGAAGCTAACGACATCTAACCCCATAAGCATGGAATTTTTGTTTTGTTTTGTTTTATGATGTGATTTGCAGGAAAAAAAAGGCAAGCACGAAGACCGAGAGAAAAGAGTAAAAAAAAAACCCTTCCTCCTTCCCTTCTTTTATGTACCTTTTAATCTTAGCTCACTTGGTGCAAAGTTGTTTTATTCTTTAATAGGTCTTGAGTTCAAATCTTATTAAGTTGTTTTTTTTAAAAGTGCATCCAATTTCTAATTTTAAGTTACTTCATTGTAAAAGTGCATCTCACTTAAATTAAAAAAAAATGAGCCACTTAAGTCTTTTAGTTTATTGTCGCACTAATTAAAGTAACATTATTGTAAAAGTGAAAATCACTTATTTTACATAAGTGAACCACTTAAAACAAATTTCTTGTAAAGTGATTGTCAACAGTTCATCTTGGGAAGAGGGGGGTTCTTTTTTTTAGTTGGTCAATTTTATATCTGCCACGTCACTATTGGAGACATCTTCAACATTTTCTTTGATCAAGCATAACTTCATCGTACAGAATCAGTTTTCAGTGCCGTTTTTTTTTAAACAGCCTAATTTTTCAAGATCTTTGCATCCAGATAGTTAGTTTCTATTTTTTCATCCATTATTATATAGTATTACCGCTACTTGTGATATTCTACTTACAAGTTCTAACTATTTTTCATGGAAATATCGTATGGAGGATGTTCTACGAAGTAGGGGACTTTTCATAATTACCTCAGGGAAAGAAACAGAACCCACTGATGATGATAAGAAAATAAAATTGGAAAATAGATGTGATGAAGCTTGTGGATTGATTGGGATGTCAATCTCTACTGATTTGCGATTCCACATATCTAGAATTGATGAACCTGATAAAGCCTGGGAAAAGTTGGAATTTGTGTTTGGTAAACATAATGAAATTCAAGGTCATCAACTTGAGAATGCCATTGATTTCTTTAAATCCAAGTGATTTTTCATGCATTCAAGATTATTTATCTAAGTACAAAACTCTTAGACTCTTATGTGAAGAATGCAATATTAAGAGAGAAGACAAACAATGCATTTATCATAATTTTTCCAAACTTGGACCTGCATATTCTGTTTTTGTATCTACATTTTACTCCATGAAAGAATCATTGACTGCAGCTAGTTATCAAGAGCCTATTATTGAATCCTTTTGTGATTCCTTAATTAGAGAGCAAGATAAGCTCATTCATCTTGGAATAATTAAAACTACAGATACATATGGGAAAGCCTTGTTGTCTCAACAGAAAGAAAATTTCAAGCCTCCCAAGAAACAAATTTTTTGCAATAATAAGCTAAACAAGGGTCCCAAACCCTCTCAATCAGCTCCTTCTTTAAAAAATGACAAAGGATCCAAGCCAAAAGGAAACAAGACTGAGCGTCATTGCAACTATTGCGGGAAATATAATCATGATGAATATAAGTGTTTCAAAAATATGGCAGCCTTGGAAGCAACAATAAAGAAGCACCACATTAGCCTAGATTCGTCTTCAGAATATACCTCTCATGGACATGCACTTTGTGCTTCTAGTTTTTCTTATACCGTATCTTCTTATTCTACTCAAAATGAATGGCTCATTGATTATGGAGAATCTTATCATATGGCTAAGGATTAATCCATATTTTATACTATGCGTGAATGTAACGCCAAACAAATATTTTTTGGTGATGATATATCTCTAAGTGTTGTAGGATCTAGAACAGTTCCAGTAGAAAATGGTCATTTTAGTGATGTATTATTTGTTCCAAGAAGTTCCTGCAATTTGTTGCAAGTCTATAAAATCACTCATTCTGGTGAAGGTAAAACTATAACATTTAAACCTCACCAAGTTGTAATCAAGGATTTTAAAAATCCTCAACATGTCCTAGCTAATGGAATTGTTGATGATATAACCAGGTTGTGCAAATTTAACAACTTTGGGTCATCACCTTTTCCTTCAGTTTTTGTTCCTCATAGTGATAACTTGAGCAAAATTTGGTGACAGGTCTTCCAATGGTATCTTGCAGGGATAGTGTTTTTTCTGGTTGTGTACTCGAAAAACATCATCGAGACAGTTTTGACAAACGTGCCTCTTGGCACGTCTCGGTTCCCTTGGAGATTTTGCATAGTGACCTGTGTGGTCCCCTTCCATCTGCTTCCTTTTCTGGTTTCAAATATTTCTTAACTTTCATTGATGATTACACCAGACGCACTTGGGTTTATTTCCTAAAAATTAAGATTAAAGTCTTTAACATGTTCTTGGCCTACAAGGCCCTTGTTGAAAAACAATCTGTTCATCAAATTATTAAGTTAAGATCTGACAATGGAGGAGAATATGTTAACAAAAAGTTCCCTACCTTTTGCACTGAACAAGAAATCCAACAACAAAACATTGTTTCATATACACCATAACAAAATGGTGTAGCTGAACAGAAGAATCTCACTTCAAAATAAATGGCTAATTGTATGATCCAATCTAAAGGACTAAGTCTTCAATTTTGGGTTGAAGCCATAAATTGTGAAAAATACATAGTTAATCGCACCCCCACTAAATCTTTACAAGGTATAACACTGGAAGAAACATGGATTAAAATTAAACCATATGTAAGTCACTTCTGTGTGTTTGGTAGTGAAGAATGGGCTCACATTCCGGATGAAAAACGGAAAGCATTGCAGCCTAAAAGTGAAAAGTGCATATTTGTTGGATATTGTGAAGATGTAAAAGGTTATATAATTCTTCAACCACATTCAAATGATGTAATCATTAGAAGAGATGTTAAATTTGATGAAAATATATTGTCTTTCGAGCCTAACTTGACGGTTGTGCCATCTTTGGCCTGCGAACCTGATTCGACGATTGTGCCTTCTACTACTTCCAACTTCTTTGATAGATTTCCAACTCCAATTTTTGATGATGACAGTGAGGATAAAAATCCACCTCCTCCTGCTCATATTCCTCCAGTTGCACCAGCACCATTGCTTCCTCGATGGGTCCGTTCAACATGTGAAGCAGCTGGTGATCTTGTCCGTGATCCTAGAGATCAATGTAGAACACGTTCTCAGTTTCAACGAACGTCTTCTCTTTTGTTTCAAGTTTTCAAGAATCACGATCCATAAAATTTTGCAGAAGGTTCAGGAAATCCATATTGGGATGCAGCTATGGATGAAGAATATCGTTCCTTAATGGCGAATGATACTTGGGATCTTGTACCTCTTCCAAAAGGAAGAAAACTTGTCAGATGTAAATGGATCTATAGAACTAATTATGCATCATATGGAAGTGCTGAAAGACTTAAGGCTAGGTTAGTTTCTAAATGTTTTTCCCAAGTTGAAAGGATTGACTACAATGAAACCTTTTCTCCTGTCACAAAAATGAACTCCATCCGCTTTGTTCTTTCCCTTGCATCCTTACATAACTGGGAAGTCCATTAAATGGATGTCAAGTATGCATTCTTACATGGCTATTTACATGATGAAATTTACATGGAACAACCTCCTAAATATGTTCAGAATAACTCTAGCCTTGTTTGTCGCCTAAAGAAATCCTTATATGGCCTTAAGCAAGATCCTAGAGCTTGGTATGCCAAAATGGATAAATTTCCCCTTGACACTGGTTTTTCTAGATGTCATCCTGACCCCAATATCTATACCAAGAAAGTAGGAAACCATCTCATCATACTTGTTATTTATGTTGATGATCTTATCCTTACTAGTAGTCACCCTAAGATTTTAACCCATGTGAAATCTAGCTTAAGCAAAATTTTGAAATGTCAGAATCAGGACATTTGCATTATTTTCTTGGTCTCCAAGTCTTGCAAACCAAAGAAGGAATATTTATTTCCCAGTCTAAGTATGTTTTTTACCTTCTTCGTCACTTTCACATGGAATATTATAAACCGGCCCCTTCTCCCTTCCAGTATGGAGTCAAACTTTCTGCCACTTATACTTCACCTAAAGTGGATACCACCTTGTATCGTCAGCTTGTTGGTAGTCTCTTATAATTGACTCATTCCCATCCTGACCTTTTCTTTGTCGTTGGTCGTGTTTCCCATTATATGCAAACACCTCATGAAAGTCACTAGAAAGAAGCAAAAATAATACTTCGATATATTCAAGGTACAATTAAGTTTGGGATTCATTACAGTACAGGGGGGCACCTTTGTTGTTTGGTTTCACTGATTCATATTGGGTTGGAGATCCTAATGATCGAAATTCTACTGCAAGTTATGTTTTCAGTCTGGTATCTGGACCTATCACTTAGGCTTGTAAGAAACAACAAGCTCTTGCTCTTTCTTCAATAGAAGCAGAATATCGAGCCCCATTTAAGGTCAGTCAGGAAGCTTTATGGCTTCGATAGATCCTATTAGAGTTTGGATTCGAGCAGTTGCAGCCTACTCCACTTTGGTGTGACAATCAAAGTGCCCTCAATATTGCCAAATATCCATTTCTACATCAACGCGACAAACACATTGAGCTACATATGCACTTCATCAGAAATCTTGTTCATGATCATGTTCTTGAAGTTCTCTATTGCCCTAAAAATGATCAAGTTGCAGACATCTTCACCAAGTCTCTTACAAGTTCAAATTTTTCTAAACTTTGATCTATGTTAGGATTTCAAGAATTTGTCATTAAGTGGGGATAGGCTCTAATGCCTCCTTCCTTCTCCTAATAGTGTCACTTTTGTAAATCCTTCAATCCTATCCCAAGTTGTTCTTAAGGTGGTATGTTAGGATATTTAGACACTTAGGAGTTAGTTAAGATTAACTTGTGTAATATATCCCTTAGGTAAAGTGTGTTTCTTTAGTATGCATTAGTATGCATTTTTAAATATTTAATCCGACGGTCACGATATGTTCTATACATAGAGTGATCTTACGATTCAACTTCTCTTAGATCATACCTACCCTTGATTCGTGTCTTAACACTCGATTGGTCCATGATCTCTATTTAAAGAGCATGGAGGGTCCTTGGCTAGTTGATCGATTATGAGAAGCTCATTTGTAAGTTTCTTTCTTTTGCATAATAAATTTCTCCAAGTAGCTATTTGGATGGGGTCATGGACTATTTCCCTCTCGAGGGTTTTAACCACGTCAAAGGTGTGTTGATCTATGATCTGTTTGTGTGAGTGGTTTATCTAGGTGTTCGGACTTTTGGGAGTACCCTATGTACCCGAACATTGTGAATCGATCGAAGGTGTTTCCCATATATACGATGACAACCTGTACTATTAAAAAAATTCTTGTGGGTGGTTTTGTCAAATGATCATGCCGATGAGCTTTTCTTGTAGTCATTTCAATGAAAATTTATTACATTAGAGGAAATTTCAACTCAAAATGGGCATTTTAACTTTTTATTCAAATTCCATGTCATCATGTGTTAGCCAATGAAATTGCTTTAAATTTGAAATACCGTATAGGTCTTAAACACTTTTTTAATATAAATTTGGGGATAGGTATCATAAAAAAAACTACTTTTTTTGTTTGTATTTTTGACATATCTCAAAAATATGTCAAAAATACAAACAAAAAAGTAGTTTTTTCTTTTCTTCCTCCAAAATTAATAAATATTATTTTATTATTTTAACTATTAATTTATTAGTTCATTTTAGGAGGCCCATTTTGAGTTGAAATTTCCTCTAATGAGAATTGGATCGAAATCCATTTCAATGAAAAGTAACATATGATTATGATTCACTGATTTATATAATAAGAAAATCAATGTGATGGTTGCATCAATTGTTTTATTATATTTATCAATGAAACATAATCATATATTACTTTTCATTGCAATAGATTTCAGTCCAATTCTTAATACATTTTCATTGAAAGGACTGCAAGACAAGTTCATCATCATGATCGTTCAACAAAGTTTGAAACTTTTTGTGCTTTCTAACTAATGTCAAAAATAGAGAAGATAATGTAAATATCACAAAATAGTTGGTTTTTCAAAAGCAAAATTCAATTTCTATTAGATGTAGAAACTTGCATCTTGTAAGATAAAGTTAAATTTAACATCATAGTCTCGTAATGTGCTCATGATTGTCAAATGACCAAAATACAGAAAATGTAACAAAACCTAGTAAAGATGACCTGAAAATAAAGCTCACAAAAGCTCCAAATACAACAAAAGTCCCAAACATATGAAAAAAATAGAAATAGGCCAAAATATAACTGAAGTATGACACCTCAAAAGAGATTGAGTGTCCCATTTATCAGTAAAGATCTGTCTTGAAATTATTCAAACTTGAGGGCACCAAAATATAACCACCTTCATAGATAAGTTGGTTGCTACCCAGTTGAACTCCCGAGACACATGATGGCAAGAGAAAGATATAAAAGAGTCCCTTGGTATTTTAACATTCGGCATCCAGTAAGAAATGTCTACCACCTATAAGTGTGAATGATCCAAAATCCAGTCCATAACACATTTGGAATCTCCACAAATGTGAATCTCTACACAACCGTGAACATAAGTAAAATATAACAAAACCTAGCATGCCAAAAACTTTTCTCTTATATGATTCCCACTTCCCCCACCAAACCAACATCTAAATAAATGTGTAGAAGATAAGTTTAAGTAAAAAAACACAAACATATGATTTCTCCACAGTTGCACCATCAAAATAACCAATAGGAAAGGAAGCATTAAATTCAGGAAACTATACATTCATCTTTCTTCCACTGTGACTCATAGGCCCATATTCCTTATAGAAAGAAACAACTCTAATAGCAATATAATCTGCTGAAAATATATCATCTTCAAAAATCATTTTGTTTCTTACCTTCCAAATTTTCCAAGCTATAAAAATGGGAAGAGTATTAAAATATATAGAATCCCAACTAACCCAAATTGTCTCAAAAGTGATGTCTGTATACTAAAAATCACACTGAATTAATTGCAAAGAAAAATTCCAAACAACTTGAGCAAAATGGAAATGAAAAAATAGGTTGGTTTTGAAATCCTGGCCTATGCAAGACATAAATGAAGAAAACTATAGACAACATTCCCCATACATGGTATTGTTCATTCAACATTTGTAGATTATACTGCTTATCAGAACGATGCTCTTGAACAAGCGATGGATTATGTAGAAAGCTAATAAACGGTGCATCCATTTCTTCCAGAGACTTCAACCTTACAACTAATTTAACAAGCCTAATTTTCATCTTTTCAAAAGAGAAGAAAAATGAAGCATTGAACATGAGTGGTAATCGGGGTTGCAAGATTCAAATATGATTATGAAGAAGCAAATTAGAAAAAGGAACATCTACTTTCATAATTCAAAGGTTGCTTCATCATCAAGAAAGTGTGAGAAAACATGAGACATTAAGGTTCTAATTTTTAGGATATTTGTAGTGTTGTTCCCAAAGAAATCAACCCAACATAATCCCCTTTCCTTGGATGAAAAATTTAACATGCTCTAGATCAAGCTTGGCATTATTGACTATGTGTTGTCATTGATGGAAACATGAATGGAAAACTTGTCATTCTTATTGATTGAATGAAGTTGCACACTAGTAAGACACTAAGCATGCATGAAGAAGTTGAGAAGGTGACATTGTTGGTCAAAGGGTAACCATAAATGTAGCATGATTGAATCCAACGTCAAATTGAATCTATGATGCTTGATGACATGGATGGAAGCATGAAAAGATTAGCTTTCAGACCTTAAAGCCACCCAAGAAAACTACAGGTTAGGAAAAATTGAGTACAAGTATGTCTAACATGTTCCAAGGACTCGATGTGTCAAATTTGATCACAAACCTATCAAATATGTGCTCTTGGAATGCAATATACTGACACAGGCATGCATTTTCCCAGAAGATTACTGTAATAAGGCAGAATTTGGTAAGTTGAAGGTTTTGCCGTGCATTTTTCTTGAAGAAAGAGGGAATATGGAATTGGAAAGAAACTGCTTGAGTAGACACGGGCCCGATGAAGTTGATATGATCCCTTGGGATGCTTTTTTTATCTCTTGGCATTCATTTTTTATCCCTTGGTGTGGATTTCCTGAAAATATACACAAAGTTCAATTTGGTAGATTCAAATATGAATAGAAATTGGTACTGAAAAATTATGTAATAAAAATAGTTGTTGGTGGAAGAAAGAAATGCTTAACTAATGGCCACCCTGCATAACCATTTCATGTCCAAAACCTTTTCCATTGTGTCCAACTCAATGTAAACAATTCACATTTTCTCATTACGTAAGGATGCATTGCTAAATTTCTCAACATGAAGCCTCGAGATATTTTGCCAATGCTTGAGGAGGAAACATAGAGAAAAATGTATGAAATGAAAAAGGATGTTATTAAAACACTTGAAAATAACCAAACCAAAGTGAATGAGAGAGATAATTTGTTGGATCAAGATATTCTACTTTCTCTAGATAAGTTGAGGAAAGAGTGGGATCAGTATATGCAATGGGCCAATGGTAATGGTGTACTTGATTAACTTAATAGGTTTTGCATTTCATATGAATTTGTACAAGAAGAGAAAGTTAAGGAAGATGTTACGAGTGGGGTTGAGAAAATGAAATCAAATATTCTACAACTTAAGAGAAATATGAAACAATTACAAATATAAATAGATGAGAAGGAAAAATCAATTACAGATTTAACTGTAGATAAAGAGAAGAAAATGGGTGGAGAATTAAAATTTGTATCTAAAAAGGTAGAAAAACTCTCTAGTGTTCTTGTATAAGAGCATTTTCAAACTCACTATTCAGAAATAAACCATAAATGTATCATGATTGAATCCAATGCCATATTGAATCTATGATCCTTGAAGACATGGATGGAAGCATAAAATTATTAGCTTTCTAGACCTTCAATCCACCCAATAAAACTACAAATGTGGAAAAATTGAGTACAAGAGTGTGTATCATGGTCGAAAGAATCCATGTGTCAAATTTGAGCACAACCCAATAAAATATGTTCACTTGGCATACATTATACTGACCTAGGCATGCATTTTTTGAAGATGACTATCAAAAGGGAGAATTTGGTCAATTGAAGGTTTTGGCGTGCATTTGTCTTGAACAAAGCAGGCATATAAAATTGGAAACACATTTATTGAGTAGAGACAAGCCTAATGAATTTGATCTAATCCCTTGGCATGAATTCTTGATCCCTTGGTGTGCATTTTGGTGACCTAGGAGTGCATTTCCTGAAAATATACACAAAGGTCAGTTTGAAATATTCAAATATGAATATAATTTGGTACTGAAATATTATATAATAAAAAACAATACAAATGGAGTAGAGAAGTATACATAATCCCCTTGACTTGGATGACAAATTCATAATGTTCTATATCAATCTTGGCATTTGATTATGTTTGTCATTGATGGCAACATGAATGACAAACTTGTGATTGTTATTGATTGGGGGAAGTTGCACACTAGTCAGATATTGACCAGGCATGAAGAAGCTGAGAAGTTGACAATGTTGGTCAAATCATAAACATAAATGTAGCATGATTTAATCCAATGTCAGATTGAATAAATGATGCTTGATGACATGGCTAGAAGCATAAAAAGATTAAATTCCCAGACCTTAAATCCACTCAAGAAAATTACAGAAGAGGAAAAATTGAGTACAAGGGTGTGTATCATGGCCCAAGAAATCCATGTGTCAAATTTGAGCACAAATCAATAAAACATGTGCTCTTGGTGTGCATTTTACTAACCTAGGCATGCATTTTCTGAAGATGGATGTCAAAACGTAGAATTTGGTCAATTGAAGCTTGTGGCATGCATTTTTCTTGAGCAAAGAAAGCATTTGGAATTGGAAATACATTTCTTGAGTAGAGACAAGCCCAATGAAGTTGATATAAGCCCTTGGAATGCATTCTTGATCCCTTTGTGTGCATTTTGGAGGCCTAGGAGTGCATTTCGTGAAAAATATACACAATTATCGGTTTGGCACATTCAAATATGAAGATAATTTAGTACTAAAATACTATGTAATAAAAAAATAGTACAAATGGAGAAGAGAAGTGTTAACACAAAAAAAATTCCATGTAGCTCTCTATGGCCCACACCATAACTAGACATCATAATCCCATCATTATTCCCTCCATTTTGACCTCCACAATTAAATTCCACCCAAATTGGTCCAAAATATCATTACTCTTTCCCTCATAAATATAGGGAAGATGGGGATTTATTGCAACATAACCCCATTCTCTCAAAAAAGGACTAAAAACGCCTAAAATGAGAATGGGTAAAAACCCATGGACCAATACCATGCACTACATAAAACCATGGACCAATACCATGGGAAACAAAATCTTGGATCATTCTATAAATACATTGTGAAGATCTCCCAAAAAACACTTTTTTAGAACTAGACTTTTCACTTTTTACTTTTAATCACACTTGTGTCACCCTTCTCACCTTTTAGCACATATTTTACACATCATGTTACATGTTGAGTTTACTCCATGCAACTCTTGATTCCATTGTCGTTGACAACCCTTGTTGGATAATATCAAAGAACCAGATCATGGAAACCATTGGAACAACTCCTCAAATGGTTGCAGTGGCCCATTTATAAAGGTACGAGTACTTGTAATTGTTTTATGAATTAAAAAATATAAAAAAATATAGTTTTTTTTATTGTTTGCTTGCAATTCAAGGTTGAATTCTTTCCCTTGCACCATGAAATCTACCTTTAGATCCATTTGATCTAAGGTAGGTGATTTTGCATGTAGCCAGAGAGAAGTCTCCACTGCAGTTTTGACAGCCCCATTGGATCGATTCTCTTGGATATTTGGTTTTGCAAGTTTATTATTTCTGCTTGTTGGTTTATTTCACTTGGGTACCCTTAGCCGTCACATATATCACCCCCTTTCATCAGATATGAACCATCCCGTTTACAGTTCTTTTCCCCCCTGTCCCTAACCAACATTTTTTCCACAAAAAAGTTTCCAATTTCGGCCGAATCGCACCCTTTTAGTTGAAAGGCGCGACCTTGGTCACACATTTTTTATCAATAAGCACAACAAAGGTTGCACCTTTTTCCCAGTTAAGTGTGACCTATACCTAGAGTCTCGGTCACTCTTTTTCTTCCTTCTAGAGTGACCCAGATCGCTTTTGTGACCTTGTTTTGTGCGATTTGTCACTTGAAAACCCCCATTAAGTGTAAACTATGTTTTTTCGACTATTTTTCTATCTCAGTCGCGAATTATTCTGTCATGCACGACCCTGACCACATATGTTCCACCAACAGGTTCGAGTTGTTGTTTTTCCTATTGTTTAAGGTGTTTTAGATCCATTCCAGACCCCCTTGTATGTGTTATGTCCCCTTTCTGACTATATTTTTCCATATCTAATAGCTTACAACCCCTTATTATTTTTGCGAACCCCATTTGCTTGTATTTGATCCTATCCTAGTTGATATTGGTAGTTGAGACCCCCCGTGTGTTTCCTACACCCTATGAGTTTTGAGTGTGCTTAATTACTTGCATGTTTTATTTCATTTGGAAATATTAGTTTTTTATTATTGAAAAGTATTTAGTTTCAGTACTATTATTTACTTTTTAGCATATCAATCTTTAGCAGAGAGACCTGGGTTTTATATATCACACTCATTTGTGCACACTTCTCACACCTTAATCTAAATTCTTGGTCCATGACCCCAAGATGAGCCTAAAATTAAACTTAACTCAACCAACATTATAGCCTCACTTGAGGACCAAAGAAATATTGTACTTAGTTTAGGACACTTGGGATAAGCATCCAAATAACCCCCCCTTGTCACTTACATATGAGACATAGTTGTTGTATTCTAGGGAACCAAAATCCTTTAGTATTTGTTGACACGGTCACAACCATTTTATCAGGGGGCATCTCACTCTGCAAGGGTAAGACACAATGAATGGATTCCAAGAGTCTAGGTGGAATACTGCACTCCAATATGTATGTAAGACTATCTCTTCACAGTCCTACTCATGCATGTTGGCCCCCATACCGGGTGTCGAGGACCAAAGGGCTGAAGTGCCAGGAAACCATCATGAATGTGCCATGAACAAGGTATCCTAGTTGTCAGTCTCTTAGGGATGTTTTACCTGAGGTCCCTCTCGATAGTGGGATTCTCTTAGCCTTTGGTTCTTCCATTTTGTATTGTTTGACTGTGGATTTCATCACCCAGCAAAGGATACAATTTGTGATGTGATTCCATCCTATAGCTAGGATATTTCTTGCACTTATACCCCATAGGTTAGTGCATCATTTCCTTCATAGGTAGTGTTTCTTGTTGGATTTTTGGTTGCTTTTATTATAGACTATCATGTTATGACATGTTGTTGCAATTCAGTTTTAGAGCTTTTTTTTTCCTATGTGCCATCATATATCAGGTCTACTTCTGCAAACTTGAGTGTAGCTAGATTTTTTATCTTGTGTTTTCCACCCTTGAGCCTTCATTCATCTTATAACACACCATCGTGTCACCATTTCTCCCCCACATCACTCCCTGAGACTTAGGGGGAATACCCCTCAATTTGGTTCCTTGAACCGCCATCGTCGGATCCATATTCGACATCTTTCACCACCTTCAGAGCCACACACTGCATCTGAGTCAGATTCAGATTCCTATCAATATGAACCTACCTTATTCCCTACCCCATCTAGTCCCATGGTTGGTGCACCTCCCAACCTGTGTATTTTTTAAGGATTCTAATATTATACTTAAGTATAGTATTCTAGGTGATTGCTTTGGATTGAAAAAAACATATTTATAGATAGGTAGGAGAATATTAAATATGAAACATAAAATTAACACTGAAATGTGTAAATTTTGGAGAATATTATGATAAAAAAGAATAGTTTATGTAAATATAGGCAATATTAGACACTAAAAATGACCAAATACAAATTTTATTTTTTGGAAAAAACCTAAAAAATATCCAATTGGAGAAATTTCTCCCCTAAAAATTACCCTTCTCCCAACCCAATGGGGGTAATGGACCTGTGAACGCTTTTCCCATCATACTGAGTATACCTTCTAGTATTCCTATAGGTCCTGGTCCTAGTGGGATCCTCATCATTGCGAAAAATTTTGTTGGTTCACTACCCATTAGTGGTGTCCTCCCTCCAGCCACCATGGTCCACACCATTCCTACATTTATGCATGGGGGAAATGGCCCTTCTACCACCATTCTGGCTATTCACACCATTCCAATGACTACTTCTACTGTCACGAGTTATCCCTACCAACCCCCATTTCCCCATGGTAACTACATGCCCGCTGGACCTAGCACCATTGTTGGCCCTCCCAGATCTAGTCCAGGTCCTAGTCTGCCATTCATGGCTAGTCTCAACCAGCCAGATTTGGAGAGGTTAACGAATGAACCCATATATCATGACTCGTTGTGTCCTCCCATGCCTACCAAACTCCCTTTGGACATCCCTAAGTTTGATGGAAAGGTGAGAGAAGACCCTCAGAACCATATCATGTCATTCTAGTTATGGTGTTCCTCCAACAACATAGTGGATGATTCTATCTAATTGCGGCTATTCCAATGCACACTCACTAGTTTTGTAACCAAATGGTACATTGAGCTTCCCCATGCCACTTATCCTGATTTTTCCTCTTTAGACTTGATGTTTTTCTAGTACTTCCAGCTACACGTCTATTATGATGAGGGCGTGGAAATCTTGTTATTCTGTTGACAAATCATTCTACCCATATCACAGATCACATCCATGAGTGGTGTTGTCGCCTTAGTTTGTGTAAAATCTATTTAGATGACAGGATATTCCTTGATTGGTTTCTTAAAACCTTACTCCCCCTATCGCCAAGGATGTTTCATCCAATTTTCCACAAATAGAGGAAGAAGAAATACTCAAAGCACAACAATTCGACCTTAAATATGCCCAATTGGGTTACCTTTACACCATCATAACTAATTCTCCTTGCGTTGGATCCTCATAGTGAGACACGTTGGGGGCTTCCCATGCTACTGATGGAGTCATTGGATTCATTACCCAGCATCCCCACCTATATACAGTCTCTCCTTTGATTTCTCCTCCCTCCAATAACACCCCTAGTGTTTCCCAACATGGATATGTCCCTGAATTTTCACGAGTAGAAGCTCAGTCCAAAGCCATACTTTCTTTCGTGTATCCCGCACCCATTTCTCACATTCATGGACCGAACTAATTGGGACCTGCTTTTAGTGGCCAAAGGATAGGCTTTGCAACCCCTCTAGTCGATCCCTCCTACTACCCTTCACATGTGCAACCTACACTTGCTCTGGCCCCGACTCCTCTTGTTCCCCAAGGACAGGTCTAAGCTCAGCAGAACCTATCCCAATCAACCTGCCCCTAATATCCAACAAAGGCATGGAAAAATACAGAGAGGTAGGAACCAAGGAAATAACCAACCTCAAAGGGGAGGTCAACTACCCAACCCTCCTAGCAAAAACAGAGCCAATTCCCCTACACAAAATCCCCGGTGTACACCTAGACCTAGGAAGAATCCTCAGTTATGGACTAATCATTTGTGTAACATTTGTGATATTTATGGCCACTATACACACCAAATCCCTCAGTTACATCGATTTCGCCACCAATTACACACAAAACATCAAAGTGAAACCAATGCTTCCGCTCCGACACAGCCAAACCCAGCACCACAAGGTCCTCCACCTATAGTGTTGCAAAACCCATTACCAAATGATGGAGTGGTTGTAACCCAACCATTGGTATAATAAAATACCACAACTATTTCTTCGAGCCAACCCATCCATCCTGGTGTCTATCATCTTATGATATTTTCGTATGACGTCAACTTACATACTCGACGTAACCAATATTTCTCCACCATGGAAACCATTAATTCCTCCCCGACATATACCTCCAATTCTCTTGATATGTCCTTACATTTTTTGAGAAATCCCACGGATGGTACTTCCAAAGTCCCTAGGTTCCCTTTGCATCACGTTGCAAACAATCCAACTACTAGAGTCATTCTCAATTACAGTATTATCGATGACTTGGCCCAGTATCCCTCTTCCATTTCCACTCTGGAAGTCATAAGAACTTGCCCTTCGCAACGTAAAGCCTTGTTATCTGCTTTAGGTTTCATTGACCCCTCTGACTACAAGTTAATCACTTTCTAGTTGGATCAAGGAGAACCTTGGATGCCTTCATTTGTAGCTTTCCAGGTTCCTGTCACAGTTTAAAATTTGGTTATTCATCGATCTATCATAGATTAGGGTGCATGTACTTGCATTATGTCAACCTTCATTTGGTAGAATCTAGGATCCCCACCCATTCAACCCTCAAACATCACCCTACATGCATACGATGGCCGCCCTGGTCAACCACAAGGTGCTCTCAAAAATTTCCCCATTGAGTTGGCAGGTAAAACTATGTTGATCGACATCAAGTTTGTGAAACCCTAGTTAGATTATAACCTCCTCATTGGATGTAGTTACACGTATGCAATGCAAGCCATTGCTTCAAACATATTTTGACTCATGATGTTTCCCCGCAACGGGAAGATTGTGACCATTGACTAGTTGGCATACTATTATCCCAAAGTATAGACCACTCCAGAGCATGTCCTCCCTACTATTGACACAATTATCGATGGTGTATCCATCCCATCCCTGTCGGCCATTGCTCCAGGATTGTTTATCGATGCCCCTTTGGATGACACCTTTTTGTCCCTACCACCTCCTCCCTATATGGATGAAATATCATATTTGTGCACCATCACATACAGTAAACTTCCAACCTCACCGCAGCCTCAGCCGCAACCCCAACCACAGACCGCACCCACCCCTAGTCTTTCTCCGGGGAATTACTGGGGGTCATTTCCCATACACACCATCCTGTTTTTCTTTCCACCCTCTGGAATCGTAATTAAAACACTCATGGATACTCTTAACCTCCTAGGATTAAATTTGGGCATTCACTATGGTACCTCGATCCATCCAACCCTACTTCGACCCCACAAATCATGCGGACATCGGTCCAACCTATTGAGACAATGTCACATCCACCTCCTGGTACACAACCAGTTGCTTCTTCATCCACTATTGCACCCCCTCTCCCTACTAATACCGAGGGAAAGGCACCAAAATCCCTTGCAGAACCGAGTCGACCTCCCACTTGTGCCTTATGCGATGTCCTCGACCATGCTACTCAAAATTGTCTCGATCTGTCATTTCTTCACACCCACATGCACCTTATTGTGTAGAATGATGACACTCTGGTTGTTAATGTACCAAACATCCATGTGGTTAAGAAAAAATTGTTACGTACGAACCACTCATGCGTAGTTTGTGGCCTCTATAGTCATTATTCCCATCATTTCCCAAACCTTCCAGAGCATCGATCCCTCCTCACTAATTTTCATAAGCACTCCATTGAGTTTGAAATCATTGTGCTCGAGGAAATCTGCCCTCCAACTTCTTCCTCGGATTCCACCAACACCATATTTATGATCTCAACTTCCATTCTTCCTTTCCCCTCATCAACCATGGAAGATCTCTTTGATATATCTAGACACCACTTTTGTAATGATGAAGAGACCCTTGAATCTCTCACAACTCCTGAGTATCCTTGGCATGACCTGCACCATCTCTCATTTTTCATCTATGATGAGCATTTCTCATCGTTGGATCATTTCTATGTAGAATCGAAAGGTTTTATTCATAGACATAACGATTGGTTCAAAAACCAAAACCCTTCCTAACCCTTTTGTGCTCATCCAAGGCCTCTAGACTCTGAAAATGAAATGGGTCATGTGGTCCCCCCTTGTTTATAGGCCTCCATTTGGTCAACTTCTTCTTTTTCTCCACAGAGTCATTCGGCGTTCATTTTCACACTGTTCAAATCAATGGGTTTCATTTTTCACACTCTATCCACCTATAGGAATCACATCCCTATGCTCTATCCACTCATGTTATCCCTACTTTTTTCAAAACATTTCCTGGACTTACCTCGATTTGCATTCCACCTGGCAAGTTGAACCCTTCTGTATTAGTATGTTCATGATCCCTCCACTCCATCCATACTGCAAACTTTGTGTTATTCTACCACCATTCATCTTCCAACAAGGAGACCCCACCAGTGTTCCACTATTTTTTTTTCTCCCTGTCAACCATGATCCCAACGTCACCTCTTTTGGCACATTGAAAAATTCCTCCTTGCTTGACTATCCATTACAGATTTTATTAAGCTCTTTTCTGACTCCTTAAGAATGAAAAAATTTCCAAACAATATTGCTTCCTTTCATGATCATTAAAGTATTTGAAAGGGCATTTATGTGGTATCTTTTATCCCTTTTTTGGACCATGTATACCAATGAAAGAAAATGACCTCCCTAGCACCCTCTAGCTAGGAATGTTTCCCTTTTTATCCTTTTATGCTTTTCTGGACATTGGGATTGTACTCTACAAAAAATATCACTTATGTGTTGTATTTAAGCTTTGTTCCAACCCTCATATAGAAAAGATAGCCGAGCAAACTTGTTTCCATTCATGCTCGTAAAATTATTTAAATGATCGTTCAATCAGTATAGGTTTATCCTTTTTCGGCCTGGTTGGCCTACCTATGAAAAAGAAGTCTTTTTTTCCCTTTCAGCTAGGAGAGTTCTCCTTTGTACACGTTTATCATTTTTCGGGCTTAGGAGACTATTGTACGAAAATAGACCCATTGGATTTTTCTTCATGTTTTCATACTCTCTAAACATGAAAAAACCATCGAACATTTACCGTCTTGGGCTCGACAAAAATCCAGGAGATGGTATCATACTGAGCATACTTATATCCCTTCTTCGAGATCCTTAAACTATGAAGAAATCCCAAACAATGCCTCTCGATTCCCACCTATATTGCATATAATATCACATTATGGCATATTTCCCCCCCATTGGGTCACCTTTGTTCAGAAATATGTGCAATGAGTCTCCCTTGGATCCCCTGGATATCACTTGTCTAGTGCCTTCCCCAAGTATCTCCCATTACAATCATCTCCTTGGTCCCATGGATATGATTCCCTCCCCATGATTAAGTGGCATATATATGCTTCCAAGCCATCTCTCTCATTATACTCTAAACAAAGGAAGTTTGAGTTCCCTATACTATCCTACCCCGGTTCCCCATTATGTGCCTCAATCTCATTATTGTTCCATATATTTGGTTATTCCGCTCATGCTTCTATCAAGGAAACCTCACTTCCTTGATAGTTGCAAGTCTCCCTCTATTGACTTCAACACATATATTCCATAGGATAGACCCAGAGTTCCTTGGACCACTTGAAAGGATTCCTTCGTTACTTTTGGGTTGGTTTTGTCTCATGTGCTTGACTTTAGCTACATTATCGCATCGTTGATATTCGTACAGGGTTTTAGTTCCCTCATTATTTGGTCAAAGATCCCGGTTGTCACCTGAGTCTAACATAGTGGTGATTCTATTTAGGATCCATACAGTATAATGTCCTTTGTGACATCTTGGATGCGTTGGTGACATTTTTTGGAATCCCCTTAGTATCATGATTATGTATATCTATAGTAGCATATGTCGTTTATTATACCTCATAGATTTTGACTCTTGGTTGTTGAGACCATGCAGTTGTATACACCCTAAGATTCAAAAGAGCTTCAGTTATTATGATATTGCATTCCAAGAGAATGACATTGTTTCTATGTACTATTTCTTCAAATCAATATTTGTTTTCAACCTCCTATTGAGGCCACCATTATGTACTATCAGTTATATGTATTGATTGAATCCCCTTGTTTGAGCCTTGATCACCATTTTTATATTGAGACAATGATACGAGCATGGGTATGCACGCCTAGTCCATATATATGTCTGAGATAAAATGTACCTCATCCATTTTGAGAAGCAATACAAATCAAAATCCACTGCAAGTCCAATGAGAAGACTCCAACTCTCCGCAGTTATCTCCGGTTTCTCGAGTGTTGTCACCATTTCTCCCTTGATCCTATGATGTTGATCGGTCATATGATGAGATCCTGCCCTCACACATCAGGGGAAAATATGTTAAAACAAAACATTGTCTACATAGCTCTCTATGGTCCACACAATAATCCCATCATTATCCCCTCCATTTTGACCTTCACAATTAAATTCCGCCAAAATTGGTCCAAAAAATCATTATTCCCTCCCTCATAAATACAGGGAAGATGGGCATTTATTGAAACATAACCCCATTCTCTCAGAAAGGACCAAAAACCCTAAAATGAGAATGGGTAAAAAACCATGGATGAATACCATGCACTACATAAAACCATGAACCAATACCATGGGCAAAAAAATCTTGGATCATTCTATAAACACATTGTGAAGGTCTTCCCAAAAACACTTTTTTGGAACTATACTTTTCATTTTTTACTTTTTATCACACTTTTGTCACCCTTCTCACCTTTTAGCCACATATTTTCCACATCACATTTCATGTTGATTTTACTCCATGCAACTCTTGATTCCATTCTCGTTGACAACCCTTGTTGGAGAAGATCGGAGAATCAGATCGTGGAAGCCATTGGACCAACTCCTCAAATCGCTGCAGTGGCCTGTTTATAAAGGTATGAGTACTTGCAATTGTTTTATTAATTAAAAAATATAAAAAACATAGTTTGTTTGTTGTTTGCTTGTAAGTCAAAGTTGAATTATTTCCCTTGCACCATGAACTCTACCTTTAGATCCCTTTGATCTATGGTAGGTGCTTTTGCACATATCCAGAGAAAAATATACAATACAAGAAGTATAAATAATCCCCTTTCCTTGGACGACAAATTTAACATGTTCTAGATCAACACTAACATTATTGATTGTGCGTTGTCATTGACGAAAACATGAATGACAAACATGTAATTATTGTTGATTGGACGAAGCTGCACACTAGTCATACCTCATGCAAGCATGAAGAAGATGTGAATGTGAGAGTGTTGGTCAAAGGGTAACCATAAATGTAGCATGATTGCAGACAATGTCACATTTAATCTCCGATGCTTGATTACATGGACGGAAGCATAAAAAGATTATCTTTACATACCTTAAATCTCCCAACGAAAACTACAGAGGAGTAAAAATTTAGTACATGGGTGTGTATCATGTCCAAAGTAATCCATGGGTAAAATTTGAGAACAAAGAAATTAAATATGTGCTCTTGGCATGCATTATACTAACCTAGGTGTGCATTTTTTGAAGATGATTATTAAAAGGAAGAAAGTGGTCAGTTGAAGGTTTTGGCATGCATTTTTCTTGAACAAAGCAGGCATCTTGAATTGGAAAGGCATTGCTTAAGTAGATACAAGTCTGATGAATTTGATCTAATCCCTTTGCATGCATTCTTGATCTCTTGGTGTGCATTTTGGTGACCTAGGAGTACATTTCCTGAAAATATACACAGAGATCAGTTTGGCATATTCAAATATGAATATAAATTGAGACTAAAATATTATGTAATAAAAAACCAGTACATATGGAGTATAGAAGTATACATAAGGCCCTTTCCTTGGATGACAAATTTAACATGGTCTAGATCAATATTAGCATTATTGATTGTGTGTTGCCATTGATGGCAACATGAATGAAAAACATGTCATTTTATTTTATTGGAGGAAGTTTAACACTAGTCATACCTCGAGTAGGCATGAAGAAGTTGAGAAGGTGAAAGTGTTGGTCAAAGGGTAACCATAAATTTAGCATGATTCAAGCCAATATCATATTGAATCTATGATGTTTGATCAGATGACTGGAAGTTTAAAATATTATCTTTCCATACCTTAAAGCCTTATAATAAAAATATATAGGAGGAAAAATTTAGTACATTGGTGTGTATCATGACCCAAGGGATCCATGTATCAAATTTGAGCACAAATCAATCAAATATGTGCTCTTGGCATGCATTTTATCGACCTAGGCATGCATTTTCTAAAGATGACTATCAAAAGGTAGAATTTGGTCAGTTGAAGGTTTTGGTGTGCATTTTTCTTGAACAAACCATGCATTTGCAATTAGAAATGCATTGCTTGAGTAGAGAAAATCCTGATGAAGTTGATATGAGTCCTTGGCATGCATCCTTTATCCCTTGGTGTGCATTTTTGTGACCTAGGAGTGCATTTCCTGAAAATATACACAAAGATCAGTTTGGCATATTGAAATATGAATATAATTTGGTAATTTGGTACTAAAATATTATGTAATTGTTATAAAATCAAGTAATACTGAGAGTGGGGGTGAATCAGTATTAAGAAATCTATTTAATTTTTTATCACTTTAAACAAAATCAACAATGAACACAAAACACACAATATTATCGTGGATCCCCAATTGGGAAAACCACCAATACTTCCTATTACTACAAAATTATATTTACAATTAGTTTGCAAGCACCAACTTGATGGATGCACCAACACCCAAGTTTTTCAGCTACAACTGAAGGATTCACCAACACCCAAGTTTTTCATTTACAACTTAAGGATGCACCAACACCCAATTTTTTCAGCTACAACTGAAGGATGCACCAACACCTAATTTGTTCAACTACAACTGAAGTATGCACCAATAACCTGTTTACCAGCAACAACTAGAAGGAGGCTACGACCCCCTACAGGCTTGCAACCTTTCCTTGCACCTCCCAACCACCCTTGTATGATAATTCAATCTCTGACTTCTATACACCTTTATATCTCCAATTGAATGTACAGAGACTCTTGTGTGAAGGTTTAAAGCTTTGCTTATATACCCTCAATTGTTCCTCTTCATCTAACAATCACGTATATTCATTGTGACCCTTCACCAATCAACAAATCATGAAATAACTTTTTCGTTACAAAAATTGTGAATTAACAGTGCAATAATGCATCACTCCAAATCTCACCGAAACCCTTTGAAATTAGTTTTTCGCAATAACCTTTCTGCAATTACCTTTCTACAATGACCTTTCTTCGTTTATCATTCCACAAACTGTATTTCTGCTTCCGCATTTATCTTTCTGTAAACTATATTTCCTCAATTATCCTTCTGCAACGTTCTTTTTTGCAATCTATGGGAACTCCTTCCTTCCACAATTGTGGGTTGTGGGTCTTCCAGCTTTCAACTTTTTCAAAAATGCATCCTCAATTCGTCTTCTGCAAAAATTCTCTCGCAATTGTGAATTGCGGATTGCGGGTCTACTTTTCGTAAATTCTCAAAAATGACTTCTGCAATAGTCTTCCCATAGCTTTAACAAGATTGCACCTTGGCATTGTGGAAACTAATCTAGACCATTGATATTTCTCTCTCTTGTGATCTAGGCCGTCCAAATTTTCACTTCATAGAAACTTAGTGTTATAATGCTTCTGAATCTGCTTAGCTAACTATGTTATTTTGGCTCAATATTTTTGGACTATTTCATCAATATTTCTTTATGATCTTATGTTAACAACAATGCCAAATTTAATCAACAATCTCCCCCTTTGGCATTGATGGCAACATTTTATCCTTAAGGCAATTTTTCTCCCCTTTTGACTCCCCCTGTAACGTTGCTCCATTTTGCTATATTCCTTCATAATATTATAGTTTGCATTCATGTATAAGTAACACAACAAAGTATACTTGCATTTCTGTTTGAACGTTGATCTCGTTCTCCTGTTCTTTTTTAACGATATGAAGATGTAAATCTTACTTCCAGAGACAATAATTTTTAACACGATAACTTCAATACGCAACAACAAAAATCATAAGTATTAAGAGCATGAGTGGGCCTAATGGTTAAGAGCACGTGTTTCTTCTTAGGAGGTCACAAGTTCAAATCCATAGGGGGGTTGTAACACCCCGGTTTTGACCTTGTTTGCGTTAAAAATGTATATGATGTATATATTGTAATTAATTGTGGTGTGGAGCTAAAGGAAAAATCCCCACCATTGATTTGGTTGTTTTATGTTTCGGCAATTGAAATCGTTGCCGATGGTATATCATGCTATCTGGTACATATTAATTTTGGCATCATGTAATTATGAATTTTAATTAAAGAAAAACCCCAACCAGCTATGTCAATGCAACCATAATGAAAAGGGCATGATTTTCCTAAGGATAAGGAGGGGGGGTTATTAAACCTTGGGCCAATGGGGAAAAGCCAAGTGTCAGCTCTTAAACCCATTTAGTTGTCACCCACCCTTTTTGTCTTACTCACCTTTCCCTTGTCTCAATGAGTCAACTACCACATTAAAACCTATGATGTTAGTTGGGCATTCATTGCTGGGCAATGGTGTGTGGCAGAACTGTTAGTCCTTGCCCACATGCACACTCCACCAGCAGACTTGTTCACCCTCACGTGGGCAGGAAGAGAGGGGACGACCCCATTCTTGCATTCTTGCCCATCCTCACGCAGAGACATTCGTTCTTCTCCTCATGCACAAGCTTGGCATTTTTACTCACGCAGAGAGCTGGGAGAGCAAGCGCCCTTGACCCCCATCGTCCCCCTGAGGCAGTCGTTCTTTGAGGAAGAAAATTCTGTGTTTTGGGAAAAATTGTAATTGTATGGTTTTTCCAAGAGAAGGTAAGTAATTCTGATTAGTGTAAATGTTCTGCAGCTAACAGTTGTGTTACTAACACATTTGTAGAATCATAGTCACCTTCAAGGGCAGTATTCTAGGTAGTGCGGTTTGGTAAAGTAAGTTGTGATTCAACCATGATAACCCATGATGGATATGATGCTCGGGATTCCTACGAGCGTGCGCGAGATGCCATGGGATAAAATGTTCGAGTTGGAAATGATGATATAGAGTCTAATGGAAGGAGATTCCAAGAGACACCGCCATATATTGCAGCCACCATGAGAAGCTTGATTAAAGCCCAGGAAGAGCAGCATCAGTTGAATGCTGCTGTGTTGCAGAGTTTGACAGACTTGCAAAGAAAGATAGAATCTCTACAGGGTACAGTAAAACCAGAAGGCAGTAAGAGAAGTACTAGGAGAAGAAGAAGGACTTCTAGTAGATCATTTGACTCCGAAGAATCCAGCGGGGATTCAAGCTCTTCTTCTCGTAAGGGAAAGAGAAAGAAGCACCATAGGGATCGCTCTCGAGATGAATTTAAGAAGGATAAACCTCCTGCATTTGACGGTGAGGTAAAGACTGGACAAGAGGCTGAAGCTTATCTTCTTGGGATAAAGAAGTACTTCCAAGTTCAAGATTATTCAGGAAACATGAAGGAAACAGTTGCCATATTCAATCTGAATGGAAGAGAATCCATTTGGTGGGAACACTTCAAGCAAGTAAAGAGGATTAGTGAAAGGAGACTTAAGTGGAAACCGTTCAAGAAGTATTTCAAGCAGAAATACCTCTCTGGCGGGTATTATGATGACAAGATTAAGGAGTTCCATGAGCTGCGATTGGGACGGCAGACCACAGAAGAGTATGCAAACAAGTTCTTAGAGTTGTTGAGGTATGTCAGGTATATCAAAGATGAAAAAGTGAAGGTCCAGCATTTTCTAAGTGGATTGCCTCAGTCTTACAAAGACAGAATTGAGTTTTATGAACCTAGAACTCTTGAAGAAGCAATAAGGAAGGCTAAGTATTGCTATGAGAAAATCAAAGGTAAACCTGATTACCATAAGGCATGGAAGGACAAGAAAAATTAGACGTTTGACCAAAGAAAGAAAGGTTTCAAATATTCTAACTTCAGGAATCAATAGAAGCAGCCATCCCAAGCTACGACTAAGCCAGTTGGAGTGATAGGAGAAAATCCTAAAGATCCACAACAGAATAGAGAACCACTCTAATGTTGGAAATGTGGAGGAACCCACATGCGCAGAAGTTGTCCACTCAAGAATGAGAGTGCAAGCCCAGCTTACAACATTCAAGAAGCAGAAACAGTGGGTCAAGTAGCAAGGGCCATCCCTAGGACTTATGCAGCATTGGAGGACCGCCAGGAAGATCACCAGTCAACTGTGGTTGAAGTTGCAGGTAATATTGTTGAGCAATCTGTTTCTATTTTTATTGACCCGGGTTCTACTCATAGTTACATTACTCCTAGAGTAGTGGAGATTTGTGCTTTTAAGAAAGTAAAGCATAGAAAATCTTGGTTAGTTCAACTAACCACTGGAACTAAGAGAAAGGTTAGTGAAGTGGTAGAGAAATGTCCATTGGTCATGAATGGATTGGTCACTTGTATAGATTTGAATGTTCTACCACTTGGTTCCTATGATGTTCTCATTGGAATGGATTGGTTAGAAGCTCACAAGGTAAAGCTTGACTGTTACAATAAGACTTTCAAATGCATGGATGAAGAAGGGAACCCAGTAGTGGTAAAAGGTATTCCAAAGTTGATTTCAGTAAGGTAGTTTTCAGCAATGCAGTTGAAGAAGTTCTGTAGGAAAGGTTGCCAATTGTATGCAACTCATATTTTGGAGGCAACAAAGAATGAAACTCCTAGGTTGGAGGACTTTCAGGTATTGCAAGAATTCAGGGATGTGTTTCCTGATGAGATTCCAAGGCTTCCTCCAAAGAGGGACATTTATTTCACAATTGAACTTGCACCAGGAGTAGCACCAGTGTCCAAGACACCCTACAGGATGAGTACACCATAGATGCTAGAACTGAAGATACAACTGCAAGAGTTGTTGGAAAATAAGTATATCAAGCCGAGTGTGTCTCCGTGGGGAGCACTAGTTCTGTTTGTAAAGAAGAAAGATGGTACACTTATGTTGTGTATTGATTACAGACATTTGAACAAAGTTACTGTGAAGAATAAATATCCTTTTCCTAGGATTGATGACCTCTTTGATCAAATGAGAGGAACAAAGGTATTTTCCAAGATTGACTTGAGGTCTAGTTACCATCAGGTGAGAATCAAGGATGAATACATTCATAAGACAGCCTTTAGAACAAGGTATGGACACTATGAGTTTGTAGTGGTACCATTTGGTCTCACAAATGCACCCGCTACATTTATGTTCCTTATGAATAGTGTCTTTAGCAGGTATTTGGACAAGTTTGTTCTTGTTTTCCTTGATGACATTCTTATTTATTCTAAGAATGACGAAGAGCATGAAGAGCATTTGAGATTGACATTGCAATTGCTCAGGGAGCATTAGTTGTATGCAAAGTTGAGCAAGTGTGACTTCTATAGAGATAGAATTCAGTATTTGGGTCACATTATCTCAGAAGAGGGTATATATGTGGAACCTAAAAAGATTGAAGCCATTATGAATTGGCCTACTCCAAGAAATGCGACAGATGTAAGATCTTTTATGGGACTTGCAGGATACTATAGGAGATTCATTGAAGGATTCTCCAAAGTTGCACATGCCATCACTTCTTTGTAAAAGAAGGGGATAAATTTTGAATGGACATCGAAGTGTGAAGAAAGCTTCCAGCAGTTGAAAAATCTTCTCACCAGTGCACCAATATTGAAAGTTGCATACCCAGAGAAATATTTTGTGGTGTGTACCGATGCATGCAGACAAGGGCTTGGAGGAGTCCTTATGCAAGAAAACCACATGATATGTTACGAGTCAAGAAAGCTGAAGGAGCATGAGAAGAACTATGCCACTCATGATCTAGATCTTGCAGCCATAGTACATGCCCTCAAGATGTGGAGGCATTACTTGATGGGTAGAAGATTTGAGCTAAGGAGGCCCATTAATTCCTCCAAAATTAATAACTATTATTTTATTATTTTCCTTAGGAGGCCCATTTTAGACCTCAAATTTCCTGTAATGAGGTGCATGAAATGTCAGCAAGTAAAGGTTGAGCATCAACACCTAGCAGGTTTGTTGCAGCCTTTACCAGTTCTAGAATGGAAATGTGAAGTTATTTCCATGGATTCTATTACAGGATTTCCGATGACTTGGAGACAACATGATTCCATCATGGTTGTGGTGGACAAGTTGAAAAAGGCAGCACATTTTATACCAATTAAGTCTACACATAAGACTGATGACATTGCGAAGATATTCATGAAGGATATTTTCAAATTGCGTGGATTGCCTAAGGCAATAGTCTCTGACAGAGATGTCAAGTTCACTTCCAATTTTTGGAAGGGGTTGTTTGCAGATTTGGGTACAAAGCTAAACTTTAGCACTGCCTACCATCCTCAGACAGATGGGCAGACAGAGAGATTTAATTAGGTGCTTGAATATATGCTTCACATGTACATGATGGACAAACCAACCAAGTGGGAAGATTACTTACACTTGGTAGAGTTTGATTATAACAATGGATACCAGGCATCCTTGGGGATGAGTCCGTATGAAGTTTTGTATGGAAAAAGGTGTAGGACACTAGTGAATTGGGAAAACCCAATAAACAAGGTTGTGCTTGGTCCATAACTGCTCAAGGAGATGGAGCAGGAGGTTGTAAAGATCAGGCAGAATCTGAAAGTAGCATAGGACATATAGAAAAGCTATGCAGATAAGCATAGGGTGAACAGGGAGTTCATTTTTGGGGATCATGTTTACCTCAAAGTGAGGGCAAAGAAGAGTTCCTTGAAGCTTGGAAGTTGTGCCAAGTTGTCACCAAGATATTGTGGGTCGTTTGAAGTGCTTGAAAGAATAGGGCCAGTTGCATATATACTTGCATTGCATGCTAGCACTAGAGCTCATAATGTTTTTTGTGTTTCTTTGCTTAAGAAATGTGTACATGATCCTAACCATGTGATAAATTGGGATGTGATTCAGGTGGAACCATAGGGAGAGTTCCAAATCGAGCCAATGCGCATCCTTGACAGGAAGGTCACAATGCTCCGGAACCAATCCATAGGGAAAGTAAAGGTGTAATGGGAGCACTACAGGCCTGAAGAGGCTACGTGGGAGATGGAGGATGCCATGAGGTTAGCACATCCATTTTTGTTCAATTCTGTGGAACACTGAGGCGGTACCAGTGTAGTATTTTGTTCAAATTTTGTAAAGCACTGAGGACAATGCTATTGAAGGGGGAGGGGAACGTAACACCCCGTTTTTTACCCCTTTTGCATTAAAAATGTATATGATATATATATTGTAATTAATCATGGAGTGGAGCTAAAGGAAAAATCCCCACCATCGATTTAGTTGTTTTATGTTTTGGCAATTGAAATCATTGTCGATGTTATATCATGCTATCCGGCACATATTAATTTTGGCATCATGTAATTATGCATTTTAATTAAAATGAACCCCAACCAGCTATGTCAATGCAACCATAATGAAAAGGGAATGATTTTCCTAAGTATAAGGAGGGGGAATTATTAAACCTTGGGCCAATGGGGAAAAGCCAAGTGTCAGCTGTTAAACCCATTTAGTTGCCACCCACCCTTTTTGTCTTACTCACCTTTCCCTTGTCTCAATGTGTCAACTACCACATTAAAACCTCTGATATTAGTTGGGCAGTTATTGCTGGGCAGTGGTGTGTGGCAGGACTGTCAGTCCTTGCCCACATGCACACTCCACCAGCAGATTCTTTCACCCTCACGTGGGCAGGAACAAAAGGGACGACCCCATTCTTGCATTATTTCCCATCCTCACACAGAGACATTCGTTCTTCTTCTCACACACATGCTTGGCATTTTTACTCATGCAGAGAGCTGGGAGAGCGGCCTCACGGGCATAATTTTTGCTATGTGTGTGAATTTTGGGGTTGGGGAATTTTGTTGTGGGTATTTCTCTTCGTTGTGGGTCCGACCGTGTGAATTCACCTCCACATGGGTTGTTTTTCCTTCCTCACGCAACTGAGAACTCGATTGTCATTGGTTTCCCCATGATTTTGGTTTGTTGTGGGTTCATTTTTGTTTTGGGTTGTTGTGGGTTCTTATTGGGTCGTTTTGGCCACGATAGGGCCAAGAACGACTCAGGAATTGAATTCCCCAGTCAGAGCTGTGAATTGGTTATTTTGTTGTGTGTATGCAGTGGTTGGTATTTGGACTATGTTGGAGTGGGAATGAAGGCTTGGTATGCTTGATAAACTTGGTGTGTTTGGGAGCCACATAGACAGAGCTAGAGGGCTGCCTTTCTTCTCCACAACCCTTGAATAGCACTGGAAGGGAAGTCAAATCCTGAGGGACTGTGTAGCAGAGAAGGGACTGATTTCCTTGTGTTGGGTTTGTGTGGGTGTCCTAGAATTCGGGCTAGTTTTGGTGTAGGTGTCCTTAGCTCTTCAGTAGGCCCACCAGCTTAGCATTCAGCTTTTCCCAACTCCCTGATGGCCTGATAAACCCAACTGTGTTGACTTGTCTGATTTGTGTATCTTTGGCTATGTGTGAGCCTGCTTAGTTCCTTATTCCTTGGGGAATCATGCCCAACTTGGGGGTGGCAGTGTTACTAAGAGATTAAGAAGCACACTGGCCTATGGTTGGTTGGAACGTTGTAGCAACATAGCTGGTTGCGGGACAAACTCTTCATAAGATAAGTATTATTGTGTTCAACCTTTACAATCATATTTGATGTTTAATGAATTACGATGAACATGTTGAATGACTGAATGCATGTTTTTCTTCCGCTGTATGCTGAATAATTATGCATCTATGCATGTTTTTACTTCAAAGAATTTTAGTTTTTATGTATGTGCATGTTCATGGGGCTAGTTTCCCAGATAGTTAATGGTATGGTAGCATCCTCTTCGCCGGTCGGAGGGTCGGGGATGTTATAGGGGTAGTGTATGTACACCTATGTAGACTTTAGAAGTTAAATCATTGCGTATAGGGGGGTCCCTTGTCCCACAAACAAGGGGGTATCATACACCAAATTGGTGTCTCGCTTGGCGGTGACCTTAAAAATACATTATTATTATTATTATTATTATTATTATTATCAACAACATCAATCTGCCTTTGAGGAGATCAAAACCACTCAGAATTGTTTACTTATTGACCATATATTTTTAAAATCACTCCCCCTATGGGTGTGTCTCCCCCTATCAATATTTCTCCTCTTCCTGTGATAGGGTTTTCATTCTTTTAGTTCATTTTTTAATGATGAGGGATAACCCCCAATTTCTACCTAAGATAGGAAAATGATTCTCTAGCTAACGGCTTAGTGAAAATGTCTACAATATGTTCCATCGTATCAATATACTCCAATTTGACCACTTTTTGAGACACTTTCCCTCTTAAAAAATTATATTTGATTGGAATATGTTTTGTTTTAGAGTGCATAACAGGATTTTTGGATATGTTTATAGCACTTATATTTCCACAGTGTATAAAAATGGGGTCCTCATATTTTATAAGTAAATATTCCAATGTTTGTTTCATCCAAATGACTTGTGTACAACATGATGCAACAGCAATATACTCGGCTTCTATTGTAGACAGTGAAATGGAAGACTGCTTCTTTCTTAGCCATGACACCAAGAAATCTCCTAAGTAGAATGCTGCTCCACTAGTGTTTTTTATGTCATCAATACTTCCTGCCCAATCTGCATCAGTGAATTCCCTTAGAGTGAAGTTATTGCTTTTTGGATAACATAATCCATAACCCACAATACCTTTTAGATATATAAGAATTATTTTTACAGTAGCCACATGTGTTTCTTTTGGTGCTGATTGGAATATGGAAACCAAACCTACAACCTACATTACATATGGTCTTGTAGTTGTTACATATAATAAACTACCAATTATCGACCTATACATAGTATGATATACTTCTAAAGATTCATCATCCTTGCTCAATTTACAACCATTAACCATAGGAGTACTAACATGTTTGGATTCTTCCATTTTGAAAATTTTAAACCTCTTTAATATACTTAGTTTGAGAGATGAAAAATCCCTTTTTTCTGATTAAGATACTTGTAAACCTATAAAGAATGTTAGTTCTCCTAACATTGACATTTCAAGTTCCTTCTTCATTTCTGAAGCAAATTTTACACTCATAATTTGTAGATCACTTCCAAATATGATATCATCTACGTAGACTACAATGATGATCACATTTTTGTTTTCAAACTTTATGTATAAATTACTGTTAGTGGCCCCTCTTCTATATCCTTGATGCTTTAAATACTTGTCAAGTCTTGAGAACCATGCTCTTGGAGCTTGTTTAAGGCCATAGAGTGTCTTATTAATTAGTTTGCAATCATAATTTATATTTTCTGATAAGAGAAAAAATTTAGGTTGCTCAACATAGACTTATTCTTCAAGTTCACCATTAATAAATGCATATTTTACATCCATTTGGTACACTTTAAAGTTCTTGTAGCATACAAACGCTAAAAACATCCTAATGGATTCAAGCCTTTCCCAGGTGCAAAATTTTCTTCAAAGTCAACACCTTCTACTTGACCATATCCCTTGCATACTAATCTGGCCTTGTTTCTTGTCACATGACCATGCTCATTGAACTTGTTTTTAAAAATCCATTTGGTTCCAATAACATTCATTCCCTTAGTTATTGGGACAAGTTCCCAAGTTTGGTTCTTCTCTATTTGATCAAGTTCATCATTCATATCATTTATCCAATCCTCCCTTTTGCAAGCTTCTTTAACTGTTTTGGGTTCTACCATCGAAAGTAGTGTTTTTCTTCATCGTAAAATAAATGTCTTCTTGTTTTAACTCCTGAATTTTTGTCACTAATTATTTGATTTTCAAGATGATTCTTCTAAACCCACCTAGATGGTGTCTTTTTGTTCGATCTTGGAGAGTCTTCATTCTCATTTTCATGTGGCTCTTATTTCTCTACTTTTTCTTCTTCTTCTTCTTCAAAAATATCCTCTTCTTGTGAACTTTCTTCTTTTTATTTATCATCTATTTCTTCATCATCAGTTTCTTCAACATCCACACTTTCATGGATTTGTATTCTTCTTGGTTTAGTATCATCAACAATGACATTTTCACTTTCTATGATCTTGTGCAACCTTATATTATAACATCTCTATGCCCTTTTTGTGGAAGAACATCCAAGAAATATGCCTTCATCTGTTCTTGAGTCAAACTCACCTAGATTATCATCATCTCTTTTTATGTAGCATTTACTTCCAAAAACTCTGAAATATTTAACTGAAGTTTGTCTTCCAAACCATATCTCATAAGGAGTATTGTCACTATTCACTTTGATATGTCCTATGTTTTGTACATAGACAATTGTATATACTGCTTATCTCCAATAGCCATCAGGAATTTTTGCTTCATTAAGACTAGTTCGGGTTGCTTCTTGGATTGTCATGTTCTTTCTCTCAATAACTCCATTTTGTTGAGGAGTTTTTGTTGTTGAAAACTGCCTCTTGATTCCATGAGTTTCACAAAACTCATTAAATTTATTTAAGGTGAAATCACCACCATTATCTGATCTTAGACATTTAATCTTGAGATTTGCTTCATTTTCAACAAGTTATTTGAAGGTTTTGAACTTCGTAAAGGATTCTTATTTTTATTTAAGAAATGTCACCCAAATCATCCTTGTATAATCATCGATTAATAAAATAAAGTAATGTTCACCTTGAAAGCTTTTAGTCCTTGCTGGTCCACAAAGATTAGTGTGAATTATTTCCAATGGCTTAGAGGTTGTATGATCTTTGACCTTGAAACTTGTTTTTTGTTTTCTTCCCATGAATACAATGTCTACAAACATGATTTGGTGGTTTTGTGATCTTTGGAAAATTCCTTGCATCTCCCTTTTTATCGACTTTTACATGATTGTCAAAGTTCAAGTGCTTCATACTTCTATGCCATAGAGAACTTTCTTCAATTTGAATCATATAACATTGTTCTTCATTTTATAGAATATACACATTGCTTGGAGTTCTCACAGTAGTCCCAACAAGTTTCCCTTAATCTTTTCTTTTGATTTCACACTTCTTGGAATCGAATATACATATGTGTCATTGATCACGTGTTTGGATCACACTTAAAAGATTAAGTTTTAATTTCTTTACAAGCAAAACATTTTCATCTTTCATCTTGTCTCTAAGAGCCAATGATACCCTTCCCAATCTTTTTAGAGGATAGATTATCTACAAAAGTGACTTTTCCTTTTTTATTTAATTTTAGGATTATAAACTTATTTGGGTCTCATGTCATGTGTTTTGAGCATCCACTATCTACATGCCATATATTTTGTTTTTATGTTGCACATAGAGCTATTGAACATTTTACATCGTCCTTATTCTTCCAAACCTTCCTCTCCTCATTTCCTTGAGATTTTGTGGTGTCATTCTCCATAGGAATCACTAGTTTACAATTTCTAGCAATGTGCCCTTGATTAACACATTTGTAACATTATATACTATAAATATGTAGAGGAGAAAAAGAAATATAGTTTCTTCATTTTGGATTGCTTCTAGTGACATTCATCTTATGGAAAGGAGATTGTCATGTCTTATGGAAAGGATATTGTGATGTAATTCCTTTCCCAATAGGAACCATTAGTTTAAAATATCTAGCTATATGTCCAAAATTGTTACATACATAACGATTTCCCAAAAAGAGTTGTTGATGTATGCTTGGCACATTATTTGTCATGCTTTCATTTTGAGAGAGAGAAAATATTTAACTGTATTCCTTTACAACCGGTCTCACAATCGCATCAACATAAATTCTTTGATTTCCTTCTTTATTTATGAAAGAGTATTGTTCTGTCTTCTTTCCTTTGTCATAACCTAGTCCAGTTTTATTAGTAAATGATATTTTCCAACTTAGGATGTCATCCATTGTTATAGCTGATTTTACCACACATGGTAAATCATACTTTTATGGCCTTCCTTGTCCTTATGCAGACTCCTTAGACCCCATGGACCATTTTTGTTCCTTTGATGTTTCCTATATCATCCCCAAAAACATGTAAAAATTGCCATACGCGACTTTTAAACCCTTTCTCGCATATATACGTGGGTTTGACCCCTAAAATCGTGTACATCAGGATATGTGCAAAAGGTCAAATTCTTTTGGAGTTTTCCTTGATGTGGATCCAACTCACTTATCTCTTGGCCTTCCCTATGCCTTGATATCGCTCGGATTTGACCTTTCATTACCCCATTGATGAGATATATAAGGAACCCTTTGGATACATTGAAGGCATATGAGGAATTGAGAGCAAGAGAACTATAGTCCATTGTTGCTGTAACTTGTGCTTGAGTCTGCATCCCCTTTGTCCCTTGGAGCACTTTTGTGTTCTTCCCAAGCTTACCTTTTGCTGATGAGATTGCTATCGAGAGATGGAGGATTGAAGTGGTGGAGGCCCAAGTGGGGGACACTAGTACAAGTGATCAATTTTGCCACATTAGTTTTCCACGTTAATTTTACTTTCGTGGAAAAATCAAGGGTAAATTATGCATTTTTACAATTTTTTTTAAGGAAGCCCCGACTTTCGTCGCTGTATCCACACCAGACCGTCGATATAGAGACGGTACCGCCTTTTGTTGACTTTTTACAATGGTCAAGGCGTCGATACAGCGACGGCCAAGAGTTTAAGCACAGTTATGTTTGATTTTTTTGTGATTTTGTTCAGCACGCGCGGTTATGTTTGTTTTTTTTGTGAATTTTGTATGCTGGGAGTTAACCTGGGGGTGAAGGATGGAGCCTCCGGGCTGGCCTAATTGTTTTGTCTCTTGGATGGCTGGTTCCGGTTGGCTGGTTGGAAGGCAACTGGCTGCTTAGCTCCTCGTTCGAACTGGCGTGCCTCAACTAAATTGGGAATTAATCGTGATGGGTTTCCAGTAGGTAAGCTCTCGGATATTGGATATTTCTTTTCTGTTAGCTGGGAAATAGAGTTTAGTTCTTTCTTTCCAACCGGGGGTTCAGGGGCTTAACCGGCGAGATCTCCCCCAGCAAGGAGAGAAAACCATCTCTTACCAGGGGGTGTGGGTAGGTGAGGAAAGCAAACTTGATATCTTAACCAGCGAGATCAGAATAGGTGAGAATGAGCATGTGAACGATTTGATTTGAGAAATATATCTTTCAGGGTATTCAGATCCGAGTCGGGACCTCAAATAACCGGCCATGGATGATCTTTCGAGCCCAATACAGCGTCTCTCATGGAGTAAAATCAATACATCAGAGCTG
>LPNX010469992.1:1734-97245 GCA_001517045.1 Pseudotsuga menziesii | reverse complement strand
TCCCCATTCTGTGGTACCCTGCTGTATGTCCATCATTATTCTCTAGAGCATCAATCTCGATGTTGAGGCCAGCCTTGGATGAGTCTTCAAGCAGTCAAGGTGGTCCGTTGTACAGCAGACAGTAGTTTTTGCTTGAACCTCACTCAATGGATTCATTGATCAACAGGGTGGATCTGAATTGATACCCCTGGCCTTGATTAGGTGCTTTAAAAAAAGATTGTCAGATGAGTGTATACCTGATACCATCAAAAAAATTAGGAGTAAGTTTATATACAGCTTATCTATATTGTATAAGGTGTGTTAGCTACTATGAAGCATCATGTGTTTACAAACAGGTACCTATCTTTCCCAAGAATTAAACCTGTTAGATCTGTAATAAGACCACTGTAATTGAACTAGTGTTATCAGATGACCATATATATATATTTTTTTAAAACTACAGAGAGCGTCGCTATAGCGACGGCTTGCCGTGGAACTTTGCGACGTCTTTCCGTCGATATAGCGACGACTTTCTGTGGAACTTTGCGACGTCTTTTCGTCGATATAGCGACGTCTGACCGTCGCAGGTATTGGGGTTTGTCTTTTTCATTTTAGGAAGGGCCGTCGCAATTGCGACGTATTCCCATCGCTATAGAGACTGCCTACCCATGGAAATATACACACAGCAAAATAGAACATCGTCGCTCTTGCCACGCAATTAACGGTTCGTCACTATTGCGACGAAATTGTTTCCACGGGAAAAAAAGACTTAGACGTGGCAATTTCCATGCTTCTCCGTGGAAATTGCCACGTTTTGGCCGTGGCAAAATTGATCACTTGTACTAGTGGGACTCAGTTTCTCCGATTCGTAGACGTGCCGACAGAGGTTGTAATCATTGTAATCTCTGATTTTATATCAATAGAAATATATTTTCCTGTCCAATAATGTGTGTTTGAATGAATACTTTATCCATGGATGATTTCAAATGCTTATATTTTATTGATTATATATGCTAGAGTAGAGCTAACACAATTATATATAGTATGCTTGTCTTGTTTATTGAATGTTGAGGAAGCAATTCATCAATTCAAGCTGAGGTTGGAAAGCTCAATGGGGATCTACACCAACCGTCTAGAATAAGGTACGAATCGAGATCCTTTAGTGTTAGTTGTTTGGTTTCTCTTGCATATAGGAAAGGATTGATTTCTGGAGTTAAGCTGTCTATTGTGGTACCCCAAGCCATAAGAATTTCTCTCTGTAACAGAATTGGCGACTCTGCTGGGGACATTCCTTGTTTTTATTTGGGATTTGGGGGCACAATGTACTTGATATTATTGACTTGCTCTTTGTTTCTCCTTGTTTTTGTGTTGCATTTTATAGTATGTTCATCCATTGACACTCCCCTTTATTGGTTTGACCCTTGGCCTGCTTTTTACCACTGTCTTCTCTATATATGCAGGTTTTTGGCCAAAATTCGCGTACATATGCGGATTTTTGGCCAAAAGTCGCGTATACACATAGGTTTTTGGCCAAAATCTGCGTATACATGCATATTTTTGGCCAAAAGTTGTGTATATATGCAGTTGTTCTTTAAACAGTCATGTACATCCTAGGCTATTGGTGAGTTTGATTTTGTGGGAAGTTGTTGGGTGGGTTGTGAGTGTGGTTGGGTCTTCCTTGGGTCTGATGTTGTCTGTTGGATGCTTCTTTTGTGACCAGAGACCACTTTTTCATTGATTTTTCTTTGAAAGTAGTTTTAGTCATTTATCCTTTTTGTTTTTCCATTAGTGCATCACTCTTTTTTGTCTCGGTGTCTTGCTGGGCTTGTCTTTTATACTTGCTGCGGAGACTAAGAGTTTTAGATGAATTTTATTGCATTTTTCATTCTTTTATATTGAAAAATATAAAGTAGGTGCACTCTTAGTTGCATCTTAGATATGGAATTGAGGAGGTACTTGCATTGGATTGCTTGGATGATAGTTGTGTTTAGGCTTTCATATAGGAAGGATTGCATTTGCATTCGGAAAGGAATATATATTTATGCATATCATGTAGTGGCATACCCTATTTTTCATTTGACAAAGATTGCACTTAGCATTCTTTGTTATGGTGTGCATATTTACTTCACTGTTGAGTCATAACTTCATTAGTTGCACGACCATTTCCCTTTGAGTAATTACAGCCAATTAAAATCAACGCATAATAAAATGAATTACACTCTTTTCTTTTATAGGGTGCACCAACAAGATTAGTTTTTAGGGTCTTGGAATAGTTCATTGTGAGTAAATTCTCCAAGACCACTAAACAACAACATGTATGTGTCTGTCCAGGTGAGAGTGTGAAATTCCTTGGTATAATTAGTGTTTCTCAAGATCCTCCTCTTACAAGGGAGTTAAGCACAAGGCAGTGTGAGAGTTTATTGATTGGGATGACCCCTAGTCATAACTAAGTAGCACCAGAGATATTTCTAGGATTGTATTCGTATCTGGGTGATCTTTCGAGAGTTTCAGGCTTTGCTACCCTGCCCATAAGGTAGATCCCACCTGCGACTGTCCGCCTGAGCATTGGTTATATTGGGGTGACCTTAGTTGCCTTACCTAGGTTATCATAGGGGGTACTTGTAGAGGTTATTCTATAGGTGTCCCGGCCAGGTAGAGGTCGGATAACACAGTCGCTTTATGCGTTGAAGCTGAGGGCCACTATAATTGGTTACGTACCTCCGCTTGTAGTGTATGGGAGTTTCGATCCTCTCCTAGGAAAGACATACCTACTGCATTCAGGAGCTCACATATCCTCCCCTTGGTTTGCTTGTATTTTGGCTATAGATTTTCTTAGGAGTTTGCTCTTTGTGCGCTAGTTGGCCTTTGGGATTGTGGTTACTTGAGTATATTCATGCTCTCTTGAGTTCGGGTCCTTTTATTTTCGGCATGCCTAGTATCTTATCACCCATCCTTGGTCCTAGTACGGACCCTGGTGTCAGATTTGGGGGCATCACAGCCCCTTGTCGTGCTCATAGAATTGGGAATGGTCATATTCCATCCTCTACTCCATTTGTGGAGGATTTTTATTCCCTTCGCTCGGTCTTTACACCAATGGTCACCCTCACGGGGGTGGTAGTGGCTACGTGAACGTTGGGTCTACACTTTACATTCCTTTTTATGGCCCATTGTCCACAGCACTGTTTCTTTTGAATTTACTTGTCATGATCAGTCCTCCCTATTCCCTATAGTTTGGATTCTTTATTGACTATTTTGGGTTGTTTTAAACTAATATGGTTGTCATGTAGGGTCCAATTCTTGTACACTCTCTCCGAGGTTTCGACCCGTTCATTCCTATCATAGTTATCAGGTCTAAACTAGCATATAGGTTAGGATTTCACATCCGCTTACATTTTGCATGACCTTATGACTGTTTCATTATAACCTTAGGTATCAACCCATTCCATGGTATCACAGAACCTTCATGCTGTTGTTAGAAGTGGTACTATGTGAATGGTAGAGCTTTCCTATACATGGGTGTCCTAGTTAGCTCCCCTTTATATTTGGTACTCATGCTCTGAGTCCTCTCTTAGGTCCGGGATTCCTTTGTATAGTATCGCCATGACATTTCACAAGAGCCTCATACTCCTCTTGATCTTTTTCTAGCTTGTTTCCCCAAGAATCCCTTATGTCAAGTTGTATTTGCATTTTCATGAGCTTTGCCTACCTCATTGAGCCTTATGCCAGTTTCTCTGACTTCGAGTATCAACCATATAGCCCGAGCTTGTCTCATGTCTAGCCACGCAGAGCCATTTTATATATATCTTTTGCAACTTGATTCCCTATTTTTACTGGGAGGGGACTTTCCCTCGAGTGTCACTATCCTACACATGTGTCCTTGCATTGAGCATAGGTATGTTCCACTGCTGGGAACTAGTTTGTTTTCCCATTTGACACTCGTCTCCTCCTAGTATGTAACTTTAAAGCAATTTTATTCTTTTTCAAGCTTTTCAAATATTTGAAAAAGTCCAATAAAAAAATAAAAAAACCAAAAATCCGGACAAGGAAAGATGTTATCTTTGGCAGCAGTCGAGTCGTGTTGTCTTCGAACAGAGCACTGTATATCACATCCATTGGTTGGGTTAATAGTTTGAATTTAGGAGCTGTACTCATTTATCTGAGTTTATCTCCATCGATTGGTTAAGCTTCCAGTCCCTATGGAGCCTCTATCGATGCCTCCTATGTCATAGAGATGCCCCAGTTTTGCATATCAAGTCTATGCTTCCTACATTCAGTCACCATTTTCCAATATTCTCTTGTTCGAAGGAAGTTGAAACCTGAGTCAGCCATTCCTTAGTTATCTTGACTTTACATGTCGACCATTCCCGGTACAGTTACTAGTTCGTGCACTTTATGATCAAGTCCTTCCACATTATACAGCTTTGCTGAGTACCTCATGTTAAATGATGGGGGATTCCTTAATTCCCTCCTTCCAGCGGATTTCATCCCATCAACTTCAGATCATTTATTCTGGGATAGGAATATAGAGTCATCTTTGAGTGCCTTGAGACTTGCAGTCATCAGTGGCAGGTTCTCTCGCCATCAACAGTTCTTTGGGAATACATCAATGTCCCTTGATCGATGGATTCTCTCAAGTTTTTGACCTCAACACATTTATTCACACTTGTTAGTTTTCACTCTAGTACCTTGATTCCCATTTTCATTATTTGTGGGTGATCTCGCGTCTATTAACGGTATACATCAATGACCGGTTATCAGACGATGGACTACTATGTTCGACCTCGACAACTCTATTCACATAGTAGGACATGTACTCATATCGGTGTGTGTAGAAGACCTTCCATATTTGTGGCATCTCATATATTCTACCTCCTTGATCGCGCCAGTGTTCATGAGATTTCAGCTCTCGTGACTTGATTCTAGTATATGTCAGACATTTCCAACCATTATGGATATCTTGATCCATTGTATATCTTCATCCTTCATGGAGATCATGATCCTTTGTATATCTTCATCATGGAGATTCTGATCTATGTATATTGTATGTGGCGATGACCACATATGTCACATTGCATCATGCCTATTCATGGCCATTGTACTCTTATGTATCTGGGACTGCTATATGTATCCGTAATTATATACAGAGTTGTATCATTGTATAGTGTTGATTGGGTGGCTGGTTCTTCCACTTGGTTCTTCATCACTTCATTTCTCGGATGGACTTATAATGTATTTCGACCATCGTATGACCCCTCTGACCTCACACATTAGGGGGAATCTGTTATAGCTGATTTTACCACACATGGTAAATCACTTTTATGGCCTTCCCTGTCCCTATGCAGACTCCTTAGACCCCATGGACCATTTTTTTTCCTTTGATGTTTCCTAGATCATCACTAAAAACATGCAAAAATTGCCATACGCGACTTTTAAACCCTTTCTCGCGTATATACGCGGGTTTGACCCCTAAAACCGCGTACATCGGGATGTGTGCAAAAGGACAAATTCTTTTGGAGTTTTCCTTGATGTGGATCCGACTCACTTGTCTCCTGGCCTTCCCTATGCCTTGAGATCGCTCGGATTCCACCTTTCATTACCCCATTGATGAGCATATAAGGAACCCTTTGGATACATTGAAGGCCTATGAGGAATTGAGAGCAAGAGAACTATAGTCCATTGTTTCCAGAACTTGTGCTTGAGTCTGCATCCTCTTTGTCCCTTGGAGCACTTTTGTGTTCTTCCCAAGCTTACCTTTTGCTTATGAGCTTGCTATCGAGAGATGGAGGATTGAAGTGGTGGAGGCCCAAGTGGGGGACTCGGTTTCTCCGAATCGTAGACATGCCGACAGAGGTTGTATTCATTGTAATCTCTGATTTTATATCAATAGAAATATCTTTTCCAGTCCAATAATGTGTGTTTCAATGAATACTTTATCCATGGATGATTTCAAATTATATGTTATTGATTATATATGCTAGAGTATAGCTAACACAATTATATATAGTATGCTTGTCTTGTTTATTGAATGTTGAGGAAGCAATTCATCAATTCAAGATGAAGTTGGAAAGCTCAACGAGGATCTACACCAACCATATGGAATAAGGTACGAATCGATATCCTTTGGTGTTAGTTGTTTGTTTTCTCTTGCATATAGGAAAGGATTGATTTCTGGAGTTAAGCTGTCTGTTGTGGTACCCCAAGCCATAGGAATTTCTCTTCGTAACATCCATAGTTATTGAACTACTCTTAAACTTTGATTGAAAGGATTCTTCATTTGTCTTCTTTCTAAGCAAGATCAATTAAGCTTTGAAATTTTCTAATTCTTGCTCTCTTTTCTTGAGTTGTTGTTCTATATTGTTTTGAACCTTTTTGGCTTCTTGAAGCTAATTTTTTAAGTCAACAATCATTCTTTCTGCATAATTTTTTTCCTCAAATTCTGTCATATGAATTTTTTATTTTTTGTACATCCTTTTATACTTCCATAATTCTACAAGAGCACTTACAAGTTCTAATTCAACATCTAACACACCTTCTACTTCTTCATCAGGGATTTTGTTCTCTATTCCTATGAATAGGACTTCATCATCCTCATCTTCACTAGACTCATTTGAGCAGTTATCATCCATTGAATAAAAGGTCTTCTTTTTGTTTTTGTTCTTAAAAATCCTTTTGTTCTTGTTTGAATCTTTGGGGCACTCATAATTATCTTCTTGTTTGGGATAAGGGAATTTGGAATCAAGGTGACCAATTCCCCCACAGTAAAACATTTTAAGGGTAATTTCCCTTTGTCCTTATCAGTACCTCTCTTAAGATTTTTAACAAGAAGTGCTTCTTCATCATTATAATATTCTGATTGAATCTTTGTTTTAGATTTCTTAGCTACCTTATATGCTTTAAAAGTTGCTTCCTTCTTTTTAGAATTATCTTTCCCAACCCTCATTTCATAATTTATGAGGATCCCATATAGTTCTTCCATGGTGATTTTGTCAATATTTTCTCTATATTTTAGGGTGGAAATCTTCGGATTGTAAATCATTGGAAGTGATCTTAACACTTTTTCAACTATTTCCTTTTCTTCGAATTCTGCTCCTAGCCCTTGAATTGCATTAACGATTTCATCAATTCTCTCAAAGTATTCTAAATTTTTTTCTTTTTCCTTAATTTTTAGACTTTCAAATTGAGTTTTAAAATTCTGGAGTTTTCCCCTTTTTACATTGGTGTCTCCTTCATAGATGGTCTGCAATTTGTCCCAGATCTCCTTTTTGTTTTTCAATACATCACTTTGGCAAATAATGTTCTAGCTAATCCAACCAAGATTGCATCAACAACTTTAGCATTGTTTCCAAATTGTTTTATTTATTTAGGATTTGTGGGAGGATATTTTGGATATATATACCCTATTGCTACTAACATCCAAACATCTAGTCCAATAAACATTATATGGCTTCTCATCCTAATGCTCCAGAAAGCATAATCGTCTCCATTGAATATTGGAACCTTGGAGGACGTTTTTACTTATTGATCCATAGAAATAGAAGATCTCTCTTCAAGTGTTTAAACTTTTAGTAAAGATCCTGCTTTTATGCTAATTGTTAGAAAATCAAGTAATACTGAGAGGGGGGTGAATCAGTACTAAGAAATCTATTTAAATTTTTATTACTTAAAACAAAATCAACAATGAACACACAACACAGAATATTATCATGGAACCTTAATTGGGGAAACCACCAATACTTCTCATTACTGCAAAATTATATTTACAATTAGTTTGCAAGCACCAACACCCAATTTTTTTAGCTACAACTGAAGGATGCACCAACACCCAAGTTTTCAGCTACAACTGAAGGATGCACCAACACCCAAGTTTTCAGCTACAACTGAAGGATATTGAAGGATGCACCAACACCCAAGTTTTTCAGTTACAACTGAAGGATGCACCAACACCATGTTTACCAGCAACAAATGGAAGGAGGTTACAACCCCCTACAAGCTTGTAACATGTCCTTATGCCTCCCAACCACCCTTATATGATAATTCAATATCTGACTTATGTACACCTTTAGATATCCAATTGTATGCAAAGAGGTGCTTATATGAAGGTTTAAAGCTTTTCTTATATACCCTCAGTCATTCATATTCATCTAACAATCACATACCTTCATTGTGACCCTAATCCAATCAACAAATCATGAAATAACCTCTTCATCACAAAAAATGTGAATTAACAGTGTGTTAATGCATCACTCCGACTCCGACAGAAATCCTTCCACAATTACCTTTCCACAACGACCTTTCTGCAATTACCTTTCTGCAACGACATTTCTGCAATGACCTTTTTGCATTTATCTTTCCACTTCCGCAATTACCTTTTCACAACGAACTTTCTGCATTTATCTTTCTGCAAACTATCTTTTCGCAATTATCTTTCTACAACATTTTTTTCCGCAATCGTTGTTTCCACAATCTGTGGGAAATCCTTCCTTCAGTAATTGCGGGTTATGGGCCTACCTTTCAACTTTATCAAAACTTCTTCCATAATTCGTCTCTCACAAAAATTCTTCCACAATTGCAGATTGCGGGTCTGCTTTTCATAAATTCTCATAAATGAATTCTGCAATAGTCTTCCCCCATTTTAACAAGCTTGCACCTTAGCATTGCAGAAACTATGCTAGACCATTGATATTTCTGTCTCTTATGATCTTGGTCGTCCAAATATTCACTTCATATAAATTTAGTGTTATAATTCTTTTGACTCCGCTTAACCAACTGTGTTATTTTGGCTCAATATTTTTGAACCATTTCATCAATGTTTCCCTATGATCTTATGTTGGCAACAATGCCAAAATTAATCAACAATAATAATAAAAACAGTACATATGGAGAAGAGAAATATACATAAGTACCTTTCCTTGGATGAAAAATTTAATATGTTCTAAATCAAGATTTGCATTATTTATTTTGTGTTGTCATTGATGGAAACATGAATGACAAACATGTAAAAGTTGTTGATTGGAGGAAACTGCACACTAGTCAAACCTCGAGCAGACATGAAGAAAATGGGAAGGTGACATTGTTATTCAAAGAGTAACCATTACTGTAGTATGATTGAATCCAATGTTAGATTGAATCTATGATGCTTGATGACATGGATAGAATCATAAAAAGATTATATTTCCAGACCTTAAATCCCCGGAAGAAAAATGTAGAGGAAAAATTTAGTAAATGGGTGTGTATCACAGAACAAGTAATCCATGTGTCAAATTTGAGAACAATCAAATCAAATATATTATCTTGGCATGCATTTTACTGACCTATATGTGCAATTTTTTAAGATGACAGTCAAAAGGAAGAATTTGGTAAGTTGAATATTTTGGCGTGCAGTTTTCTTGAACAAAATGGGCATCTGGAATCGGAAAGACATTGTTTGAGTAGAGAAAAGCATGACGAATTTGATCTAGGACCTCGGCATTCATTCTTGAACCCTTAGTGTGCATTTTGGTGACCTAGGAGTGCAATTCTTGAAAATATGCACAGAGATCATTTTGGAAGATATGAATATAATTTGGTACTAAAATATTATTAATAAAAAATCTATACATATGGAGTAGAGAAGTATACATAAACCCTTTGCCTTGGATGACAAATTTAACATGATATAGATCAATATTGGCATTATTGATTGTGTGTTGTCATTGATGGCAACATGAATGACAAACATCTCATTGTTGTTCATTGGAGGAAGTTGTACACTAGTCATACATTGAGCATGCATGAAGAAGATGAAAAGGTGGCAATGTTGGTAAAAGGGTAACCATAAATGTAGCATGATTCAATCCAATGTCAAATTGAATCTATGATGTTTGATGAGATGGATGGACGCATAAAAGGATTACCTTTCCATACCTTAAATCCCCCTAAAAACACTGCAGATGTGGAAACATTTAGTACAAGGGTGTGTATCATGGCCCAAGGAATCCATGTATCAAAATTGAGCACAAAGAAATAAAATATGTTCTCTTTGATGCATTTTATTGGCATATGCATGCATTTTTTGAAGATGACTGTCAAAAGGAAAAATTTGGTCAATTGAAGGTTTTGGAGTGCATTTTTCTTGAACAAATCAGACATTAGGAATTGGAAAGATGTTGGTTGAGTAGAGATAAGCTTGATGAAGCTGATCTGAGCCCTTGGCATGCATTCTTGATCCCTTGGTGTGCATTTTGGTGACCTAGGAGTACATTTCCTAAAAATATACACAAATATCAGTTTGGAAGATTCAAATATGAATATAATTTGGTACTGAAATATTATGTACTAAAAAAACATTACAACTGGAGTAGAGAAGTATACATAAGCCCCTTGACTTGGATGACAAATTTAACATGTTCTCGATGAAGATTGACATTATTGATTGTGTGTTGTCATTGATGGAAACATGGATGACAAACATTTCATTGTTGCTGAGTGGAGGAAGTTGCACACTAGTCAGACAACAGGAATCAAGAAGTTGTGAAGGTGATAGCATTGGTCAAACTGTAACCATAAATGTAACATTATTGAATCCAATGGTAGATTGAATCTATGATTTTTGACGACAAGTCTGGAAGCATAAAAATATTAGATTTATAGACCTTAAAGCCCCCAAAGAAAATTGTAGAGGAGGAAAACTTTAGTACAAGGGTATGTATCATGGCCCAAGGAATACATGTGTCAAATTTGAGCACAAATAAATAAAATATGTGCTTTTGGTGTTCATTTTACTGACCTAGGAATACATTTTCTGAAGATGACTGTCAAAAGGTAGAATTTGGTTAGTTGAAGATTTTAGAGTGCATTTTTCTTGAAAAAAGTGAGCATTTGGAATTGGAAAGACATTGCTTGATTAGATACAAGCCTAATGAATTTGATCCAAGTCCTTGGCATGCATTCTTGATCCCGTAGTGTGCATTTTGGTGACCTAGGAGTGCATTTCCTAAAAATATACACAAAGATTTGTTTGGCATATTCAAATATGAATATAATTTGGTGCTGAAATATTATGTAATAAGAAATAGTACAGATTGAGTAGAGAAGTATACATTATCCCATTTCCTTAGATGACAAATTTAACATGTTATAGATCAAGATTGGAATTATTGATTGTGTGTTTGAATTGATGGAAACATGGATGACAAACATGTCATTTTTTTTAGTGGAGGAATTCGCACACTAGTTAGACCTCGAGCAAACATCAAGAAGTTGTAAAGGTGACACTGTTGGTCAAATGGTAACCATAAATGTATCATGATTGAATCTAATGTTAGATTGAATCTATGATGTTTGATGACATGCCTGGAAGCATAAAAATATTATATTTCCAAACCTTGAATCCCACGAAGAAAACTGCTGAGGAGGAAAATTTTAGTACAAGAATGACGAAAGTGGTGTTTCTAGTTATTCTTCATTTGATCAAGATATATGCAGCAAGAAGAATAAAGAAGAAATTGTGGTATAGGTATTAGTTGAAGTAAATGAAGTGAAGGAACGTGACAATGTATGGAAGTTTGTCCTCAATGCATGCTTACCTTTTATGAACTCACTAGATGATTGTTGATGAAGTATACCAGTTACTTGGAGTACTAACTTCATATACACTAGTGATATAGATATTCTCTCTACCTTTGGATTGGATTGGAAAGGATGTCTTCAAGAAAATCTTGTTGTATGAATTATACTGGAAATATAATTATCTTGTAAAGACGACCAAAGGTTAGGAGTTGGCCTTTGATAGAACTAAGAAATATGCCTGAAGGAAGTTTAAGGATTATTTGATTGGGAAAATTTATAGCAGAGAACAATCTGACTTGATAGCCATAGTAGTGAGTAATACTTTAGGGGGAGAATTTTAGCAGAATACCCTTTGCCATTAATTCCAAAGGGGGAGAAAGGAATCTTTTAGGGGGGATCAGTCATTTGTTGTCATCAATGACAAAGGGGGAGATTGTTGATTGAGTTGTAATTGATGCCAACATGTGATTTGGAGTGTCTCCTTCAATTATCATTGATGCCACTATTGTCCCTTATAGTGGACAAGCTTTATGAAGTGGTACAAATGTCCCATTCTAAGGTCATTTGTAAAAGATGGTTTCGATCATGTGTGTGGAGCCCTTGGTATGCCACTAATGATGCCCATGAATCCCACTGATGATGCCCATGAATCCCACTGATGATGCCCATGAATCCCACTGATGATACCCATGAATCCCAAGGAGACCCTTGTCTTCTATTATGATTAATGGATATGATCTTGCATGTAGGTATGGTGAAGAATCTTTTGAAGAGGTCCCTAAACCCACAAGATGGTCTTTAATCCCACGTGATTAATGGTGGTTGGAACACTTGGACATGTTGTTTGAGCCCTCTCACTTGGTGATGAAATTTTTTTTGGAGCCCAATGCTTTTCCTTGATGATGGTTTGATTACTTACTTAGATGGGTTCCTGAAGTAGCTCATGCTCTTGATGATTCCTTGAAGTCAACAGGCTATTCGTTGAAGAAGTTCTAGAAGAAACCCTCTTACTATAACAATATCTTGCTTAAGGCCTTTGAAAATGATGATGATGGAACCTGCATACAAGCCCACGCACACATAATCAAAGATAACATGGTAACAAGTCAACACTCCAAAAGGAATGAAGAAGTGTGGACAAGGTTGGTATGCTTTAAATAATATTGACAATGTATGTAAACTACTATATGCCCATTCAAAGGACAAGGCCAGCCCAGTGATTAAAAGAAAGTTAAAAAATAAAAAAATACCAAGTCGTCCCAATGATTAAAATAAATTTAAAAATAAATATAAAATATAAAATATAAAATATAGCAGGTTGACCCAATAAAATTCATGGAAAATGTGTATAATAACAAATCAACGTTATCCTTTAATATGTGACACAAAAAGTTCGTTTTAGCTCTGATTTTCGGTATGTAACCCATCACTAAGGCAACCACGGTGGAGAATACACTACACACATCTATATTTTCTATTAAGAATATTGTTTTCAGGGTTTATGATGGTCATCTATCTCTCTCTCCATAGTCACAACTCTTAAAGATCTCTTATCAGCTTCCTCAAGCAAGCCGCAACCCTACTAAGGCCTCTCTCAGTAGACTAAAACCTTTAAAGGATTGTTATAGTCCTCTCTCTAAGCATACCCTATCCCTAAATGGACTCTCCTCAGCCATTACAAACAGGCCACAACCCTCAAGGTTTGACTCAGCCCATTTCAATCAGGCTGCAACTCTGAGAAGGGTGTTTCAACAGGTCAAGGGTTTAACAGACCTCTAACAATCAACGACCTACTCATATGTGACATCAGCTCAAGCAATTTTTTAAGTATGTTATTTGTGCATCAATTGAGTTAATAAGTATACTCTTTAGGAATAGACTAGTGTATCAGCTTGTCTAAGAAAAGTGGCATCATGCACATGTGTGCTGAGTCTATATGGAATGCCACTATTGATGAAAAAGCCAAAAGTGATCTTAGTTTTGGGACAACCTTATTGAAGTGATTAGTTTCTTATCAGTAACAAACTTTGATGAAACGTATGAAAACCTTGTTGACTTAAGAATGATAGTGTAATTTGACAGTTGACAAGATAGTGACATCAGTGATAGTCTTTGAAGTACTCTTCCACATGACAATGACTGTGAAGTGATGTGATAGTGACATCTTGATAATGATATGGCAATGGTTGATGTGATAATGAAAGAAAAATTATTATGATGGGAATAATAGTTGCTTTGACAGTGATAGCATATGTGATGCGACATTGACAGAAGATTTCTTCATTGCAAGCTAACCCTTACAACCCTAGGGATTGGATTCCTCAACCATTCTCAGTTGGACCTAATAATACCAAGAAGGGTATTGGATTAAGATTTGGTGCTCTTATTATCAGTTGGTCTTGATGTAATCACGAAGATTGAAGTATTCCTTGTACAATACATAAAACAAGTTTACCAAACAAATGTTGTGATATCTTGTGTTGTGTTACTTGTTATGATTCAATGATCTAGTTGAAAAACATTCTTATGATTCATTGTTGATTAGTTGATGGATGATTATGCAATGATGATGTAATTGGTAGCATAATGCATTGATGAACTCTTCTTGATTAATATAAGTTTGAATAGGGTTTAAATTGTCTACACACTAATTCACCCCCCTCTCAGTGTGACCATTGTGTCCAACACAAGTCTTTGGTTCCATGATTGTAATAGATTGGACAAACAAAATTTAGAAATGTCATAGTATATTTATTCTTCCTTTAGTTGAAGAGGTGCATCATTTAGTGGATAGGTTTGACGCCTTCTCATGTTGTCATGTTTACAAGGAAAGGAATAGATTAATAGTAGACCAACTTTTGAAGTTTACATTTTTTGGATATTGGACAGTTTCTTTTGGTTTGAACATTAGTGTGATGCATTGGAATTAATCCTCTTAAAAAGTGCGGTCACAACACTACACATGCGGCTATATCAAGACCTATATTTATACTATTGGTTTCTTTTTGTAAATAGAACTGTGCTATTTTTTGTCCCTTTTTTGGAAAATCTTGAGAGGCTTTAAAACTGAAATGCATGGAATATGCATTATGTAGATGTAATTTTGTTACAATTAATAAAATTATGATTTTTTCCTTGAAAACAAAATAGCTCAAATACCTGGATATTCGATGGTTGTGCTAGCATGATATGTGTTTAAGGTTTTTGTTATATATCTCCTCTAGACGTTTTTCTACTAATTTAACCCGCACTTCAAAAATCAACAAAATAATAAAATAAATTAACAAACATTTTTACGGCTAAATAATAATTAAAAAGGCTTGAGTGCATGCATATCTTAATAAACTCCTCTTGGTGTCGAGAATGATCTATTGGAGTAGTCTAATATTGGAGCAAACCTCCCTTGATTTGACAGAGTAGTGACGAAGTCAACATTGACTTTGTTGTTGCTCTGTTGGATCAAGGGAGGTTTGCTCCAAGATTATCCAAATCCTAGTTTATTCTCTATTGAAAAGGGCCAACCACGCAAAGGTGGAAGCTCTTATGGCCCTTTCACCCCTCATATCACTCTCAATTCATTGGCGCCCAAACTATCTACTATGAAATATTTGAAAAAACATAGTAAGAATCAAGCATAGAAACTAGGAAAATAAAAAATTTAAGGTAAATGAAAGTAGTTGTGTATAAATGATAGTTTTAGTTAATCAACATGTAGGTTATGTCCATTATTTTCAAGTTTTTAATAATAAACAACAAGTAACATACGACATAGAAAATGACATAAAACTTAAAAACATGTAATTTTTTTTTTTTACTAAAACGGTTATAGGCCTTTGATATAAATCTTCTGGCTAAAGAGCTGCCAGTAGCTTTACATACAGGAATTCTGATCTAAAGAGTGCATCATATCCAGGTTTATGGGCATAGATATAGTGACTGATCCCTTTACAAAATTTCTGAAGTAGTCTAAACCTACTTAGGAATTCAGATAAGCGTAAGCGAGGAGAGAACAGCTAATGATGCAGAGATAAATATTAGCAGATTTCATCATTCTGAATTTGGAGTTTTGTCATGCTCCTTGATCAAGGCATCTATTTTTTTTTCAGCTCTGTCAGCCTGTTCCCAATTCCCCCTGAAGCGTTTGCTAGATCTTTCATGTTGGTTAGATTGTCTTCAAAAATCTCTTCCCCCAGCTCCTTGAGTTCTTGATTCATACTTTCCCAACGAGATTTTCCCTTTTCTGCATTCTCATCAGTTTGGACTCCATATTTTGGACTCAGATCGTCCAAGATGGATTGAGTTTGAAGTATTCGTGCCTCTATGGGGAAGGCGTGCTTGCTGCCTTTTCTGAGCAAAACCACTCCTTCAGCTTTCCTATGCGTGCTCTGAAGATAGCCTGGCGATTTCAACAAATGAAAGAGTAGAATGCATTTAGCGCTGGGAGAGATCGGCCTGATATTGGTCCAGTTCTTCATCAGCTTCCAACTCTTTATCTGATTCTCATGGATTTTCATAGATCTGTGGAACTCTGCTCGAATTTCTTTGGAGGATGGCCATTAGAGGCGGATTCCTAATATCACTGTACCTTTGCTTAGCAAACGTGGTTCATGTGACTTGCTCAGTTGCACATGGGCGTTCTTTAACAAGCATTCTGCAGACCGGCGAGGGAGTCTTACCTTACTGACAGTAATCTGGTCGATTTCACGTTCTGGATAGAGCTGAAAAACAACACACCACTTACACTAGGGGATGGGCTCAATTTTTTCATTTCCATTTAGCTTCAGAACTCCTTTGCTCGGGGAGACTCCGTTGTTTGCTTCATGATCTGCGAGATGATTGAGATTTCGAAGTACATGATAGTATTTTACTTCTTCAAAAGCTTAAAAACATGTAATTAACCCATGCATGTAAGTAAATTATTTAAAGAGAATAAAATAACTTCATCTCAAACAAATTTATCATAAAAAATGTGTTTTCATAACATGGTACATAGTACAATAATTTTTTTTGTTTTCTTTGATTTTGAATGGAACTGACAAAGGAGGCCTATGTCTCCTTCTTCCCTTTCAGTTTCTTTGTCCTCTACATGTTGTTGTTAAAAATGTAACTTCGGAAGGTATTCTATTGTATATTATTATTGTATTTTATTGTACCTTGGTTAGAGATGTTTTTTCTCCATTTAGGGATGTCATTATTGTGTTTGGTCACTGAGGTAAAACCTCCATTGTAAATTGAGGAAATAGTCCCCAGAAGAAACATTATAAAATGTATTTTGAGTCTCCCAAGAGATAATTCAACCATGTTATGTTAGGAAGTCGACCTAGTTAGGTTTTAGGTCAATTCACTTGTAAAGTATAAATAGGGAGGTGCCCTCCCTCATTTGGATACACTCACTCAAGCAAGTTCGCTCAAGAGAGAGAAATACAAGTACGCCAGTGTAGGAGAATAAGAAGTTTTTGAAGACATCTTATCTTTGGGTATTCTATCTTGGTTTGAAATTGTACCTAGTGACGGAACTATTCTGAAGAAGTCTTCAAGTTTTTCTCCTTTATGGTTTCCTTGATGAAAATATTTGTGTTCTTGTGTATTGCTTTGCTTGTCTATTTTTCAGTTTAAAGATCTAATTTAATTCAAATAAGGTGCAAACTCTAACATGGTATCAGAGCCACTCTAAAATAAGGCACTATGTAGTTGCGAAAACTAGGGTTTCCAAGTTCTAGCAATTTTCTCCATGAGTTTTCAAAAAAATAGGGCTAGGCTAACTTGCCTCAAGGAGCCACATATTTTGGTAGAGAAAGATTCTGGATTGGAGAATTTTCTATTTTGACCTAATCACTACTGTCGAAGGAAACTAGGGCATCATGTTTTTGGATTTTCCCTCTACATAGTTTGGTAAAAGACCTCACTGGACAAATCGCCTCAAGGAGGCGCATCTTTCTATCTAGATAGAATTTCAATATTCCAAGATTGGAAAATTAGGGTTTCTATGTGGAACCCTAGGTCATCTAGGTTCAGAATCAGCTTTGGAATCTCAAATTGGTTAGATCTATTTCCTTGTTATTTCCATTAGAGGTTCTCATATCAAGATGATGAATCACACCAAAGTTTAGGATAAGCTTGAGGGAGCATATCACTTCCGAGCATGGAAGTATAGGATCTCTTGTATCCTTGAAGAAAATGACCTAGAAAAATACATCAATGATGAGGTTCCAAAACCAGAGGGATAATAGGCAAACACAAACCACAAGAAGAATATGATAAGAGCTAAAAGGATTATTGTCGACTCTATCAAGGAAAACCTCATTCCTCATGTATCATTTGTTAGTGTTTGAGCAAATATGAAGAAATTTGAGCTTTAAAACTTTAATCCATAATTACAGTGCAGATAGATCTCATAAATAATCCAAATACATAAATAAATCAAACCATATAACACAGGATATACCCTGGTAAAACCCTCCATTGATTGATAGGATAAAAAACCCAGTAAACAATCTTAAGTATGATTGATAATCAGCAGATAATGATTACAACACAAAAGTAGATTGCTTTTTCTGAGAGCACAAGAGAGGAGAGATCAAATGGAACACTGTGATGATATTGAAAAGTGCATAGCACTTTAATAACAAGTCAAATTAGGTCATACAAGGAATCTAGCGAATATTACATGCTTCAATAAGTAGTTAACACTGAGAACATTGTTTTGTCTTCAACCATGCGCCCCCATTGACTTGGTGTCAAGTTGCAACTCCATAATTATATCCCACACAAGAGATACGCACCCTCCATTAATTCACAAAGTTTAATGGTATCTAACTGAGTTGTTAACTGAATGAATTGAACTGAACTGAATGGAACTGCATGCAACTAAATGGAATTGCATGCAACTAAATGGAACTGCATGCAATTGAATGGAACTGCATGCAACTGAATGGAATTGCATGCAACTGAACGGGACTAAATGTAACTGAATGTAACTTAACTTAACTTAACTGAATAGAACTGAACAAAAATGAATGTAACTAGTGCTTCTCCATCAGTGTCATCTTCAACAACCACTTGCATAAATTAAGGAGTTGATTCCTTACTTAACATGGGAAATTTGAATTCTCTCTCCATATGTTTATTCATTAATTCTATATCATATATACTCATAAGAATTGTTCCAAACCTATGATCATATGTATTACCCCAGGTCATATAGTCACATGCTGAAGTATATCACTCTAGGGGTAGCTAATCCCTAAAGGAGACTTGTAGCACATGTTGACCATGACTAGTCATACATAACATAGTATATCCTCAAGACGTAATACAACATAAGTCATGTGAACTTAATACAACATAAGTTTAGGACTTGATACAACACAAGTATCATACCTTACCATATTATATGCTTCACATGTGATGAGAAAGACCATTTCTCAAGAGATTGTCCCAAAAACAAAGGATCCTCCAAAGTAAACAAAAAGAAGAGGCATCATGCACATACTGCAGAAGATGATGAAACGTCAAGCAAAAAAACAAGAGAAGAATCATAAAGTGATGAAGAATATGTTATGATATAAGATCTTACTGGTACCATTACCCATGGAAGCAATGATTGGCTAGTGGACAGTGGAACTTCCAAGCATATGCTAGGATACAAAGAATCCTTAATCAACCTATCATAACATGAGTTATCTCATAAGCTGAAACTTGGTGATGATTATCAATATCCCATAAAATGGAGTGGAGAAGCCTCTTGCAAGTTGGGCTTTGGAAAGAAAATGAATATGTTATATGTTCTCTACATACCATGTTTGAAGAAAAACCTCCTCTCCATCTCATCCTTAGATTCTAAAGGATTTTGTGTTGCATTCGTTGATGGACAAATACTCATGTGGTCAAGAGGAAAAACAATAGATGATGCAACAATAATTAGAGAGCAAGATAGAGTTTTGTTCAAGTTAAAAGTAAAACCTAAACAAGCCTTGGTTCATGAATATATAGAACCAAATGAACTATGGCATCAAAGGCTTTCACACGTCCACTATAAGGCTCTACCAATTGCAAGAAAAGAAAAATCAAGCCTTCTCGAATTCCAAAAAAAACATGAAGGCACTTGCAAAATATGTGCATAAGGGAAGAATATAAAGAAACCATTTCCAAGCAGTGAGAGCAAGGAGAAAAAATCTTGGAAATAATTCACTCAGATGTATGCGACCCTATGTAATTCAACTCATTAAGAAGGTATGTGTATTATATTTATTTCATAGATTACTATTCTCGTAAAGTTTGGATTTACTTCTTAAAAGGTAAAGATGAATTTTTCAGCAAATTCAAAGAATCCAAATAATTGGTAAATAATCACACCAAAAAGAAGATCAAGACCTTATGATCAAACAATGGCGGCAAATTCACTTCACATGAGTTCAAATACCTATGCAAATAATCCATCATTAAGAGGGAGATGAGCACTCCCTATAATCCTTATAAAAATGGCATTGCAGAAAGGAAGAACATAACAATAATGGAAGTAACAAAGGCAATGCTTCACGACCAAGATATTCCTTTGCACCTATGGGCAAAAGTAACAAGGGCAGAAGTAACAAGAACAACTTTATATTTTGAACAACAAGACTCCAGAACAAGTTTTCTCGGGAAAGAAACCATAACTCATACATCTTCGAATCTTTGGTTTCCTTGTGTACATACATGTCCCCAAGGAGATAATGACAAAGCTATACCTCTCAGGAAAGAAGGGAATATTTGTGGGATACAGTGGCGAATCAAAATCATACAGAATATACTTCCCATGATTCATGAATATTGATACCAGTTTATATGTTACTTTTGATGAAGTCTCATCTTACAAAAATTCAAAACAATTCCACATTAAATATGTGGAAGAGCCCGAGGTTCCTAGAACCGGAGATACAGTTATGGAAGAAATGACTCAAGAAAACCATGAATATAATGATTGGAATCGCAGGAACCTATAGATCCACCTAATGAGAAGAAGTCCTACAAAATAAGACCATCATGGAAATGTGAAGCTATTCAAGATGCAAGAGGTATGGCGTTCCAAATGGGACATTTAGAGAAAGAAAAATACCAGTACCATACTCCATCTATGTATCCCTACTATGTGACATCATTAACAATGAACCTTCCAACTATGAAGAAGTTGTTGAAAAGAAGTAGTGGAAGGAAGCCATGATCGAAGAATACTAGACAATCGTGAATAATGATGTTTGGGAGATAGTTCGAATACCATAAGGGAAGTATGTACTGTCTTCCAAATGGATCTGCAAAATCAAGCATGTTACATATGGTAGCATAGAAAAACAAGGCAAGGTTTGTGGCATGTGGCTTCTCCAAGAAATAAGGCATTGATTATGAAGAGAAATTTGCACCAGTTGAAGGATACACTTCCATTAGACCAGTACGATCCTTAGTTTCAATAATGAAATGGAATATACACCATATGGATGCCAAGACAACCTTCCTGAATGGTGTAGTTGAAGAGGAAGTGTATGTGGAGCAGCCACTAGGATTCGAGACACATGACAGATAGACTCATGTGTGCAAGTTAAATAATTCCTTATACAATTTGAACCAGGCACCCAGGATGTGGTATGGATGAATGGATAGTTTTATGATGACCTTAGGCTTTACCAAGGGTAAAGCAGATTCCAACCTCTCCTTCAAGGTTGACAGTGGAAGACTAGTTATACTCCTACTTTATGTAGATGAGCTATTCCTAACAGGAGAGGATGAGCTCATTGCATATACAAAGAGAAGGCTTGTCACATATTTCAAGATAAAGGACCTAGGATGATGCACTACTTATTAGGACTAGAGGTGTGGAATAATTCAAATGGGATATTTCTTGGACAAGGAAATTATGTATTAGATATTTTGAAGAGGTTCACAATGTTGGACTACAATACTATCACCACACTAATGGCATCAAACTCAAAGTTTTTGAGTGATGCTTATTCTGAGGCAGTTGATGCCACCATGTACGGGAAGATGATTGGTTCATTGATGTACTTGAAGAACACAAGGCCAGACATATACTTTGTTGTGAACACATTGAGTCAGTTACTGACATATTCAATACATGTTCACCTGGTTGTTAAAAAATAAATTTTAGGTACTTGAAGGGCACAATTGGGTATGGGCTTAGATATGTGATAGATCAGAATATTAACCTACACGGCTATGTTTATTCAGATTTGGAAGGAAGCGCCACAAACAGAAAGAGCACTTCAAGATGTTGCTTCAATTTAGGATCTAAGGTGATCTCTTGGTTTAGCAAGAAGCAGTCGAGTGTGTCACTGTGTACAACCAAAGCAGAGTACATTGTCGCTTGTTCAGCTAGTTGTGAGGTATTATGTCTTTGGAAGCTACTGTCATATTTGTTTGATATCAAGTTAGAGGTGACTTGTATCTTTTGCGACAACCGGAGTTGTGTGAAATTTTCCGAGAACGTGATGTTCCATGACAAGTCAAAGAACATTGAGATCAAGTATCACTATATATAGGATATGGTGCAGAGAGGAGCAGTGAAGCTCCAGTATGTGGCAACGGACGAGCAGAAAATTGATGTTTTGACCAAGCCTATGGCAAGAGTGAATTTTGAGTACTTCATGAACAATATTGGAGTTGTGCATATCAGTGTCCATCGTGAGAAGAAACTCCTAAATGGTTCTATGAATGCATTCAATATGAAACGGGAATGAACCTACCGAGATATGCATTCAGTATGAAACAAAATGAACCCTATGAAGGCACCCAATATGCAACAGGATTGGAACTTTAGATATTTTCATTCAGTATGAAACATGACTAACCCTATGAAGGCATCCAGTATGAAACATGACTGGTGACTGCAGAGATCTGCATTCAGTATGAAACAGGACTAACCTTGTGAAGGCATCTAGTATGAAATGGAACTAGAACTGCAGAGATAGGCATTCAGTATGAAACATGACTGACCTTGCAAAAGCATCCAGTATGAAACAGGATTGGAACTACAGATATTTGCATTCAGTATGAAACAGTGCTGACCCTGTGAAGGCATCCAGTATGAAACAAGACCGCCACTACATATATTTGCATTCAGTATGAAACAAGACTGACCCTGCAAAGGCATCCAATATGAAACAAGACTAGCACTGAAAATATATGCATTCAATATGAAACAATACTGACACTATGAAGGAATCCAGTATGAAACATGACTAGCACTACATAGACCTACATTTACTATGAAACAATGCTGACCCTGTGAAGGCGTCTAGTATCAAATAGGACTGGCAATGCAAGGTACATCCAACATGAAAAAGGGTTGGCACTATACGGATATGTTGATGAATTCCTAGATGGGATATAGTCCTAAATCCAGCATGAAACCAGGTTGGCTCTGTAGAAATTTTGCAAACGAATAGCTTCAAAAGATGTCACTAGAAAATGGTCGACAAGATGAGAATCAATGTAGTAGGGATGATGATCTAGTCATGATGATCCAGCGACGATGATATAGAAATGATGATCTAGTGATGATGATCCAATGATGATGTCCAGATACTATGTCCAATTATGACGATGACCAGGTCGAGAGAATACCTTTCTAGTTAAGAGGGAGTGTTGTTGAAAATTTAACTTCGAAATATATTCTATTGTAAATTATTATTGTATTTTATTGTACCTATGTCGGAGATATTTTTCCTCCATTCGGGGATGCCATTATTTTGTTTGGTCACTAAGGTAAAACCTTTGTTGTAAGTCAAGGAAATAGTCCCCAGAAGAAACAATGTAAAATGTATTTTGAGACTCCTAAGAGAGAAGTCGATGATGTTAGGTTAGGAAGTTGGCCTAGTTAGGTTTTAGGTCAATTCACTTGCAAACTATAAATAGGGATGCACCCTCCCTCATTTGGATACACTCACTCAAGCAAGTTCACTCAAGAGAGAGAAATACAAGTGAGCCATTGTAGGAGAAGAAGAAGTTGTTGAAGACATCTTGTATTTGGGTATTCTATCTTGGTTTGACATTGTACTTAGTGACGGAACTATTCTGAATAATTTTGTGGGGTTTCTGCTTTATGGTTTCCTTGAGGAAAATATTTTTGTTCTTGTGTATTGTTATGCTTGCCTATCTTTTAGTTTAAATTTAACTTAATTGAATTAAATTGCAAACTCTTACACTTGTTGATTCCCTGGTCGGGTACTCACGACATGGAAGCTGTTGCAAGGGAGGTGCTAGATCATCAGCTGCAATAAAAAAGAAATGTTAAATTGATTTTTTTGTTATTATTCTTTCAAGTAATTCATTAACAAAAAAAACATTAGAGAGTTGATCTTTACCTGCTTCAGTAGTGGAGACAGACAAACTAGTTTCAGATGTGGCCATATGTTCGTCTTTTTATGTATTCTTGTGCTCTATATGTTATGGAGTTTAAATAGGAAAAGTTATAATGAAAACACCATTTGCAATTAAAAATTTCTATTTGTAATCCATACTACAATTTTTAAAGCAGCACACTACCTTAAGTAGGTGGCAATGGACCCTCTCTGGGTTGTGTTCCAGTAATGGGGAAAATTGTATCTTCGTTGGTATACTACTTAAAACACACAAATGCATTATTTTATGGTCAAAAATAATAATCAATAGATTATACTAGTAAATTGTAAATAAATTTTATTTATTTTATTTACATGTGAGGAATATTGAGTGCTACAAGATTTGAATTGCCCCAACCTTTGTCTATGTTCAAGCATGGTTGGATATATGTATTTGTGTCCAAGCTTGAGGTCTTCCTTTGTTAGAGATTATTGGAACAGGTCACCCTACAATTTTGAATAATAACATGGATATTGCTTCTTTTGTGCAATTAAATGAAAATTTTTAACATTTTTTTTAACACAAATGATTTTTTATACTTACAATTCATGTGTCTAGTCTCAAGTAACCACCTAGGCCTAATTTGTGTTTCTCATGTTTACATATTCTTTCATGTGTCGATTTAGATGTGTCTGGAAGCCTATATTGAAAAGTTTCAAATACATAATTAGATGTCCCAATGACGATGTGAAAGTAAATATGAATCATCATATATTTACATTTTTAAAAGAGTTGCATACCTTCTTATCCTGAGTGGTGCCTTTCCCTCTTTTCAGAGTGTCTTTTCCTTTGCATCTTCCAGTAGTTCCTTCCACTCCCTCTTTGGAATCATTGGAGGATGTCCATACCTACGTTTCTTTTTCAGATGAACCCTACATTGGTCCTGCATATTTTAAATATGTGCTTTCTTTTGAGATGACTCTGCTTTTGCTAAAGGAACCCTCAACGAACAAGGAAACCATTTTTCTAATCAGTTCATCCTTTAACTTGGAACTTTGGGAATTCTACTTTGTGTGTATGGTGGGAGAAAGGTCTCTATATTGAGTTCATTCATGCGTCTATATAAAACGATATGATATTTAGTTTAAAATGATCATAGATTATATGTAAATTACAATTAGACTGTATGTAATAATTAAAACTCAATTCTTAAATACTCGAAATCTTATCTATTTTCAGAGGTATTAGCTCATCCTTTACCAAAAAGGTAACTGATAGTGTTCATGTGCTAGTGGCATGGGAATATCTAGGAAATCATACCTCAAAACTTGAAATGTCATGATGTGCATCCACATCACCTTATGCACATTCGGTCATGCCCTGGTCAAGGGGTGAAGTACCAACATCATCTGCAAGAGGTGTACTAGTCTGAGTGACTATAAATTCAGTCACATGTAGAGAGTGAACATGGTGGCTTGTATGCTCTGGTTCCAATGTAGGAATGGAACTGGTACCAACACCGAGCTCTCTAGGATCATCCTAAGGATGAATAGTCAACAAAAACTCTTGTAAAAATGAAGTTTTTTTTTTTATAAATGACTTATAAGAGTATAAAAATTAGAATTTTAAATAAAGAAAATGATAACTAAACTTATCTTTCCTACCCCATAGCGCTAAATATAGTGCACCAGATCTTTAATCTTTTTATCTATCTCTTTTGTCATTGGCTGAATCAAAATCAAAGATGAAAATTTCGCATTTAATTGTATCACAATATTCCTTATTGTTTGTATTGGGTTGGTGGAAAAAAATCTTCATGATTAAGCATTTATTTAGGAGGATATGTGGATTTCTGTGATGTTGGTCCCTTCCCCCTTTCACCATGGGACAATGGCACTTTCTATTTTACAAATTATATTGAGCAAAAGCCAAATTGTGACTGTATAGTATTAAAAATGTATAACATGCATTAAAATGTTTAGTACACAGTATGTGTTATGGCATGTCGATTTTTTCTAATGCCTAGAAATGCCAAATAAAATATTCAAATATTCTTGCAGATGGAGCTAAGGATTAAGCCCAAAATAAAATTGCATCGATTATAGTTATAGATCATGAGAAGAATACATTAAACATTGCATTAGTAGATGAGAACAATATCGGAAGTGAAGATAAGGTTGGACAAAATTAATGTACTTGATAAAATACATTTCCATAAGCATGATAGTGAGGTGATCTATGTAGATATGTTGTAGGAAAACTTGGCCAACGCAAAGTTAGAATAAAAAATATCTAAATTGGAGAGGCATCTCAAGCAAGAAAAAGCAACCACTAAAGCTAGGTAGGCACAAATTAAGAAGCTTGAGACAGACCTTATATCAGTTGGGGAAGATCCCAACAATGTACAGGGGATAAAAGCAGGAATACAAAATTAGCAAAGATCATTCACTATGTTTAGAGAAAATATTCGAAAATAAAATATACCTCTCGAATATAGTAAATAAATTAATAGCCTATGAAGGAATTCCAGTGATTATGGCAGATATTTTCTCATATTTTTCTATATTTGTAATATCTGTTAGATAATTGCTCTTGGAGCATTTTTGTATATATTTTGTAATTTGTAAATAATAGGAGGTTCGAAGTTTGTGAAGAAAGAGACTTATTGGATTGTAAATCCTTTTTCTAAGAGTTAATAAAATATCAGTGCAGAAATACAAAGTTTTCATACCAGAGATTCATGTGATGATGTCTTGAAGTTTGTCATTTTCCTTTGTGTATGTTTCCTTATCTTAGTTTCCATTTGAGTGTATAATCTTCAATATTTAATTCTAAAATATATGAACAAAATTCACCCATCATTAATGATATGATTTCATAGCAATTAAATATTCCACGTGTTTCTTCTAAAGTTGCATTTGGAATTCATCCCTAGATAAATGATCTAAATGTAATTGACATATAATTTTCATGCTTCCAACATACTACAATGATCCTATATAACAAAGTTTGTACATGCATGAATTCTGTGAGTTTGACATGTGGAAGGATGTTAAACATGGTATCAAGGTGTGGTTCAAAATAATATGTCCTTGGCCCCATATATTATCGTTGTGCACATTGGATTTCAATTTATCAAAATATTTATATCAAAATTATTGGGAATTGTTTGAGGAGAGTTTCAAGAAATGCTACCTCTCAAAGGAATTCAATAAGAGATACATAAATGAGTTTAACTCATTGAGAAAGGATAATATGGCAATACTAGAGTACAAGTCTAGATTCAGGAAGGCACTAAGATGTGCATTGTACTTGAGCACAAATAAGTTGTGGGTTAATAAAAAAATTTATGAACTGGATTATAATATCGTATCAAAGGAAATAATAGTAATGACTTGCACTTTGCACAATATGGTACACAAGGCTATTATACCTAAGGAGGAACCATGGCATAATCAAATGTTTCCTTAACTTACAATATGCATGACAATATATTACGGTAAATGATAGTGATAAAATATAATAGGCATTGCTTACATGTTGCATAAAAGTGTATACATATTGCTCCCATAATAGCAATGTTTGTATCTATTCGATTCAAATTGTAATCAATCAACAACTATTTCATTGCACCTATTGATTTTATTGCACATACAAACACACAGTCTTCTTCACACTCCTAAAATATGCAATTGGGTTGCTTATTTGTTGTCGCAGGTCATTTACTATTTATAAACCCTGCAATATTTCTCGTAGTTTTTGGCCTTCTGTCATTATACATTGATTATCCTTTATTATGATCCTTGTATTTAAACTGTATATAATTTGCAGCTATGCCATATCTTTGCATACTTTTTTTATATGGACTAATTGTATCCAATATGCATAGATGTAAGAGGGTATAACATACTCCATCAACTCAGTTAATCCACTATCACAGACCTTTATTCCATCCATGGAAAATATCCCAAAACCATGTAATGACGATGGAGCAATGTGGTATATCCTTCCATTGACACGAAAATCGGTGTTTATTTGAGAACTATACTTGGGCCACCATTGTTTCACTAGATGTTGGTACCTCAAGTGCACCTCAATGTAACATATGCGCTCATCAACATAAGAACGTGACCCCCCTTTCAAACAAAAAAATTCCAAGCTTCTACTAAATTGTCTTCTAATCTTTTCACCTGTAGTTGATCTCCGTCTATTAGACCTACTAAATGTCTCATTTTTGTCTATCTACTTAAAACTCCCTCACTCGATGAAGATAGATATAAAAAATACATGTTTGGTTGTACATATTGTAACACTCCATCAAATGGCATAGACAGTTAGTGGGTGTCACGAGGGATGAGAAGAAACATCTTTAGGTAACCACAAGAACATAAGCGAAGATCTAAGTTTGAGTTCGATACAAGATGTTGCGAACTAGCAAGCCTAATTTATGGCTTGTAATTATTGGGTACATCGAAGGTCATAATCACCGCTTAAAAACATGTTCATCATTGTTTAAGAATACATATTATAAATATGTAATTGGATTGTAGGATGCCATTTAGAAAAGGGAGGATATGGAAGGATCAAGCTCCTTTTTATGGGATGATGTTGACGAATTATTCTAACCTAATTTGTTGGCATTATTGATTGTGTGTTCTCATTAATGGAAACCTGAATCAAACATTGACTATGAAGCAATGGCGTGGTTGAATTTTTTATTTGTGTTATCATTGATGGAAACATCTACATTCAAGAAATTACATGTATATGGAAAAGGAATCTTTATGTCAAAGGGGTAACCATAGTTGATGTTAAAAGGAAGCCATGACATGATTGTGTGAGTATTGTTGAATGCTATGATAAATCCTATTTGTGTTGGAATAAAGTGGAAAACTTTTGTTAATAACTATTTAAGTCCTTGATGGTACTTTGTAACCTAATAACACTCTAAGAACACTGAGCTGATAAAGTGTTCATTGTATTTGATGATGAAAACATGACTACGTGCATTGACATATTGACTGCACATGAAATATGTAATGGTTGGAAGCATAAAATACCAATTTTGTATATCCTAAATATACCTATTAATATTTCAATTGAGTAAATTATAACTTACAAATATGTGCATTATGGTCCAAGGAATACATGTGTCAAGTTTGATCCCAAATTGATCATAATTGTGCATGTGACGTGCATTTTGGTGACCAAGGCAGGCATTTCCTGTAAAAGTACAAAAAGATCAATTTAGAAGACATAAATCTACCCAATGAAACTTTAGTTGAGGGAAAATTTAGTATATGGGTGTCTTTTATGGTCTAAGGAACTCTTGTGTCAAATTTAAGCTCAAACCAATGAAATGCACACATGTGGCATGCATTTATGTGACCTATGCGTGCATTTCCTATAGGGTTACAAGTAAGCTGAGAAATCATTGGAAGATCATTCAAGCAATGACATGGACATGAAAAAGGAATATTGATGTCAAATGGGTAACCATAGTTGATTTCAAAAGGAAGTTATGACATGACTGTGTGAGCATTGCTAAATGCTATGAAGAAGCTTATTTGTGTTGGAATTAAGAGGAATACTTTTGTAAATAAATATTGAAGTCCTTGAAGATAATTTGTCACCTAAGAATATTGTGAGAACACAGAGTTGAGAAATTTTTCACAATATTTGATGATTCAAACATGACTACATGCATTGGCATATTGACTGCACATGAAATATGTGATGCATGGAGCCATAAAATACCAATTTGGAAGACCCTAAAGCTACCTAATAATACTACAATTGAGGAAATTCTGAGTACATGAATGTGCATTATATTCCAAGGAATATATGTGTCAATTTTGATCCCAAAACGATCAAAATTGTGCATGTGGCGTGCATTTTAGTGACCCAAGCAGGCATTTCCTGTAAAATTACGAAAATATCAGTTTGGCAGACAAAAATCTACCCAAGGAAACTTCAGTTGAGGAAAAATTCAGTACAGGGGTATATGTTATGGTCTAAGGAACCTATGTGTCAAATTTGAGCTGAAACCAATCAAATGCATGCATCTGGCATGCATTTATGTGACATAGGTGTGCATTTCCTATAGGGTTACATATAAGCTGGAAAATCATTTGCAGCTCAATCCTGACACAAAAGTAGGTGACTAGTTCTTGATTGAAAATCACACAAAATTTATGTCTCAAATTAATCTCAAATATGTTGAAATCAAGGAGCTTAAAGAGAAAATTGATCAAGTTCAGAAATAGATCAAACTTTTACAGGAAAATGTTGTCAACCTTTGACTTGAAATTAAAGGGGCAAGGTCCATTTCAAGGATTAAAAAATTTCCTCTGGGACTCATTGACAATTAAGATCACCAAATTCAAAGAATATTTAGATTTTATGGAAGACAAGAAGGTTGTAACAATCACAACTTTACATAAATGTGTAATTGTTGATGAATCTTTGTTAAAGAGACCCTTAAAGAGAGATAAGAATGCAGCCAACTTTTTGAATGTGGTTCCTAATCCACCATTATTTACTTTAGAAACTAGCTCTCGGATAACTTTTGTATATATTTGTAATCTGTAAATAATGGAGGGGTTCGCAGTTTTTGAGAGAAATATTCATTGTGATTGTAAATATTTTTTCAGAGAATTGATAAAATATCACTGCATAAATATAGAGTTATATCACCCGACATTTGTGTGACGATGTTTTGAAGTTTGTGTATGTCCTTGTGTATGTTAATCATATCTCAGTATTCCATTGAATGTTTCATCTTCTAGTATTTAAATGAAAGTAAATGGTTTAGAATTCATCCTGAGATTGATGCTATAAAATCTTATAGTTGAATACTCCATTGGTTTCTTCTAAAGTTGCATTTGAAACTCATCCATATATAGATGCTCTAAATGTAATGTATTTTTAATTCTCATTCTGCTACAATACTGCGACTAGTATATTAACTAAAAAGACATTATCTACCTTGCCTCTGCTTCTTAAATCACTCTACAACCAGTCACTTGATATCTTTTATTGAAACTCAATCTATGAATCCATGCCCAATGGTTTATTTCTCTTAATATTACCAACCAAATCATAAAACCCTGCTCTTACCTATAGATTTGGTCATTGAGATATAAATTCATTGAGGGAACCCCCTCTGAAATTGAAAGGCCAGTTTTCAATTCTAAAGAATGTTTGAAAATGTTACTTTGGCTAATTCCCCCCACAATGAGGAAAATTATCATGAGAGGAAGTGCATATACTCATCAAACACTTTAGGGATCAATTATATGTTAAAATCGATATATTCATGGATTATTTGATTTTAGTTGAAGATGAGCATGCTTTCGCTTCTTCTACAAATCAGATCTATTGGAATATAAATGGGGATCTCATTGTTATGCTTATAGATATTGCACATGTTATTAGCAATAATATGAATATGGCCTCAAAGTATAATATAAAAGAATTAGGATTATCAGACATGTATGCCATTGCAATTGTTGCAAGACAGGTTATAGGGAAACATCATCTTGTAAAAAATGTCCAAAATAAAGCCGATGTAATGATAAAAAAGGTAGTTGGTTTGAAAGCCATATATTCCAAGCTCATTAAGAAAGGGTTACCTTAATTTTTGGATGGTCATGATTATTTTGGGATGTAAGAACTCTTTATTATTAAATTTTTGAATGCAAATAAAGTGAAAATGACAAGCATTAGGAATGGGTTGAATAGTAATAGGAAAACAATGTTGGGTTGCACCTCTTCTAATTAGGGCAAGAAAAAAAAACAAAGTCTAGGCCCATTTCTTAAGTGCAATCAAAACAAAACGAATAAAATTTCCAAGAAGACTTACCATTTTTTTGCGGTCATTTTGTCTTTTGCCCCATTGATCCGGTGGATTATTCATCTTCAAAATACATTGATCCAATATGGTACAAGGTTTATTAATCTATGGTTTTAACTCATATGCTAAACATTATATGCACGGCCGCGCAGTTATCCCATGGTGCGCAGCTTATCGCATGCCGCGCAGTTACCCCATGGTGCGCAGCTTATCGCATACCGCGCAGCTACCCCATGGTGTGCAGCCTATCGCATGTCGCGCAGTTACCCCATGGTGCGCAGCCTATCGCATGTCGCGCAGTTGTGGCATGGGCCGCGCAGCTTGTGAACCGTCAAGTTGAACATCGAATGGTTTGAGGAGGTTACTCTTATGCTGTGACATTTGTATGCTGCGACAGCGGATCGGGTATATGCCGAAGGCCCCGTATGCCGCGACATTTGTAACTTTTGTGATGGCATCAAACGGTTACGTTACGTGGCATAGTCCAGTTGCAAGTCATTGCAATGTGTTGTGAGTCAGCACATGTGCGTGGAGTTGGTTGCAACATTTCGGGAATATGGAACGTCGTGGTAACATAACGCTTGGGCAGCGATCTGGCAGGATTGCATGGTTCAGTATAGCATATGGTTGTAACGATAATCAAGAAAATAACTCTGTAGCAGACGAATCAAACCCATTACGCTCCTCCCGCAAAAATTCTTAAATAGAGGATACTTTCCATAGAGTGGAGAGAAGAGGAGACGGAGTGGAGAGACGCAGATTGTTTTGGAGTGCAGAGCATTGTTTCTCTGTTATGAGAAGCTTAGAGAGATTTTGCTGCGAAGTGTCCAGATGCTGTACTGTAGAAGTCGATATTCTCTGTTACATTTTAGCTTTCTTTGTCTTTGAATGCTAATTGTAATTTCCAGAAGAGAGGTCTTCAAGACTTTGTACAGCATTCTGTTTACAATTGCTGAAGTTGTTTCCAGAACCATTTTTGTACCATTTCAAAGAGATTAATTGGATCGGTACCCATTGAAGAGGGACCCAAAGACGTAGCCCATTGGAGGGGGTGAACTCCGTTATCAATTTCTATTTGTGACTCTCTGTTTCTGTGTTTTCTTCTTTATATCTTCTTACCAGTGTTGTTTTTCATTCTTAGCATTTGATTTTCTGTTAATGCTGTTCCATTAGTTAACCTGTTGCACGCATTATTTTACAACAAACTTTTAATGCACACAAGTTGAGGTCCGACAGATCAGATTATGGTATCAGAGCTGGTTGACTCCTTGTGCAAGTTTGTGAATGCTTACTAGGTTCAGGTTAAAGCGTGGTGAAGGAGAATTAATTAAAGGAGACCCTGAGATTGGCTCCAGGAGAACATTCTCAAGAACCATGTCTTCTCCACAAAGGGAAGAAGAAGGACATACAGAACGGGAAAAACCTGTTATTTCAGAAACTGAGTTTCTGGAGGCTTTTATGAGCATCAAAGCCATGATGGAAATTCTACTCGATGAGCGAGAAAAAAGGAAGAAGAAAGAAGAAGGATCTTCATCCAAATATGCAGAAGTGAAAAAGGAAGAAAAGGGTAAAGGAGAAGGAGGTGATGGTGATCCTCCTGAAACTAATCAAACTTTCTCTTCTTCTCATACTTCTCATTCAAATAATGCAAGTCCTAATATGCCTTATTTCAAATTGGATGTGAAATTTGAATTACCAATTTATAATGGAGATTTAGATGTTGAAAAGTTAGACAATTGGATCAAGCAGCTTGAAGTATATTGCAGGGTGCAGGGCATTACTGATGACCCTTCCAGAATTCAATTGGCCACTTTGAGAATGAGTGGAATGGCTCTTACTTGGTGGGAGAGCAAGATTCGGCAATATCTTCGAAAGAATGGTAAAATTATTTCAGTTTGGAATGAATTCATTGAAGTATTAAGGAAGCAATTTTATCGTTTAGGTCATATGCAGCAATTAATAATGAGCTGGCAAAATTTTAGACAAGCTAAAGGACAAAGCATTCAGGAATATACTCATGAATTTAGGAAGAGGGCTATTGCATTGAATGTTGCATTAGATACCCAGGAAACTCTTCTTAAGTACATTGGTGGCATGCATTCTTATTTGTGACATACATTGTTGATGTTTAACCCCAGTACCTTGGATGATGTATGTGTTCAAGCTACACATTTAGAAGCTAGGGGGAAGCATGCTAATGATACTTTTGTGAAGAAATCCTGTAAGTTTGACAGCAAATCGAAAGGACAAAAGAAGATGGCTACTGTTAAGAAAGAGGGTGAAAATCCTACATGTTCGCATTGTCAGAAGGGACATGATGTCTCTAAGTGTTGGAAACTTCATCTGGAGTTAAGGCCAAAGAAGTACGGAGGAAACAAAGATAACAGCAAAGCAAAAGCTACTGCAGTAGTTATTCAGGACTTAGAATCCGACTCAGGCGATGAAACAAAGGTTACAGCTGTCAAAATCCAGGGTAAGAATAAAAGTATCTCACTTCCCATTGATGCAAAATCAATTTCTAGTGCAAGTACAAATCTACCATCTACTTCTAAGATAAATGATAAAGATAGAAGTGCACTGTTTCATGTTCGTGTCATTGCAAATCACACAAATATTGATACATTGTTTGATAGTGGTTCACAAGTAAATCTGATATCAGAAGAAGTGGTTAAGAAATTGCATTTAGTTGCTATGCCTCATGAAAAGCCCTATCCTCTAGGTTGGGTTACTAATGATACACGATTACAAGTTACAAAGAAATGTGTATTGAAGTTTGCCATTACTGAAAAGTTCATAGATGAGGTAGAACTAGATGTAGTACCACTTGACATTTGTGGAATTGTACTTGGGAGTTCATATTTGTATGACCGGAAAGCAGTCTTTTATAGAGAGCAGAATAAGTATCATCTTTTTAAAGATGGTGTAGAATATATTGTATGAGCACATAAGATAAAGACCAATCTAGCAATAGTTTCTACAGGAAAAATGAAGATGCTGGTAAATGCTAGTAAGAATTTTGTGTTAATGATGGTTAAGGTGAAAAATGTTGAGGTCTCTAAATATTTTGAAGGGTGTGCCCTAAGCATAAATCTGAACTAATTGAAATCATTTCTGAGTATGATGATTTGTTTCAAGATCCGAAGGGGTTACCACCAAAGAGAGAGATTCAGCATGAGATACATTTGCAGCAGGAAGTGCCACTCCTGAACATAGCCATGTACCGGATGTCTGTGAGCAGAATGAGGAAATCAAGAAGCAGGTTCAGGAGCTGATTGAGAAGGGGGTCATCTGGCCCAGCACTTCTCCTTGTGGCTCTCTTATAGTCTTGGTTCCAAAGAAGGATGGGTCTTGGAGGATGTGTATCGACTATAGGGCCCTTAACAAAATCACCATTAAAAACAGGTATCCTCTTCCTCGCATTGATGATTTGCTTGATCAGTTGAAACATGCAACTTACGTTACAAAAATTAGATCTGCGTAGTGGGTATCATCAAATCCGTGTTGCTGAAAACGATGCTTGGAAAACAGCTTTTAAAACAAAACAGGGTTTGTATGAATGGCTTGTGATGCCTTTTGGGCTCTATAACGCACCTGCTACTTTCATGCGGGCCATGAATGATGTCTTCCGTTCATTCATTGATGATTTTGTAATTGTATATCTAGATGATATCCTTGTGTTTAGCAAAACTTGGGAAGAACACATTGTACATATGAAGACAGTTTTAGATGTACTAAGAAAGGAGAAGCTTTATGTAAAGATGTCTAAATGTGAATTTGCTAAAACTTATTTAGTATATCTGGGCCATATTATTGGTGGAGGCCACCTGCGAGTGGACCTAGCCAAGGTTGTTGTCATTGTAAATTGGCCACAGCCTAATACTGTTACTGGAATCAGAAGTTTTCTGGGTGCGGTTCAGTATTGGAGGAAATTCATTTCTGGGTTTTCTTCCATTGCTGCTCCTTTACATGCATTGACAAGCATTAAAGAAATTTTCCAATGGGGGGGAAAACATCAGAGAGCCTTCGACACTTTAAAGGAAAATATTAGCACTGCACCAGTTCTGACATTGCCATATTTGCAGCAGCCATTTGAGATCGAAACCGATGCCAGTGGGTTTGCCATGGGAGCCGTTTTGATGCAAGGGAGAAAGCCAGTTTGTTACCATTCAGAAACGTTCTCTACTGCGGTGAGTAACTATCTGACCTATGACAAAGAGTTGTATGCTTTAGTACAGAGTGTGAAGAAGTGGAAACATTATATCATGGGAAAAGAAACAGTCATACATACTGATCATCAGCCACTTCAATATTTACAATCTTAAACTAAAATACAACAAAGTAGGCATTTAAGATGGATGGGATTCTTACAACAGTTTCATCTCGTAATTAAGTACAAAAAGGGAATTCATAATAGGGTAGCAGACATGTTATCAAGGCCTCCTACAAATGCTTCAATCATTCTTCAAAACAGTTCATTAACACATGAAAGTTATATTGAACAGTATGCAGAAGATAAAGATTTTAAGAAAGTATATGCATCACTAATACATGGTAAACAGGAAGAGAACTATTATGTGCATAATCAACTTTTGTATCATCTTGGTAAACTCTGTATTCCAGAGAAAGAAAGAGTGCATGTGATTCGAGCACATATTTCATTGATTGCAGGACATTTTGGTGTAAGTAAAACACTGTCATTATTGTAGAATCATTGTTATTGGACTCAAATGCAAGAAACTGTAGCTAAATATATAAGAGGTTGTGTTATGTGTGCAACAAGTAAGCCTAGCAATAGGAAATTGGGGTTGTACACACCTCTTCCAGTTTCTTCGCGTCCTTGGGAAATCATTTCTATGGACTTTGTAGGAGGACTACCTATGTCTAGGAAAGGGCATGATTACCTATATGTTGTTGTGGATAGATTCAGCAAAATGTGTATCTTAATGCCATGTAATAAATAGATCACTGCTGAACAAACAGCTCATCTATTCTTTCAGAATATTTGGGTACATTTTGGGGTACCCATGTCTATTATATCTTATCGAGATTCTCGGTTCTTGGGAGAATTCTGGTCAACTTTATGGGAGCTTATGGATACTAAACTTAAGAAAAGTACAGCTTTTCATCCACAGACCGATGGGAAAACAGAGGTAGTGAACAGGACAGTGGTTCAGCTGCTCAAAGGATATTGTAGTAAACATCCTAGACTTTGGGATGAGCAGTTGCAGTATATACAGCATGCTTACAATCATGCAGTTCATTCTTCCACGAAAAAATCTCCTTTTGAAACTTGTTTTGGTTATCTGCCAAAAACACCGATGGATTTCTCTTTTAGAAAAGATGCAGTGGATGGACATCATGATGCAGATAAAGCTCTAAAGTTCATTCAGAGAATCCAAGCAGTGCAACAGGCAGTTCAAGAACAGTTGGAGAAGAGCCAGGCCAAGTACAAATCCAGGCATGACAAGCATCGAGTTGATCATCAATTTCAGGTTGGTGACAGAGTTTGGTTACATATCACCAAAGAAAGAAAGAAAGGTGAAGGCAAAAATCTTAAACCTATCAGGTATGGTCCTTTTGAAATCTTGGAAAAGATCGATACTAATGCTTTTCGCTTGAATTTACCTCCATACATGCACATTTATTCAATTATCAATGTTGAGAATCTTAAACTGTATGAACCTCCTATGATCATGGATGAGGAAATTAACATACAGATTCCTTCAATTGATGATTTGGCACTTGAGTACATGAAAGAGTTGCGGGATGATGTTATCCTTGACAGAAATGTAAGAACTTCACGAAGGGGGAATGTTGAGTACCTTCGAGTGGGGCTTAAAGGCATGCATCCTAGCAAAGCAATATGGATGGAGATTGGAAAAGTGAGGGAGTTGTACCCTCACTTACTTGCAGAATGATTCAAGCTTTTGGTGGTCCAAAAGCTCTTCAATGGGGAGGAATGATCCGGTGGATTATTCATCTTCAAAATACACTAATCCAATATGGTACAAGGTTTATTAATATATGGTTTTAACTCATATGCTAAACATTATATGCACGACCGCGCAGTTATCCCATGGTGCGCAGCTTATCGCATGCCGCGCAGTTACCCCATGGTGCGCAGCTTATCGCATGTCGCGCAGCTACCCCATGGTGCGTAGCCTATCGCATGCCGCACAGTTACCCCATGGTGTGCTGCCTATCGCATGCCGCGCAGTTGTGGCATGGGCCACGCAGCTTGCGAACCGTCAAGTTGAACATCGAATGGTTCGAGGAGGTTACTCTTATGCTGTGACATCGGATCGGGTATATGGCGAAGGCCCCGTATGCCGCGACATTTGTAACTTTTGTGATGGCATCAAACGGTTACGTTACGTGGCATAGTCCAGTTGCAAGTCATTGCAACGTGTTGTGAGTCAGCACATGTGCGTGGAGTTGGTTGCAACGTTTCGGGAATATGGAACGTCGTGGTAACATAACGCTTGGGCAGCGATCTGGCAGGATTACATGGTTCAGTATAGGATATGGTTGTAACGATAATCAAGAAAATAACAGCTGTAGCGGACGAATCAAACCTGTTACGTTCCTCTCGCAAAAATGCTTAAATAGAGGATATTGGCCATAGAGTGGAGAGACGAGGAGACCGAGTGGAGAGACGTAGATTGTTTTGGAGCACAGAGCATCGTTTCTCTGTTATGAGAAGCTTAGAGAGCTTTTGCTGCGAATTGTCCAGACGTTGTACTGTAGAAGTCGATATTCTCTGTTACATTTTAGCTTTCTTTGTCTTTGAATGCTAATTGTAATTTCCAGAAGAGAGGTCTTCAAGACTTTGTACAACATTCTGTTTACATTTGTTGAAGTTGTTTCCAGAACCATTTTCGTACCATTTCAAAGAGATTAATTGGATCGGTACCCATTGGAGAGGGACCCGGAGATGTAGCCCAGTGGAGGGGGTGAACTCCGTTATCAACTTCTGTTTGTGACTCTCTGTTTATGTGTTTTCTTCTTTATATCTGCTTACCAGTGTTGTTTTCCATTCTGAGCATTTGATTTTCTGTTAATGTTGTTCCATTAGTTAACCTGTTGCGCGCATTCTTTTACAACAAACTTTTAACGCACACAATTTGAGGTCCGACGAATCACCCATCTACCAATGAGAATCATTGTGCTTTAGTCACTACAGTCGCCACAGGGGGGTCATAGGGCCATCAAATTTGATGGTACTCAATGAGAATTAAATTCAATGGGATATCCAATTGCAATCAATGGTTGTGCTTTGCAGTAGTTTCAAATTAAAACAAAAACAAAACAAAAAACGCGTTCATGTGGTCATTTTTTTTTAAATGAAATTTAATTTTTTGTTTATTTTTTATTTTGTTTCTTTTATTTTTTATATTATAATATATATTAAATATTAAATGATGTTATAGATAAAAACCTAGCATCATTTAGGATTGCAATTGAATGATTAATTTCTTACATAGGTGTTCTCAAGGCGCTACAGGGATGGAGGCGGCTAGGGTTGCATGGCCCCTGCGGCTGGGGCTAGTGAACAGGCCTCAATTCGTAGATATGAGGTGATGGTGGGGTCTGATGATAGTGGAGGTGGGTGCGGTGTAGGTGGTAGTGTCAGGGATTGTGAAGGCGTGTCAATTGATGGAGGTTGTTGTTTGGGGGTGACGGTCGAGGTTTTGAAGGTGGCTTGGGAAGGGGTTTCGAGTAGGTGGGCACGATGAACGAAGGCGGTTTGGGGAAGGTCTTTCTTGCCGGTCAGGGGTGTTTCTTTGTTACCAATTAACAAGTTGTGGACAGGGTTTTTACTGTCAGTAAAAATGTGTCTGGATTGCGTGGTGGATTATTCTTTAGATCCGGTGCCGGAGGGTATCTTCCATTATGCTACAAGCGGTTACAATTTAGGCGATACGGGGGCTAAAAACGTTTGGAGCGGAGGTGGTTTTCTGGAGTCTCTGCTCTCTGGTCCGATGGGGTCTTTCTCACCATCTTCTTTCTTTTTTGAACACACATCTATTCTTCTTGAAGACCCCATGGTGCTCTCGGATGTTGTGCTAGGGGGAATCTCGGCTGGGAACAATACTGTGGGAGGTGATTTCTCTTTGGGGGGTGATTTTTCAGGTTTTGGAGATGTGGGTGGTGTGGCGGTGGGGGAAGGGTTTCTTGATGGGTGTCTGGGACTGAATGGGCTTAGAACTGGTGCAGCTAAAGTTCAAGGTTTTTTTGGAGTCGTTCCTAAGGTGGTCTCGAGTGATCGAGCAGATACATCTCAGGGGAATATTTCACCGGGGCGGAGAGAGACGGACATGAGTCAGGTTCCGGTGGGGGCTGGTGGTGAGGGTTGTGGTGCTGGTAGATGGAGAAGGGTGATTGTTAATAAGAGAAGGATGGCTTGCTCCTACGCTCTTGGGGAAGACATCAGGTGGTCACAATTTGTTCAGATGGCTTCCTTCATTGTGGATGGGAAAATCATAGGGAAAAACTGCTCATTGCCTATGATCGAAAATTGGCTGAAATAATCTTAGGCATATGCACTGGGGGAGGTTCCTGAACTTGAAGGTCTAACGCAGGGGTGGTTTTCTCTCAATTTTTCTCAGCAGGCACATGTTAGCTAGGTTTTAGAGAGGAACTAGGCTTTGGACCAATGTCCCATTTTGTTAAAAATTTGGACTCCAACCTTTGACGCTTCTCGTGAACGGGTGGATGTAGTGCCAATTTGGGTTCGGCTTTCAGCTCTTCCACAGCAGTATTGGTCGGAGGAACGTTTCACTTGTATTGGAAACGTTTTGGGGACTTTCCTGGAGGCAGATTTGTCTTATAAAATCACTAAACTGCGCAGGGTGGCTCGGATTCTGTTAAACATCAATGTGAGGGAGGGTTTATATGAAGAGATTCATCTCTCTTGGGGCAATACTTTTTTCAATCAGAGACTGGATTATGAAAATATCCCATTTCAATGTCACCGCTATCATGCTTATGGACATCTGGCGATCGATTGTTCACTAGGGGTGCGTATGATCAACGGTCATGGAAATCAGAGAGGTTCTTGTGGGACTGGATCTAGTAGAGGAACGTCTTCACTGACCATGGGACCATCTTCGTCTAGACTCAATGAGGTGCACGTGGGTGTGGAGGATCCGGTTCCTACTGTGATGGAGGATACTTTGATTCCGGTGGCTCTAGCTCATGGAGTTGGTGCCAAAGTTTTTCCTAATATGGGGGTGTTTGCACCGGATATCTCTTCCTTTTCCCCTTATCTGTCATTAAATGTGTTTACTAATATTTTTAATATTTTTGGGATGGATTGGATGGGGAAAAAACTAAAGAACTTAACTATCTCACATCTTCCTTTAGTACCTACCACTCCTTCTTCTGCTATAATTTTTGAGGATGTCACTCCTATATCCCTTGTCCCTGGAGTGGATGGGAGTGGATCTCCCCCTTCATCCCATACTTCATCAGAATCGAGGTATTTTCTCAGGTCTGGGAAAAAGATTCCCACAAGGGGGCTGAGAAAAGAATCACACCCTGTGTCTCCTGGGAGGGGTCATACTTATTTTTTGGCAAAGGCTTGATCAAGGGATCAGAAGGATCTGAATGAGGGGAGACAACTTTCTATTGAACGGGCACTTAGAGAAGTGCAGGCCCAGAAGAAGGTTCGTAGATGAAGATCATGTCCTTCAATTGTCGGGGTCTAGTTGATCCCCCTAAAAGACCTGCGCTGTGTAGGGTGGTTGATTTGGAGCACCCAGATGTGATGTTGTTACAAGAAACTTTAGGTGTAGGTGATGTGATTAAAATGAAGTTGGAGAGATGGTTCTTGGGTTGACAATTTGAGACCTTGGATGTTCGGGGTCGTTCGAGGGGTCTTGCTATGGGGTGGAATACTCGTGTGGTGAAAGTACTGAATATTTGGGTCTTGGTCTTTGTTTTGGGGATGATTTTGCAGGGGTTAGATCAGGGGGATCCTATAGATGTCTTCAACATTTATGGCCCTTATCTTAACCGTATCCCATTCTGGGATAATCTCTTTAATTTGGCATTGTTAAGAGGTGATTTGGTTATTATTGGAGGTGACTTAAATTTCTTTGGGGCAAGCTGAGGTCTGGGGACCCTTTGCTCATCCAAATATTCTTTCATATTACTTATATCAGAAGCTCATTAAGGGGAATTGGTCGAATATTGAACCTATTAAGCTTAAATCCACTTGGCATAACAATCGATGTGGGGATGGTCGAGTGGCTAAGCATCTTGATCATTTTTTATTTCTGAAAAAGATGTTGGACCGACAACATTACATGAGGCAATGTGTGGGATGTGGGGGTCAGTCTGATCATCTACCTATATTCTTGGAATATAGGAATGGTCCTGTAAAATCGCCCAGTCCACTGAAATTCAACAAGACTTGGTTAAAGGATGATTCGTTTCGGAAGCTGATCCATTCAAACTGGGTTCCTTTTAATCCACACAACAGGTTGTCTGCGGCCTTTCAGTTCGCGGAGAATATTTTTTGGATCAAGAGGATCATTAAGAGATGGGCTATGGATAAGCGTAGCAAGGAAGATATTGAACTGAGGCATATTGAGATCGAAATTTATACCATCATGGATTTGGAGGGGGGGGGGGGGGGTTGGACCAGGAATCTAAAGACTCCTTGGTCAGGCTACGGGGTAGAAGGAATTCTATTCTCTTGGATAAGGAGGAGACCTGGAGATTGAAAATTAGGGCTATTTGGCTTGAATGTGGGAATGAAAATACAAAATTTTCTATTGCTTATGCTAAGGGAAGGAAAGCTATTAATACCATCTGGAGCTTGGAGGATGATAGGGGTAGACGACTTGAATATTTCGAGGATTTGGAAGGGATTGGGGTTGATTATTTCCAGCATTTATTCAAGGCTACTGTGGGAGCACAACTTGTGAAGATTATATGCATTGCTCAAGTCTTTCCGCATTTTGTGGGGGAGGATGATAATCAATCTTTGATGGAAGAGGTTACAGAAGAGGAACTAAAAGCGTCTCTTCAGAGTTTTCAGAAGGACAAAAGTCCTGGTCCAGACGGATGGAGTGTTGAATTTTTTACTGATATTTATGAACTTTTGGGGGCTGATATCTTGAAGGTGGTGGAGAACACTTGTCTTTCTGGAAGGATCCCGGCCTATTTCAAATACGACATTCATTGCTCTGATTCCAAAGGTGGATAATCCAAAAACACTGCATGATTTTAGACCTATTTCCCTTTGTAACTGCATATATAAGGTGATTTCAAAGATTATTGCCTGAAGGTTGAAGGATCTTGTCAGAGCATATATCAGTGGAACAATTTGGGTTTCTGAAAGGTCGACAGATTCATGAGGCTATTGGGGTGGCTCAGGAAGGTCTTCATAGCATGAAAACTTGCAATCTTAAGGGGGCCATCCTGAAGATTGATCTCTCAAAAGCTTATGATAAGGTAAGTTGGTTATATATTCATATGTTGCTAATACATCTTGGCTTTGGGATTGCTTTTGTCAGGTGGATTATGAGTTGTGTTACCACGGTGACTTTTTCTGTTCTGATCAATGGGGATGCTTCACCTTTATTTCATGCGGAGAGAGGATTAAGACAAGGTTGTCCATTGTCTCCTCTTCTTTTTCTTTTGGTTGTTGAAGGTCTGAGCCGCTTACTAAAGGAGGCAAATAGGGGTGGACTTTTGAATGGCATTGTTGTATCTCAACATTTGCATATCACTCATCTTTTGTTTGTGGATGACATGCTTATTTTTTGCTCTGGTAATCTCCAAGATATGAACACTCTTTCTGACATTCTGGCCCTTTTTTCCACTACGACTGGCATGGAGATAAACGAAGGGAAATCTATGTTAACAACTCATCATCTGAATGATGAGGAAGTTGGACATGCCACATACTATTTTCCCTTTATTCGTGTATCATTGGACGATGGTCTAAAATATTTTGGTTTCCTCCTGAAACCCAACAACTACTTGAAGAAGGATTGGGTGTGGCTGATCGAAAAATTGGAGAAGCAGTTGCATTCCTGGAGTCACCAATGGTTGTCTAGGGAAGGGCAGCTTATTTTGGTTAAGTCTGTGCTGGAAGAAATTCCAGTATATTGGATGTCTCTTTCATGGATCCCTAAGGGTATTCTAGAGAAAGCTCCCCGGATTTGTTTTCATTTTATGTGGAGTGGAACTAAGGATGTATCGGTTTCCCCATGGGTTAGATGGGATAGGATCGCAAGGCCTAAATCATTGGGGGGATGGGGTCTTAAAAAAATCTTCTTATTTTCTAAAGCGTTGGCTTCCAAGGGAGGTTGGCGACTGATTCATGCAGAAAATTTGTGGACTAGGGTGATGATCGAGAAATACATTGCCCCTAATTCAATTATTGATTGGATGAGGAATCCTCTTAAGAGTCATATAGGAGGCTCGCTCATCTAGAAAGCGGTGAACAAATACTTTGTTGTTATCGAGGAAAATCTTGTTTGGAATGTTGGTAATGGCAGGAGGGTGCGGGTGAGCTTGAATCCTTGGATGGGTTGCAATGGCAGGTTTTGATTGTCTGAACCGTTGGTGGATTCTCTCAGACAACGTGGTGTTGTCTTCCTTTATCAAATCGCCTCTCCTATTCAAGAGAATAGATGGACACAAGGATGGCGTCCGACAACTTTATTTGAACTGCTTAATAGGGAAGAGGTAGAGTTGAATCATTATATTGGGTTTCTGAATTTATCAATGGTGCAGCTCCGGGAGGGGGAGGATGGACTCATTTGGAATGTGGCCCCATGTGGGAAATACACTCCTAAGGAGGGGTATATTAATCTCAGTTCTTTGGAAAACATTCAGAGGATGGAGTGGTGGTGGAAGAAGATCTGGAAATTTCATTGTCCTCCAAAAACTCAGTTATTATGGTGGTGTGTGTTGGAGAACAAGGTTCTAATTTGGGAAAACCTTCATAAATGTGGTTTTTACAGCCCGGGATGGTGTGCATTGTGTCGGGATGAGGGGGAAATGGTTATACACTTATTTCTAAAATGCACATACTGTGTGGAGGTGTGGGTTGAATGCTGTAAGTTGTTGGGGTTGGGTACGGAGTGTCGATGGGAAGGGGATTTAATCCTTGTTGCGTGGGAGCGGTGGCACCGGATAGAAAAGATGGATGTTATGACTATGCTTCCTTTTCTGGTAACTTGGGGTATCTAGCTGGCCAAGAATAATGTTGTGTTCAATGGGAAAGTATGTACTCCAGCAATCACGGCAGGGAAGGCCTGTGGAATTGCACTTGCACTTCGTAAACATATAAGGGTTGATAAGCAGAGGGAGATTCTGGAACTTGAGATTGATCGGACATTTCCATGGGGATTCTTTGATGGTGCTACACAGAATAATTACTGTGGGGGGGGTGCAATCCTTCATTTGGCCGAAAATCATTCATTTGAATTGTTTGCTGGTTTGGGTGAAGGTGGCAACAACCGTGCTGAAATTTTAAGTTTGAAATTACTTCTCATTTTTGCAACAGAAAAGGGTTGCAGCAACATTGAGGTTTTTGGTGATTCTTTGAATGTGATCAACTGGGTTAAGAGGATTCAATCATGCAGAGACCTACAGCTACAAAACATTTTACTTTCTATCTGGGATGTCATGGATTCATTTGATTTGATTACATGCACACATGTTTACAAGGAGAACAACTGCCAGGCGGAATCAGCCTCGAAGGAGGGGCTCCAGTTGGATGCAGGTGTGTGGAAGGTTAAGGAGCGGTTAGAAAACTCTGTTTATGAGTATTATCATCATCCCTTCATTGAAGGGGTGACATTATGAGACTTTGATTCTGATCTATGGCTTGGTGCTGGATGTTTGTTGTATTTTGGACATTTTTTATTTCTACGTTTGTGAACTGTTGGATATGACAGTTGGATGATATTTCCGATACTATTTTGATGACTATATGGGTTGTTCTAGCTTGCAGTTCTCATGGAACGAACTGGGTACCATGAACTGATTCTCTGTTTCTATTTGTGTGGATAGATGGGGTGATTTATCATCCGATGTATGGGTTTGGGAAGTGTTTATAGACTTTTATTTTGTACGGGAACTGAAATTTGGTTTCAAATATGCATTGCATATCTACAAAATGTAATTTTGTCTCTCTACTGATGAAATAAAATTATGCTTTTTTTCTTTGGAAAAAAAAAATTAAATGATGTTATATATTATATATTATATTATATTATGTAATATAAAATTTATAATATATTTATGTTTAAGGTTTAATATTTATAATATATTTATGTTTAAGGTTTAATATTGATCTATATGTCGATTCCTATGTACAAAAAAAAATATTGATATATAATTAACCTTGAAGAAAAATTTCCTCAGTCAGAGGATGTAGAAACATTGAGACTAGACATCGATGGCGATGAGGATGGCGATGATCATGATAACAACAACGACGTTGATTATGATGATGATTATGATGACAATGATGACATTGGTGATGATGAAAATAATGATGACATTGATGATGACGACGATCATGACATTGATGATGATGGGGATGAGGATGTAGATGATGATGATGATGATTTTAGTGTGTTGTATGGTGTGTAAGTGTCTTATCTTGTTATAAAAAAAACAATAACCATTATTTAATTCTAGATATGTAAAAACATTATTGATATGACGAATCCTTGGCCCTATTTGTATGGTACCTCAAAAGGTGAGTCACCTTCAAAAGGATTAAGAGACATTTTATGCATATATGATACTCATTCTCGTACGTTTGAAGTATAGGCCCTATGTCCAACAATTTGGCATAGGTTATGACTCTAAAGTTAACTCTTACGCTTGTATCTAAATATGAAGCTGATTCATGTGCATTATATTAATAGAACTACCAAAACTTTCACGTCACGAAAATAAGGGACTTGAGTAGATATTGATATCCACCTTGCATAAGTGGCTCGGTAGAAAATGATTTACCGTATCACTGGTAGAATTATATCCCCAAATGTTTCCTAGATAGGTTGCCAATGGGGCCACCAAACCAGTGGAAGTGGTCACTAAGGAACATATACAAGACTTATATGATGCAGTCATGGAAATTACAAACTATTTATGATAACTTTTGAAGGGATGCAATAAGATGGTTACATCACTTATGACCTCATAATATTTTTATGGATTTGAATACAACGGTAGAAAATTTGAAGAAATGTTTCTAAGGAGTAAATAATGTGCCTTATCTACTAATGGACTTTACCTCCATATTAATTCATGACAAGGTGAGTCAATTTGAAATTTCAACCAACTATTTACCACCACCTTGGATAGAATTGCACAAAACTCAAAACCATATGATGACAACTTGTTTCTTTACTACACAACTGCAAGAAACCATAATGTAAAGTACATTTTAAAAGATAAAACAATAACCTCTTTTGATGAGGTTAGGTAAAGTACCATTTACATTGAAAACAACATGAAGGAAATTATTGTTGATTTCTCACCTGTAACTTTTCCACTCCATATGAAAGAGAACTCTTCATCGTCTACAATCCTTGTTGTAGAAACTAGGAATCAATCCTCCAGACAAGCTTCACAATGAGTCTCTCAAATATTAGCTTTCTTGAATTACCGTATGCAACTAAGAACATCATAGACTATTTAGTTATATCATATTGAAGTCTTGCTACAACACTAAAAAGATTACTATTCTTCATACACTTTGTAGAAGGAATTATATCTTTAGAAAGGTTTTCTAACCATAATCTATGAAGTAACCATATCATCCTTCATGGCAAGAGATAGCTAACTCACACTTGGAATTTTTCATTTAGAAATAAAAATAGACTCCAAATTTTCTATAAGAGAATAAAGATTAGATTGGAGGTATGAAATATTAAACAATCAATGGTTTGTTGGATTTCGTAGAAAGAGTAGATTTCCCTATTGGAAATTGGGTTATATAGGGTGTGATCGAATTTTCAGCTACACATTCAAGTAATTTATTGTCAAGCTAAAAAATATGACTATAGGAATTTGTGACTCACATAGAAAATGATTACTTGATCTCTTTTAGATAAATGTCATACTTTTGTCATTTGATTGTCAAATTATTTGTGTGAGTCATATTTGAGGCTCGAAACCTTCCCATACCGGAAACATGTGGATCTACTCTAACCATGTCAAATTTCAATGCATACAAGCACAAACTGGAAAAATTTCAACGTTGGCCCCATTCACAAGTCACTTTGTGCAAGGTCGAGGGGATATATTAGGATACTATAGGCAAAAAAATTAGAATTAGGGAGGGTCAAAATTTTATTAGGTCAACTTTTGGAAAGGGTGACTATGCTCATAAATACCCTAAAATAATAGCTTCATAAAAGTGATAATGTGACGTAAGATACTCATGAAAATAAATATAGTGTCGATGTTGAATGACCTTCATCTAATATGCATCATAAGAAATTACTAGCCTCGAAATGTATCCTAAATAAGGAATGTATTAAAACATAATTAAAATGTAATTCGTGTTGTTAATCACTTAAATTATCAAATTCCTAATTCGATCATAAATCTTTTCCAACTCCACCTGAAACGATGTGAGGTAAACTGGTGTGTTTAAGGTATGTTGCACTTATAACAATGTGGGGTTAACTCTCAAGTTTAAAATATTCAAGAGCGCGAAGCAGACTCAAAATTCCTATTTTTTCCCATTACGATTTACCCAAAAAAATCTGAAAATAACCTCCAGAATGAACCAGGGATTATCCTCTTCTCCCCACAATGGAACCTCTACCTCAACACACCGGGTCCCTAAATTTTATTATTATTAGTGTGTGTGTGTGTGTGTGTGTTTATTAGAGTCAATGGATTTTATTATTTTGATTCCAAAATTTCCCTCTAACACATGCACACAATCATTGTTTTTACTATTTTTCTAATTTAAATTACAACCCTTGATCTTCCAAGTGTTTGCAAAAATTTTACCATGGATGCAAAGTTTTCACTAATTCTAAAAAAATACAAGTCTGTTGCTAAAAAAAGGGTGCAAAAACTATGTGAGTGTGCTTATAAAAATGCATGCCAAGTGTTGGAAAAGTGATTTATAGTAAAATATATCAATAAATTACAACAAAAAAACTAATTTGTGAACCAATTCCTCGGTGTGCATTCCTAGCGGTTTTTTCAACGTGCATTCTTGACAGTTTATTCAACGTGCATTCCTGAGGGTATATTCGATGTCTTTTTCTAACAGTTTATTTAACGTGCATTCAACATGCATTCAGTGTGTATTCCTCTTGCATTGAACCTGGCTTGAACCCAGACAACCATGGTATCAATTCAAATAGGGGTGTCCTCTTCCGCAACAACAATTGACACACAAGGTTCCCAGAAGGAGAAGTTCACAGTCAAAAAATTAAAAGAGTGTGTCAATACATCGAGAGATACAAACAATTGTCCAACATGTATGCTAGATATTTTGAAAAGAGCAGAGTTTTTTGAATTTATATTTGGAAAGTTCGATTTCCAAAATGATGAGATAGATGAGGCAATATAAAATTATGACTATATAGCCATGGAAAAAAATATTTGGGAAAAGGATTTATCTGGAGCTTGATTTGGTTGCAAGAGCAACAAAAATTCCATGCAAACGGGGGTGACATTTAACTCCATTAAAACCCCTAATCTAGAAAATATTGAAATGGCCAATAAAATATGCGAGAAAAAAATTATTTGCTCCAAGGAATGGATTAAGAATGCAAGATGTTCTAGAAGGACTAAACAAATCCTTGATTCAAATTGTCCTTAATACAATTATGAATCATGAGAAGCATGTTATTTCTGGTGACTGCATGAGGCTAGTTATTCATTGGGTTGAAGACGGGGCCATATATGTCCCTCATCTGTTGGCTAAAAAATTACATTATGCCCAATGAGAAAGTAAAATTCATGAGGTTAAGTTCAATTTTCCAGGAACATTGCAAAGAAATATTGATTTTTATTGACCCGGTGTTCAAAAAAGGCCTCTTAAAACTTACATTAGGAAACCAAAAAGGAAAACCATTGAGGAAGAACCTAAACAAATTTTGATTGAAGGTGTGGAAAATTTTGTTGATACAGTCTTCCATGTTGAAGATATCGGTGCTAGTGATGTAGCAGGCTTACATGTATGTATGGATGAAGCTGATGAGTAGGAAGGTATGGACAATTAAATGGAAACATACAATGATGATTTTTCTATAATAGACATGTAATAGACATAATTCCTTCTAAAAAGTTGTCACTTTAGTATAATTTTCCTATTATGGGTGAATCAACATCTACATCTTCGAGTTTAAATGTGCACAACCCAACATACAATTTTGATAACATATTTGTTTTCTCATTATATAATAGAATGCTCCATTACAAGCAAGTTGCAATGGAGGATTATTCCTCTATATATAGCTGGAAGGAAAAGTGCAAACTAAAGGAAACTGATGTTTTAGAATGCATGAAGGAGATTGTAGCGTTGCAATCAACAATTGTGCAGCTAACACAACAATCAAAGAAAGACATCAATAAAAAGGATACAATTATTGATGAATTGAGTAGTGACGTATCTTGAATTATAGAGGAATGTATGAAGGAGGTAGATGCTAAGTACAAAGTTTCAATAAATTAAGGTTGCATCTGACATAGAAATTAGTAAACTTGAAGAGGAGTTGAGAAGAAGACCAGTGCTTCTTGATATACCCCCATTGGCAACTACAGTTACTTTTGAGCCTGAATTAGTTAAGATATTGAATGAGAAATATAAATCTATTGAAAATTTAAAGGATGAATTTGAAAATAAATATAAAGAGGACCAAGAGAAGCATGAATCACGGGTTAAAGAATACAAGAAAACAATGACTAGGTTGAACAAAACCTGCAATAGGAAAGCTAGTAAGTTGAAAGAGAGATATTTTGAAATTAGACAAGTAGAACTTAAGATTAAAGAATTTGAAAATGAAAAATATTGGCATAGTAAAGAAGATGGTGTTGAGGGTGGGGATATTGATAATGGTAAGGGTTAAGGTAAAAATCAGGGTATCGGAGTAGAACAAATCGGTAAGGGTAAGGATAAAGGTAAAAGTCATCGTACAAAAGTAGAACAAATGCCTTCAAATTTACTCAGAGAAATACCTAAAATCATAACAAAATATTCTACATGACACTATCGTATCCATGAATGATGTGGGTGATATGTTTGTGTTAAATTTTACCTTGGAAGTGTTCCCCAAAGTGACATTTGCCTAAGTCACTAGGAAAAGGGGTTTGAGTCACTTGGACTTTATATTAATGACTTGCGATGAGCATTAATTGCACTTTCGGGGAAAAGTGCACTTTAAGTGAAATATTTAAAAAGTGAGTGAAATTAATTATTTTGTGTAGAAAAGTGATTTTAATCACAACCACTCATCTAGACTAATCTGAGCCATTGGATTAGATGGATTTTCATTCACCCTAATTTTTTCACCAAAAGGGAAAGTTTCCAAGTGAAGAGACACTTTTGCATTTGAGAGAGAAGAGAGACATTTCTTATAAAGAGGAGAAAAATAGGCGCAACAACAATTTTCTTGGCACGCATTTCAAGGAGAGAAGGTACACCAAGAGGGCACAAAAATTGAGGCAAGGTACAATAGCATTTACTACTGGTCCATACATTCCATATGGTACGGATTCTGTGTAGCAGTACAAATCCCAAGGCAAAAAGTACAGCATGGTTTTCGAGGCAGATTTTTGGGCATGTTTTTCGAGAAAAAAAAATGGCCACGACTCCCAAGGAAATTTGCATGCATGGATTTTGAGGTCCACACAGACATTCTGTATGGTATGTTCATACAGTCCGTACAGCGGCACAGAAAACGAGGCATAAAACAGAAAAAATTCTTAGTTTTCATTTTTCTGTTTGGCACAGAAAACGAGGCAGAAAATTTCATCCAGTTGAGATAAGTTGGTCTGAAATTCTTTCTTGTCTATTGCGATAAATTTTCCAGATAATGAAAATTTCTCTCTCACAGGGTTTCCCCAGAGGTTGGGGTTTTTCTTGGCTCATTGGACCAAAAATACTGTGTCTGAAATTTCATGGTTGAATGTGCTTATTTGTTGTTAGTGAAAATGTTGTAGAAACTTTTCTTGTGTTTCCGTCCTATGTTGCTTATGTGAAAAATATAATTTGCAGCAGTAAAACTAATTGGGTTGGGCATTAAACAATTTGTTAAAATGGAGTCGAAAACTGGGTTGGGAAAGTGCTTAAAATTCTACATGGTATCAGATCCTTGTTAAAAGGAGGGCAGATTTATATATAGTGAAAAATTTCATACTTCAATGATTTCTTTTGTCAGTGGGCATCACCTTGTTGAAACTTGAACTTTGCAGATATAATGGCTACTGGACTTAGGATGGAGGATAGGCTTGATGGGGCTGGGAATTTTGTCCCATGGAAAGCTAGGATAGTGATGATATTAAAGAATAATGAATTGTGGGATGAGGTGGTTCATAACACTACAATAGTTCCTATTTTTATTCCCCCTTCCACCAATGCAACATCACTTACCGCCTTCAATAAGAAGGACATAAAAGCTAGAAGAATAATCCTATATGCAATTAAAGACCATGTGATTCCTCACATCTCGAGTAAGACCCGTGCATATCATGTGTGGGATGCTTTGACCAGCTTGTTTCAAAGCTCAAACGAGAATAGAAAGATGGTTTTGAGGAAGAAATTGAAAAGTATCAAGATGGCCAAAGGGGAGGTTGTGATATCTTACCTTACTAGGATCTCTCGGGTGAGAGATGAGATTGCAGCAGTGGGGGAGGTTGTTCCTAGTTCAGAGCTAGTGCAGACAACTATAAATCGGGTTTGAAATCCTTGGGTTGTGTTTGCAAAGGATTTGGTAGCTAGGGAGAACTTACCCACATGGGACAAGATATGTGATGATTTTGTTCAGGAGGAGACTCAGAGGGGTATTTTGTAGGGAAGTGCTTCTACTAGTAGGGAGGATGAGGAGAATGTGTCTTTGACAGCAAAGGGGAAGAAGAAGTTCAAAAAGAGTCCCAAGAAGGGTGGGGCAAAGCAGCAAGATGGGAGAAAGAAGTATTTCAGCACTATGAAGTGCTTTGCTTATCAGAATATGGGGCACTATGGTGGGCAGTGTCCACATAAGAAGAAGAAGAAGAAGAAGAAGAAGCAGACAACATCTATGGCAGAGATTGAGGATTTTACAGCGAGATTTGAGAGAGATTTTTTTCTTTGCATTGGACATGTTGATAGAAAAAGAGAATCCATCATCACGAGTGCAGATGTTGATAGTGAGAGGGAGTATTCCTTGTTGACAGGTCATTCTTTTAGTGCATACACCACCATCACGTGGTATATTGATAGTGGAGCTTCGAGCCACATGACAAGTGCTTGAGAGATGTTCTCCAAGCTTTCACAATCAGATATTGATGTGGAGGTAGCGTTGGGGGATGAAACAGTTGTCAGACCAGTTGGGCGTGGTACCATTACCTTTGAGAGGGAGTCCAACAGTCCCATGATTTTGAGAGATGTAATATATGTACCTGATATGAAGAAGAACTTGATATTAGTTTCCATGATCAAGTATCGGGGTATTGGGGTGTCCTTCCTAGATGGACATCTACATGTGTTTCCCAAGAGTGTAGGACCATCTGCTTCCTACACCATTGGAGTCAGATGTGGGAAACTGTACAAGCTCTTATTTCATCCTTGGCATGTTTTGAGCCATAGTAGTAGCAATGAGCTTTGTGAGTTGTGGCATAGGAGGATGGCTCATCTACATCATCCATCTTTGGGTATGTTGAGATATATGGTTATATGTTTTCCATATTTCAGCACAGAGCCCAGTGAGGTATGCAGGGGCTGTACTTTGGGAAAGTACACCAAGAATGCTTCTCCTAGCATTGATAACAGGTCAGCAGGGGTTTTTGACTTGATACATTCTGATTTGTGTGGACCTATGTTAGTTGTTTCTCTGAGAGGGTTCGAGTATTATGTGACATTCATCAATGACCATTCTAGGAAGACCTAGATCTACTTCCTGAAGAGCAATAAATCTGAGGAGGTCTTGAAGAGATTCCAAGAGTTCAAAGCTCTTGTGGAGAACCAGACAGTGAGGAAGATACAGGCTGCTCTCAAATCGGATAACAGGGGTGAGTATACCTCCAATAAGTTTGATGGATATTGCAGACAGGAGGGCATTCGGAGGAAGTTGGCAGTTCCATACACTCCTTAGAAGAATGGAGTGGTAAAAAGGAAGAATAGATCTATTGTTGGAGAAGCAAGACATATGTTACATGATCAGTTACTTCCTTTATTCCTTTGGGTAGAGGCATGCAGTACAGTTGTTTATCTTCATAACAGGATCCCCCATCGCGTCATGAGGAACAAGACACCTAAGGAGAGTTTCATAACCAAGAAGCCTAAGGTGAGTCACTTTAGGATATTTGGTTCCCTAACTTACTCACATGTCCCTTCTGAGAAGAGGACAAAGTTTGATCCCACAGCAGAGAGAGGAATATTTATGGGGTATGGTGAGACTTCGAAGGCCTTCCGCATTTATCTTCCTTCTCAGAGGAAGGTTGTTGTGAGGAGGGAAGTGAGATTTGAGGAGGAGTAGGCCTTCAGGAAGTCTAGACAGTTAGAGCAGGGAGAGCAGAATATCCCCACGCCTCAAGTAGCTTCACAGGTACCTTCAGTGAAACAGATAAGTTCATAGGTTTCTAGGGTTACTGGACCACACAGTATAGGCACAGGTTCTCTAGTTTCAGTGTTTGGCACTCTAGCTTATGGTTCATGGGTTATTGGGGTTTCTACCTCTGGTAGTTCATTAGACGAGGACAGAATAGTGTGGGAGTGGTCTTTAGGGAAAAAGAAGCCTAAGTGGCTTCAGGGCACCTTGAAGGAAGCAAAGGATTTTGGGACACCCAGGGAGCCAGCGAGGGCTATTCAGATGCCAAAAAAATTGGGTATGGAATTAGTGGCTAGACTTCGTGATTCATAGCCTTCTACTTTTGAGGAGGCCTCTCAGCATCATGTTTGGAGATATTCCATGATGGATGAGTACCATTCCATCATGAAGAACGATGTTTGGTAGATAGTTCTAAAACCTGAGGGGAATTCAGTGGTGACTTCTCGTTGGCTTTACAAGCTAAATCATGTTGCATATGGTAGTGTGGAGAAGTGCAAGGCTCAGTTTGTGGTGCGAGGGTTTTCAGAGGTTGAGGGAATTGACTATGATGAGACCTTTTCTTTGGTTGCTCGTTATACTTCAATCAGGGCATTGATTTCCATTGCTGCGAAAATGGGTTGGAAGATCCATCAGATGGATGTGAATACCGCATTTCACAATGGAACCATATAGGAGGAGGTTTATGTTGAGCAACCTCAGGTATTTGAGATTCATGGGAGAGAGTCTCATGTTTGTGTGCTGAAGAAAGCCTTGTATGGGATAAAGCAAGCTCCTAGTGCTTGGTACTCTAGGATTGACTCTTACTTGCAGCGGATGGGTTTTCAGAAGAGTGAGGCATATTTGAATCTCTATTTCATCTTGGTTGGAGATGATCTAATTATTCTTCTGTTGTATGTTGATGACTTATTTATCACAGGAGGAGAGATACCTATTGCATCTCGAAAGAAAGATCTTGCTTCAGAGTACGAGATGACGAACAATGGGTTGATGCACTATTTTATGGGATTAGAGGTTTGGCATGATCCTGGTCATATTTTCCTGGGACAGGGAAAGTATGCAGTTGATATTCTGTGGATATTTTGGATGGATAATTGCAGGCCGATGTCTACACCGATGGTCACCAACTAGAAGAAGCTTCATGCTTTTGAGGGAGACTTGGTGGATCCTACACTATATCGGTAGCTCATTGGTTCTTTGGTGTATCTGGTCCAGGCCAGATTTGTGTTTTGCAGTGAACACTCCCAATCATTTCATGGTGGAGCCTAGGAGGGTGCACTTGGTAGCTTCAAAACATGTGTTGACATACCTTGCAGGGACAGTGGAGTATGGTATGTACTATAGGAGATCGAATGGGATCGTATTGATTAGCTTCATAGATTCAGATTGGGCAGGAAGTGTGGAAAACCAAAAGAGCACTTCCAGATGTTGTTTCAGTTTGGGCTCAACAGTAGAGTCATGGTTCAGTCGAAAGCAAAATTTGGTGGCTTTGAGTTCTACAGAGGCTGAGTATATAGCATCCAATCAGGCCAGTTGCGAGGCGTTGTGGCTTCACAATTTGTTGGTAGATTTATTTGATCAGGAGCTGAGGTCTATGTTGATTTACTGTGACAATCAGAGTTGAATCCAGCTCTTTAACTGAAATATTTAAAAAGTGAGTGAAATTAATTATTTTGTAGAGAAAAGTGATTGTAATCACAACCACTCATCTAGACTAATCTGATCCCCGGTATTAGATGGATTTTCATTCACCCTAATTTTTTCATTAAAAGGGAAAGTTTCCAAGTGAAGAAGAACTTTTGCATTTGAGAGAGAAGAGAGAGCCATTTCTGAGAAAGAGGAGAACAATAGCAGCAACAACAATTTTCTCTTGGCACGCATTTCAAGGAGAGAAGGTACAATAAGGGGGCATAAAAATCAAGGCAAGGTATAACAACATTTATTGTTGGTCTGTACAGTATGGATTTCGTATAGCAGTACGGATCCCAAGGCAGAAAGTACAGCATAGTTTTCGAGGCAAATTTTTGGGCACGTTTTTTAAGAAAAAAACGTTGGAAACAAATCCCGAGGAATTTTTCAAGCACGGATTTCAAGGTAGGTACAGACAGTCCGTACATCGGCATGGAAAACAAGGTAGAAAATAGAAAAATCCCTGAGTTTGCATTTTTCTGTTTGGCATGGAAAAGGAGGCAGAAAATTTCATCCGGTTGAGATAAGTTGGTCTGAAATTATTTTCTATCTATTGCTGTAAATTTTCCAGATAATAAAAATTTCTCTCTCACAGGTTTTCCCCAGAGGTTGGCGTTTTTCCTGGGTCATTGGACCAAAAAATATTGTCTGAAATTTCATGGTTGAATGTGTTTATTTGTTGTTAGTGAAAATATTATAGAATCTTTTCTTGTGTTTCAGTCCTATGTTGTTTATGATAAAAAAATAATATGCAACAATAAAACAAATTGGGTTGGGCATTAAACAACATGTTAAAACGGAGTTGGAAACTGGGTTGGGAAAGTGCTGAAAATTCTACAGTTTGCCTCACCGCCAATTATTGAATCATTGAAGCAGAAGGTAGCTGAGAGAGCTAAAAGAATTGCAGAGCTAAACAAACAACTCACGAAAGGATGAAAAGAACAACATTTGGGTGTGACATGGAGATACAAAAATTGAAATCCCAGATTTCTTATTTGCAGCAGCAATTACAAAGGCTCGTACATGAGGAAATACCATTTTTTTCTACTGCAAATGAGGAAAATTTGAGGGAACAACAACTTGAGGATAAATTACAACAGTTCATTAGTGAACTGGTTGTAGCTAAGTCTGAATTGAAATCTACAAAGAAAGTTCTTAAAAGAGTGAAAAAAAATAGTACTCTGAGAAATATAACAATAATTTCCAAATGGTCAAGTAGCTAATGCAAGATAAATCCAACTTCAAAGATATATATTCTAAAAAACTTCATGAACTTCAAAAACAATTAGACGATATAATATGTGTTGTAGCGCCAGAACAATTACAAGAATCTACAAAAGGAAAGAGATACTCTACCGAATATTCTTCTTCTCAAGAGGAGATCTTGTAGAATCCTCCCAAGCATCCTAGAGTTACATAATAGAAATTTTTAGGTACTATATCTATGTAGATACATTTCAATATATAATATATATCATTATTTTCTGTTAACATGCACTATATATAATTATATTTTATGTTAAAATGTATTATTGAATAAATTGCTAGTAATTTTTTAGGACTTACTTGTATGTCTCCTTCATGGATTTTTTATCTAATTGTGGTATCACTGAGATCTAGTTACTCTTTTATTTTTGGACAATGTAATGGAATTTTATAAGCTGATAGCTTATTGAACCGAGAAATCGATGCTATGGAATGTACTAATTTTATACTTGAAATGCAAAGTAAGTATTTTTTCCATAATAGAACAAATTTACAATATGCTTAGTGCATCATAAGGACAAGTTTACGATAGTAGAACAAATTTACAATACCATGACACTATTTGCAGAAGAAAATATAGAGAGCAAAGAACAAACAACAATTGGGGGGGATCAAGTGAGAATAAATGTCCTTTCTCAACAACAAAATAATATAATTTAAATTAGAAGAGATATTACATTTCTTAAATTAAAAGATACATGTAATTTATCATAACTTTAGATATAAAAAATAATAATAAATGTGTTCCCTACTCTATGTTTCCTGCCTGTACACAGTGACTTTCACATAATGTAAGTTGAAGCAAAACTTGGGATGTTGTAATAAATCTGAAGTTGAATTATATAAGGACAAAGTAAACATATAATAATTCAAAAGTGTGTAAAATCACTAAATAAACAGTATACAATTTGAATCAATCAAATTCACCAATAAATGAAGTATGGGTGTGCATTTTAGTGAAGCAAGGCAATTTTAGCATGCTTCACTAAAATGCACGCCCAAACTTCATTACAAGGCCAAATTGGATGATTCAACTTTGAGAGTAATTTTTTAATCATTAAGAACATTAATACAAGTTTTTTTTTTCACGTATAAATTTTTGTTGTGCAAGAATACTCCAATTTGGATTGATTTCAAAGGGTAAAATTAAGGGTTTTGTGCCTCAAATAAATACAAACTAGGCCCTACACTTTATTGACAATGCAATAATTATCAGCCCAACGTAAATATAAAAACATTTTATACAACATATCATATTCATTTTCCTAAAAGGAAATGTTATACACCGAAATTCAAGTCTGTTGGAATAACAATTCATCATATATGTCAATGATCACAATTGAACCAAATACGCACTCCTCGTTCAAACCAAGTACACTCATGGTAATTAAATTTGAAATGAGACGATATTAGAGAAATACCTAATGTACATAACATGGCATCATATCTAATATCCTACATAACTATGTTTCCTGACTTTACACGACTTTCACCACATGCATCCCAAAGCAAAACTTGGAATTTTTTATGAAATATGAATATGTTGGTATCAGTAAAATTCTTCTTCATCCAACTCGTCATTTGATTCATCTGGTTCATAATCAATGTTGAAAGGATTGACCATATAAACATTATCATCAATGTCATTATTTTCAATCATATCATCATCTATATCATTTGGTTCTACTTCTTCATCAAGTTCTTCATCTGACACATCGTCGACAGCATCTTCATCCAGGTCATTTTCTCCAACATCTCCTTGAAATTATTCGACGTCTTTGTCTAACATGTGAACTAACTGATCCTCTACATCATATTCTTCTTCAATATCCTCTTATTCTTATGCATTACACTTTACTAGAGTTCCTCTTGGATCATATCTAACAACATATGACCAACCCCCTCTACTTGGAACCTCCGAATAAAATACTTGTTCGCATTTTCTAGGAAGAACGCAGGGATTTGATTCTGGCTCAACATTCCTTATATTGACCATGATAAATTCGTTATCATGCTCAATAACAATTATATCAAGATCACGTTCACTCACCTGTATCTTGTACCATTTGACGTCGAACACAACTACTTTGAAGGATTCAAAGTCAAACTTGAGTATATCTTCCAAATACTCATAGTATCAATTATCAAAGACTTCCAGAAATTTGTCTCTTCTATGAGAAACATTAGTAACCTCAAATACTGCAATTATCCCACTATCACAAGTTTTCATCTTTTCATCCAACTTTTTGATGTGAAATATGCGGTCGTTGCACGACATAGCCTTGTGTCATTTCACTTGCAATATGCAAACACGTAAAAAATGCATTGTCAATCGATAAACATATTTATACTTGGAAATTATGCAAATTAAGAAAAAAAATCATGCCAAATACATCAATATAATATTAAAAAATAAAATAAAATAAAATAGTATGGGTGAATATGCTTGCATGTCTATCTTTTAAACCATGTGCTAAATCAATTTCCTCTAATGTAAGATTGGCATCTCCTTCACATTCAACTTCTTTAACCATTGTAGCCACACAATTCCATGGTAACCTACCATGATTACATTATATACATCATTCAATCCATACCTTTGTCCAATCAACATTGTTTGCAATGTATAAATGTATTGCATTCCACTCTGAAGCAATTGTATTAAAATAAAACAATTTACATATAATTAGTTACCATGGAATACCTTAATATTATTAATGGATTATGTAGGAAGACTAAAATTTAAATAAGTACGACATATATAAAAACAAAAACACAAATGTATTATAAATCTCCACATAATTTTTAGTTACATCTCACTTTCCTCATTCTACCTTTCCCTAGTACTAGGTGCTCCCCTTTAAATTTGTTGATGGGGTTAACATCCCAAATGCGATCTATGTTAATAACTGTAACTATTTTAGAAATATATTGAGTAATACAAACCATGGTTTTATATACCATATATCCCTCTACCGTAAAACCCTCAGGACATGCTCTATTTCTAACCAAATCCTTCAATGATTTCAAGTGCCTCTCAACCATCCACATTGACCTTGTGTGTATAGGCCCACACATTTCAATCTCCTCAACTTGATGTATGAGGTAATGTTCTTGTGCATTGAAAAATGACGGAGGTAGATGCTTTTGCATTTCACACATTAGACGAAGAATTTGTATCCTTCAATACTTTATATCTTTTGTAAAGATTTCTTTAAATGACAACCCTCTACAAGTGTTGTAAGCAAATCACAAGTTTCAACAAAAAAATAATATACAGTATGCATTACAAGTAAAACACATGCAGTCAAATATAAGTACGTTGTAAAACGAATTGAACAAATTACACTTTGCATATAAATCATCAATTACCTCATGTATTTGCCAAGATCATATATAATTTGTTTGACACTTCTATCAAAGTTGTCTAGAAGAGAAAGAGGTAGAACGTATTGTAACAAAAAAATGCATCATTAGGTATTTCCAAAGTAGACAAAAAAACACTAACAAGATGTTTTACCAATGTACGAATATATACACCAAAATAATTACCTTAATGAAGGTATGCCAATCATGAGTTTTTACCCCTCTTAAATCACCTTTATTTGTTAGGATATTCTTTATGGTCAAAGAAAATCCAGTTGGAAATTGAATTCTTCCAATAACCTATTTTACATACTTGCTTTGCTCCTCTGTCAATAACCATGGAAGGGCGCTTATATTTTGGTCTTCATTACTATTTGAATGGATCACACTTTGCATTGCATGATTGGCTTCCTTAATGTCATTACAAATCTTAACAATTTTTTTCTTTGTCACTCCTTCCATCTAAGATTCACCATAACTTTTTTGTTACATTCTTCTCTATGTGCATTGTATCAAATAAATGAACATTTTCTAAATGTTCATAATAGAGGAGTCTACCGAATTGCTTGAGATAACTTTGCATTCCTCGTGTAACCACCTCACTATTGATGTCTTGATCACGACCTTCAATATGAAGCATAATTAAATATAGTAAAACAATACTTGAAAATTAGTAAAGTGATCTAAAAGCAATAAAAATATAAATATTCCAAACATTTCATGTATATGATAAATAGACGATTTGATCCATACTTTGACAATTTGATCTATTATATTGAAGCTTCCATAGACGAGGTGTCATTCTTTGAGGTTTTAATCCACTCTCTTCTTTCCCATTGCAAATATATTTTTCGGTAGTCTGATACCTATGGTTCTTTGAGAGGAAGTGCTTATACTCATCAAACAATTCCTTTTGTAAACTTTGTGAATGGCGAGATCTCATCTTAGGACCACAAACTGGACATACAAATTTACCCTTTGTTTGAAGACCTACAAGAGATGGAATAATTTATATATCAATTATTTGAAGTATGTATAATGAAGGGAGTATTTAAAAAACATGTATGATATGAATTTCATAAAATTAAATATTATTAAAGTGTAGTGTAACGTTATAACATACCACAGAAATGTGTTGGCCCTGGGCATCGTGAATTGTTCATACAAGCATTGTGTGGAATTCAGATTCCCTTTTTAGATCATCTAATGATTTAGAGATATCATACATAGTGATGCCCCTCCATAAATCTTGTAACTCGTCAATAAGAGGCTCAAGATATACATTCATATATTTAACTTGGTACTTACTTAACTGATTGAACATACAATACATAATTACTACATATATGATTAAATTAAAAAAATATCAGACATAATTATAAGACATAACAGAACATATATATATAAACAACCAAATGGCAAATATAAGACATATTTATGAAACAAAAAAGACAAATGAGATGTTACCGCAGTAAAAAAAAATATTCTAAACAAATACCATGAACAATCATTGTCAACATTATGTGCTCCCTCTTTATTGACATCCACGAAGGAATTTTATTGACGATAACAAAAATGGGAAACACCGAGTAAGTATATCTCAACTCTCCAAATGGATTGGCATTGTATGTTGGCAATGAAAGACTAAGATTACGAGGTTCTTCTTTCAAATTTGGCTATATTTCCTCTATCTTTGAAAATATAAATCCATCTGTATGCATTCGAAGAACACCATCTCTACTTATGTTCTCTACATGGTAATCCATAAACTTTGTTATGTTTTTACACTTGAGCAATTGTTGAAAACATGGAATAATGGGAATATAACGAAGAACCTTGCAAGGCACATTTTTTGTTACTTGATTAATTCGATATCTACTCTTTTAATACGGAATATGATCATCAATACACTCATGAATATCTTGATAATCCATTCCAATATCTTTCATAATGGCATGTAGATCTTAGTATGTGCTAGGTAAAACATTCAACGGTCGTAACATAAATTCACCTAACAATCTACAAGATAAAAAATCAGTACTAGTTAACGTAAAGAATATTAATCGTACATATTACATCCAAGTTTTATAAATGAACTACCCAAAAAAAGAGAGAAAAGAAGACTACATTTATCATCGTTTATTAAATGTGACGAAAAATATTCCATACCTTAAGAGCCGTGTGATACAAGTGTTTGGAAAACCATTCATAACCTTTAAGTTCACCAGCAACAACATAGCAGAGAGAAGACTTGTTTTGGAACCTTCATAAAGAGTTTGGCTTGCCTTCTCAAGTATAGGTATATCAAAATCACCATCAATGTTGCCATCATCATCCATTCCAACATTAATTGTCTCTTGGATTAATCTATTTGTCCCGTTTTCTTCAATTGTGTTATTAGCATCATCATCTTCTTCCATAGGATCATTATTAACTTGATATTCAATATTCGCTTCATGTTCCAGAACGACGTGTACAACCACTTCTTCCTCCATGGGAAGTGCTCTTGGGCATCGTTCCTTTATAATTACAAACAATCAAGTAATATCAATGTATATAACAAATATTAAAATGACACAAACGTTTACAAAGACAATCAATATAAAGACATATAATTAATAACTTTTACCAATGGAATTATTCATGTTGGCATTACTTAATATTGTTGGCATTGATGTCAACATGAAGACAGTGATTGATGTCAACATGAAGACATTGGACAAGGTTGTACAAGTTTGTTGGAAGTTGTTGGCATTAATACAAGATCGTCAAGAGCATGGGAAAGAAGAGTTTGTGTACCAAGAAAACAGTGATGACACTAATGGTGGGGACATATTGGTTGCACATGAAATTTATGGTGTTTGGATCACAAGGCTGGAACTATAAATATATCAATTTGGCAGACCTAAGACTGCCTAAGGAATCTTCAGTTGAGGAAAAATTGAGTACGGGAGTGTGTGTTATGGTTTAAGAAATACATGTGTCAATTTCTAACCCAATCCAATCAATTATGTGCATTTAGCGTGCATTTGGTGACCTAGGCATGCATTTCCTATAGGTTATTGCCTAAAGGCATAATTTGACCATTTAAGGAAATCAGTGTGCATTTTCTTGACCACGGAGGGCATTTGGAATTGGAATAACCTTCCTTGAGTAAAAACAAGTCTAATGAGATTGATTAGAGCTCTTGGTAGGAATAATTGTGAGACAGATTGCTACTAGCCCTACAAACACATAATTAGACCATTCTATGGCTTTGGCTGCCATTTTTCTTCAAATTGTGTGCATTCTAAGTTAAGGAAAGATTGGCATATAATGAAATAATATCTAGTAATCTTGTTGGAACCATTTTCATGACTCCATTTGCATCGGGCATGCATTTTTGTGAAGACGGTGAAGGAACGTAGCACTTGTGCATTCCACAATCTAAGGACAAACATCCACCCTTATGAAGCATATTGAAGGGGATTAAATGGATAATGAAGCCACCATTGTCTTGGACTAAATGGAACAAAATAAAGACCTCATGCAACTGTAAAAAGAGACCTATTCTAAAGAATGGAAAGATTATATTAGGTCGATCCTAAAATAGACCTTGTGAACAATTGTGAACAAAAGACAATTAGGTCGATCCTAATTGAGTAAGAAGGCATATAAACAAGAGAAACATTTATTTTTAAGTGTCTTTGTTCTTGAATGTGAGAGTGTCTTTGGTGTGAGGACTAAGAAGTCTAGAAGGACTGAAATGTGATAAAGAAGACTTATGGGTACAAAGAAGTTGGTATTGTATATGGAGCAACCAGCTAAGGTGAGAGGGAGAATCAAAAACGACAAATCAATGATGAAGCTTATGCAATATATCAAGATGTTTATGAATAAATTGAAAAAAATATCGAAAAATTGTTACTTTTCTTAACATGCAGAAAGAGAGAGAATTTATGAGATATATAGTCAAAACTAAAAAAAACAACCTATTCTTATTTCTCCTTCATCATCATGCCATATTCTTTCTTGATTTTACTTGGAGACCACGAGTTTTAAGTGAAAGGAAATTTTCCACCGATTCGGAGACCACAATTTAATTTATAAGGGGTTGAGAGTTGAGGGATTAGGGGTTAACGCGTTAATGGTCCAATGCTAATGGGTTAGAGGTTAAGGGGTAATTAAGGGTCAAGGGATAAGGATCATTAATGGTATACAAGGGCTAAGGGATTAGGGGTTAACATGTTATTGGTCGTCCAAGGGTTAGGGGTACTTAGGAGTTGGAATTGTAGATGGAGCAACCAACTTAGGTGAGAGGGAGAAACAAATACAACCAATCAATGATGAATCTTGTAAAATTTATCAAGATGTTTATGAATATGTTGAAAACATATCAGAAATAATAATAATAATAATAATAAAATGTCACTTTTCTTAAAATATACAAAGAGAGCCACTTTATGAGATATATAGTCATGACCAGTAAAAACAACCTATTCTTATTTCACCTTCATCATTATGTCATATTCTTTCATGAGCTCACTTGATGACCATGACTTTTAAATCGATAGCAACTTTCCCACAACTTGGAGACCACAATTTAATTTAGAGGTTGAGAGCTTATATATCCCTTTGATCCCTAACCCTTAACCTACCCGTAACCTATATACCATTAACCTCTAACCCTTTAATCCCTAACCCCTAACTGCTTAGACCCTATCACCCTAATCCTTAACACCTAAACCACATTCCCCCTAAGCCATTAAACCCCTAGATTGTAGTGTTGTTTGTGCCAGAAATTGTTTCCAGGCTACGAAGAAACAAGCCAACACAATCTCAAATATTCAATCAAGCAAAACTAGGTTTTAGGGTTTCTGAAAGGTTTTTGTGGTTGTAAAGTCTGGTGACTGAAGGGAATACATTCATGAGCCAAGCAGGAACTAAATCATAAGCAAATAAGAACAAAGATGCATAATATAATTACCAATATCCAACAGAACATGACATTGAAGTTCATTCACTACTAACAAGCATTACCAGCATACAAACCATAAACCAGCAATGAATTTATCAATCATGTAACTAAACAAGTTAAAAATGAAGCCAAAACACAAACTGAAGGGTGGAAATGATCATATATTTCATAATTTTTTTCATCAAATACACATGAGAGTTTTAGTACTTAGCTCATAAACAAGTCCAAAAGACCTCCTTAAGCCATCCAAAAATCAAACCCTTTGTTCTCTTTCTCATCTTCCTAAATACTGTTTCTCAAAAAATCAGTTAGGGTTTAAACCCTAACTGTCTTTTGCCTACTCATCGATGGCATAATGTCAAAATTATAATTTACAAAATAAAGTTTTTCTCAAAAAACATAACAAGTAACTACCTAACTAAAGTATTTCTCAAAAAAAACATAACAAGTAACTGCTAAACTATCAATACTCAAAGGTATTTGGCAGCTTCTGCCAATAAGGCTATTCCATCCAAAGCTTGGGCCTTCTTCCTGACTCTTTTCTGCTCAGCTTCCATATCTGCTAACCTTCTTGTAAGTTCTTCATTCTGTTGTTGTAAGCCTCTGACAGTCTGCTTCAATTCCGCACATTGTAAATATGTGCTTCTTTTCCTTTTCAGGGCCTCCTTGGAAACTACAGTAAGCTCTTGGTAATGATCATTTACTTCTTGTAAGTCCTCCCTGAGTCTTCTATTTGCTAGGATCAAACCATCATTTACTTCCTGCATGTAATCCATTTGATGCTTATATTGTTTGATGGCTTTTTGCATATTCTCCTTTTCTGAGTCAAAAGCTTTCCCTGTTGTGGTATCTTGTATCTCACTAGGCAGCCATGGTATATCTAGCTTTTTGAAAATGTCTTCATCCTCCTGCAGCAGCTTTGTAGAAACACCAGGAACACTTGGAATTTCTTGAGTGTCTATTTCATCAGGTGCATTTTCGTCCATTAGCAACTTAATTTTTGAATAAGAGGCATCCACTTCTTCTTTCTGTTGCTCCTTCAACATTTCATCTCTTAATTCCAAAAACACAGCTGATAGTTTAGTTTGGGTGAGGCTGGACTCTTCTACAGTCTTCAAAGGTTTCTTTCCTTTACTTTTACCTTTGCTAGATTCTAGGTTTTCCTCTAAAGAAGAGGTATCGATCATAGTGACCTCTGTTGTGTTTAATTTAGGGTTTAGAAGCTTTTTCATATTTAGCCTCAGTTTGTTTTTAGGCCTGGTTTTTGGTCTCCATCATGAGGCAAGTTCTTTCACCATCTTCAAATTTTTTCCTTGATTTCTAACTGTGGCTAACTCCATAGCTTTAACCTTGGTCTTCTTTTTCTTTGACCTTTATGTTTTATCCTCTTGACTGTAGCATTCTCTGTGTGTGTCAACCCTAGACTCAGCATGGACTGTCAACTCATCTCCTTCTAGCAAATATCCTTCATCTTCAGATAAAATAGTGATTGGGCTTCTTTGTTGGACCTTAGCATCTTCTTCCTTTACTGCAACCTTCTCTGTGACAACAATTTTTTCATCTATAAGTGCTTCTGCTGGTGCTGTAATTTGCACAGGCTGAATTTCTTTTTCAATAACTAGAAAACCTTTTCCCTTACTATCAATTGAAGGCTGCTGAAATTCAACATCTCCCTTTGAAGGTTCTGTCACTGCCTCAATCTTGACACCTTTTTTATCTTCAGACTTAACTTTTTGCCCTAATTTTCTAATTAGGGTTTGTCCTTTGTCCACCTGCTTTTTGGTAGGTTGTTCTTCTTGCTTAATCTGGAATCCATACCAAAAGAGGAAATAGTCCCATGTCTTTCCTTCTCTTTGCAAAGCAGTGCTGATAATGAGCTTGATTAATCCATGATGGAAAATGGACTGTGAAGTGTGATCATGATGCTCTTTAATCCTGCTTGACATCTTCTGCAAACTCTTCAACAAGAAGAAGGGGAGACTCGTCCTTGATTCACCAACCAGGTGCTGTAAGAACCTGAAATGATATTTGAATACAAATGCATACCTCCCTTCACAGGTGATCTAGATTTGTAGGACTTTAATGGGCTCCACCCATTCTGCTCTGAAATTCTGGATGAGCACTCCTTTGCTCCAGTCTGGAATAATGCCAAGTAAAAGATACCTTTGGGCATTGAATGTAAAAGGCAGCTTTTTGAACCACAACTCTCCTTCATTTCTGAATCCTATTGCTTCAACCACCAACTCCACAGTCAACTTAAACTTCAGGGTATCAAATGATACCATTTCTTGGTTATAACATTGGGAAAATCTATGAGAAACCTCGATGTTATAGCCATCAATCTTCTTGAAGAAATCCAACCATCCAGCATTTTGGAAGAGCTCTGCACAACCTGGAAACTTGTCAATCCAATTTACCTCAGTAGGCTCAACTCTGTTGGTCTTCCCACTTTTTCCCATCTGCTTTCAATGACTGAATGTTGTTTCTGTATGCTTTTAAAACCCTGTCAATGTCCTAACAGCCCTTTCTCTCTCAAGCTTTCAGAGTTTTGACAGTCTGTTCTATTTTATATGCAGAAAATGTTTTACACTAATATTGGGTAATTTAGGTCAACAGAGTGCCGAAAATCCTTTCACAGAGCTACTGCTGAATTTAACTAACATCCAAAATATTCATTTTGATGTCAGACCATCTTTAGAATGCATGGAAACATCTGTGTGTTGTGATTCTACACAAATAGCACCTTGGCTCCTTCTAATGCCACTAATGAGCTATCTCCTTGCAATAGTGATTCTGCCTTAATGCTCTCAACTACTTGCTTCTTAGATTCAGAATGTGATTGTTTAACTAGAGCATGAGATGATATGAGAGCAATCTTGTATTTACTAACTTTCTGCTTCAACTTGCATTCAACACAAAACCAATCAGCCTTTGGCACATACTCAGACAAGGTCTGCATGCAATTGACATGCTCAGCTAACTCCTTGCATTGATTACAGATAACAAGTGATTCTGTGAAACCCTGGTCGCCATAAACAATCCAGACCTTCAACCTACCCTACTTGCTGGTCTTGACAGGGAAATTGTTCAATTTAACATTTGTTTTTCAACTTATCACTTGCTAAAACATATGTAACCCTTTAGGCTGATATCTGGTCGTTGAAAACTTGTTAACAGCATGAATTAAAGTTTTCCTTAATCAATTTTTAACATAACCAGTCTTAATGAAAAACCCCCAATTTGGAAGCCACGAGCAAGCTTACGCGGAATACCTCATTCTCGGCCTGTTGCAGACGTTTAAAATCAATCTTTGGACTATTTGACTGTTGAATTTAACTGTCCAAGTGTCTTCAAGCCTTCAGTTTGCTTCCAACTGGCGCGTTGAGAAAGCCCTAAATCTCCTCTGTAACTGCAAATTCCGAATTTTAAGCAGATGTCTTCGTTCCACTTCACCTCCAGCCTCATGATGCATATGTGGAGAACTTCTTTCCCATCAAACTCAGCTCATACCTCTACCTGTCATGATACGCTGAGCCCTAGCTGTTGATTACCACGATCTCCTTCACGTCACGAACCACACCTGTTTGCATGATCATTTCTGATGAAACACGTATCAAAACCCTTTACACATGCGATTAGTCATCCAGAGATCAAAATCATGAGAGAATTTGGCTTAAAAATCGGCTATTTTGGTGCCCGCGATATTCTTGTAGCGCCGCAGTGTAAAAATTTGGCCGTTGCGCTACAAGAATATTTTAAAACCAAATTTGGTGCTTTTTAGTCATTAATTCCATTTTGAATGAGGTTTTTATGTTAAACTTTGATCATGGTGTTATTTGTGAACCAATTAATCCACATAATGTCCTATAGAACCCTTCAAAACCATAAGAAGAACAAACCTAATGAAAACCTAAAGCAAAAATCAAAATTTCACTTTAAATCAAAACTTCATGAAAGTAAGCTAATGAGCAAAATTCAAACAAAAATCACAATCAAAAATAAAACTGAAGAAAACAAGTTCATGACTTCAACAGGTGCCAAAATAAAAAGTGTGTTAAGCCTAGGAAAGCCATGTTAGGTGCACTATTGCCATATAGTAAGTGCAAGAAAGCAACTTGAAATAGTAAGGAAACTTTCCTGGATAGGGGGACTTCTGATAAATAAAAATGGTGGGAAAACATATAAATAAATCATTTGCACAATGAATGCCTGTACCTATATCCTAGGGTATTGATTACACCTAAGGAGAACCCCCAACTTGCATTTAATGAAAAATGGGTCCTAAATTATTATCCTACACACATAAAACAAATTCCACAACATGGCGGTGCTCAAAAAATTGAATCCAATGGCAGAAATAGTGAGATAAATACACCTCACATGCCCGTGTATGGGCCAAAATGTGGATTTTTAATTTGCACATTCAAGTTTGGAGTAAGATGATAATGTCTGAACATTCATTTTCTTATTCTAGGAGTTTTAACTATCCTTTTTAGATTTCATCTCCATTATGCTAGTCCACACTATTTGATCTTTCATTTTATCCATCAAGTTTTCAATTTTGGGGGGATTTTCAACTAGAAAAGACCCCTATATTTGGGTTTACAATGCAACTTCATAACTATTGAAATATTACCCACACAATCCTACATGGATAGGTTTGAATAATCATGCACCTATGTATTTGTTGAAACTAGGGGCCATACAGTGATATATATGGGGATTTCAATATACAAGCTAGCTAATATGGAACTAGAGCGAGTGAGTGCATGATACCCTTTGAGAAACCTACCTAAATGGATGCTTTTTCATATGGAATAATGTCCCCATGTGGTCTACTGAAGGTATTTTAAATTCCATTGATGTGATTGAGACTACAACTCCTAAATAAGATCATCAAAATGTAGAGTTTGAATGGGTACTTTTAGGTCCTCCACAAGATCTATAGTTGTCAGTGTAAGGTATGTATTTTTTGAGTGAGTTACCTTCTTATGTACAAGAAATCAAACCAAAGTATACTATACAAGGAATCATGACACTAACCAAATTAATGGAGTACCACTACAAGGATAGAGCAAATAAGAAATAGGGACGTGTCTCAAAAGATAGAATAGAGTTATTGTTCCCTAGTGCATAGCCCACATGATTTTGTATATTGGATGCTCTTTTTCACCATCTAGTGTCAAGAAATATGCAGATATTAATGATGGGGAAATGATTGTATGGGAAAGTCTTTGATTAGGAATCAGCATTGATGATGATGGTGTACATCTACCTGAGGGTGTGTAGGAGGTTGTCAGGTTGGGGGGGTTCATTTTGGAGCCTCATATGCTCCTTAATTTTAAAATGGTTCCCATCTATCTAGTCACATATTGTAGTCATAACATGGGCACATGAGATCCCTACATGGCTTACTAGAAAGAGATTATCACATTAATTAGGAAGTAGAAAGATTGGTCTAGAGCTTAATCATGAATCATTTGTTGTTTCAGAGTAATAAATAATTGTGATCTAGGAGTTCCCATATTAGGGTATGGAAATCAATTAAATACCTTCGAGGATATGTGGAGTCATGTGTTGACATCTTAACCAAGTGGAGGCCATTAATGAGGAAACTAGTGTGGATGTGGCCCTAGTAGTATCCTTGTATGTTTGGGGAAGCGGGAGGAGAATTTTCACTAATCCTAAAAAATATTATTATTTTCATGCGTGTATCTCCCCTATTATATCCCTAAGGAAAAAAGAATACGTTATTTTTCTTCTACATTTAACATATAAAGATTTACAAAAACAATATCCAAATATAAAGATATTTAATGAATAACTTACCATGGGACGATATGCATTCCCTCATTTAGAGTGTCCATGTTGTGTACAATGTTTTTTAGTTGTTTTCATTAAACGTCTCCTCCTATTATATCCCTTGCATCTATTATAAGGGCAATAACATTTTCCAATGTGGCTTCCACACCTAGATGCCCACCTGAAGGAATGTTATCTGACATTCTTCTTTACCAAACTTGCAGTGATATTAAGTATCTTCAAAAATTAACCTGTAGTATAACTATTTGTAATGTACTTAACAAAATAAAATATGTTTGTATAGCTACAACGTCGAACGTCATTAATATTTCGTACGTCATTAATCAAACACCATTGATATTTCATATGTAAGTACGTTGGATATATGAGTTTAGGTTCATCTAATATCTGACATATAGGCAATTATTCGACAAAACGGCATGGGCATCGAGTATTCGACGAACACCAGGCAATTTTTTTTAAAGTAAAATCTGACAATTTTTCTGATTTTATAACTCTATTGTCGGAATCCACCGTCGGATTTTCCGCCCAAATGTAGTAGTGTCCAAAGATTAAGATGGAAATTTTAGTAATAACATTAGGGTGGAAGGTGTGCACATTTTTGTGATCGAAGCTTTTAGATATTTGTCCTCCATTTTTGGCTCGTGGGTTTTAGTGATAGAAGTGTTGGTCTACAATTTGAGGATGAACTCATGGCGCTGGCTTACCAACCTCCCCAACAATGTATGATGAGGCATATGGAGCAAATTCTACTACATTACCAGAAATTTTGAAAAATGTTTATGCCAATCAATTTGTGCAAATGTGATTGATGATGCATTGCAATTTCCCATGGTTAAAGTAAAAAATAAATATTTGGTGGGAAGACGTTATGAAGTTGAATTTGTATTAGCATTGGTGTTGCCCTATTGTCGAATGCAAATCTCAGCTCCTGTAGACAAAAATATTATAAACAATGAAATGAGAAATAAATGCAACACTTGTGAAAGTGATGTTCAAACCATTTTGGAGAGGAGTGATTCAAACTTACTACTCAAATACACGATGTCAATGGAGCCAGTAGATCAAAAGCTAGCTCCGGAACATTTCAATCGGAGTCTCATAAAACACTTAGATCATGACATAGAGGCGTTGCAGAAATTTGATGTGCTTCTTGCAAAGTTAGCGAGTTCAAAAAGATTGTTAACTCAAACAAGCCATAAGAGCATGGGAGAAATTTCTTGTAGAGATGCTCCATTTTTTCAATGTTTTGAGGATGGAATGTTTTTTAGGAGGGCAACAATGTTATGAACATTATTATAAGGAATTAGATAAATAATTAAAGTATATAAACAAATATTATTTAAATGGATAATAAAATGTATTATCAAATGACATGACTAATTAAGACAAGTCATTTCATGAAAATGTATCGTTTATGAAAGGAATAGACACCATGGAGGCCTATATATTCATGTTTTTCCTCCATTGTAATAATTATCTTATTATCACTTTTATTCAATACTTCATATATTCAACCTTTGTATCCTGGCTAAAAAATTTATGTTGCACGAAGACATGAATAGGAGTGCGAGAGAGGTGGTAGGAGATGTGAAGGGCACAAATGGAATGAGTGTAATGCATGTGGTAGTGGGCAGTGAAAGGGGGTAGTTTGCATGGAGGAATGAGAGTGTAATGCTTAAGGTGGATTAGCCGAGTGTGAATTGTGGGCTTAAGCATGGGGGAGGAATAGCATGAATGGAGGAAGAGGATGGGCCGAGAGAGCAAGGAGGAATGCAAAAGAGATGCCCTGATAACAACCAAAAGCTCTAATACCACTTGAAATGGATAATTCCAAACAATAATATATTTTATTGATAAATTGATGAAAACATGATAAGTTACAATGGTGTGTATAAATACACAATAATGGGATAAGTCACTTCCTTTTAATAATCATTATGACTTATCGAAATTATATCTAATTATATTTAATATAAAATGTTAATAATTGTAATATACTTGTAAGTATATTATATAGTTTGTTCCATTTGTCATTGCATTAATATAAAGTTCTGGTCTACTGACATAGGAACCACTGAACAACTTACACTATTTTGAGATGTGAGATCTTCCATGGGTGAAGCATAGACCACAACTTGGGTTTAGATTTAGAGATCATGTGGTTAAACAAATATCATTTTATGAAGAAATGAATGTTAGATATGGCAGATATTTAGTTTACAGAGAAAAGCTCATGAAATAAATATGGAGGATTTACACTCAAAGAGCAAATATAGCAAATCTAAATTACATAAATGCTGCTCCAAGCGTTCAGCCAGCTATAGCACAGAGCCTAGAGCCATCCCAGAGCCATCTGTAGCTTGAAGCCAGTCTATTAAATGTTATGGAGTCGATGTCATAGATATTATAGCCAGCTATAGCATGAGGCCAGTCTATGAAATGTTATGGAGCCAATGTCATAAATGTCATAGCCCAGGATTAGTTTAAATTTTAAAATATACAAATGGCAAATTTAGACTTCTCTAAATTTTGGTTTTTTATTTTTATTTTTATTTTACAAAAGTCACATCCAAGCAGGGCTTATTTGTCAAATCAGACCTTAAAACGAATCCAAAAATAGAAATTATATGATATTACAAATTTAAATTCTAATTATATATTTTTTAAGTTCAATTTAATATTTAAAATTCATAAAACATTGGATATCTATATCAAATTTTACTTTAATAATTACAAAGTCAAACTCAGTTTGACTGCGAAACCAAAGCTATATTCCCTGCTATGGCAGGTACTAATAATATACCATTCATTAAAACCCAGTTGCTTGTGACAGAGTTCTATTAAGAACCACGATGTTGGCAATTTCCATATCATTTCAACTAATAGATAATCAAGAAGTATTTATGAAGATTCCTGAGTGTTCAAATACATAGGTAGTTGCTGAATCTTGCAATTTATGAATGTAGCATTAATTTGTGCAGCAAAAATAGCACAGATACCATGCCGATATATTTTCAGCATAGGAATTAGGTCCTTGTCCTCGATCATAGCACACTGGTGTTTAAAAAAAATAGTATGCAGCAAACATTTAACAAACAGTTGTTTGCACAGTTCTTTTCACACATACATATATTCCCCTCCACGAATGGCATTTGCAGCACCTTTTCTTTCTTCTTCAGCCTCCTTTTCACGTTCTTTTCTAAATTCGTATTCAAGGTCATCAGTCTGCAACTCATACCTACAGATGGGACAGGAATTGTGCTCATCCTGCAAAAACAACGTATACATCCATGTGAATTACACAATAAATAAAAACAATTCAATGATGAAACTTACTGAGTTCAACAGAAAATAAATCCGGTTTTCCATACCAGCCATGGCTTGAGGCAATCAGGATGAAACAAGTGTTTGCACGGCAATTCCTGCATCTTGTCACCAACGATCAAGTTCTCTCTGCATACAGCACATTCTGTCTCTTTTCCCATCCGTGCTAAAACCTGCTCTGTAACATCTATAATTGGCAATTTCGCAACAACTTCCTTTGATGCTGGAGGTGGAACACGAGGTCCACTGCCAACTTCCTATTAAAAATAAAAGATTGCCAGCAATCACCATGTGACCCATTCAGATCAATAGACTATATTTCCTCTGTTATATTACAAAAAAAGATATATTGCATCACATTGACAAAAAAAAAATGTTAAAATCTTATTTGTCAACCCCGCACATATGAAGTCTATTTTAAGTAATCTTTTTAAATAACAACATTCCTTTTCCCAGTGGTCAAAGCAACAGAACGCAATGCCTCCAGTGCACTAATACTAAGGAGTGCACTTGTGTATTGTTGTATTCATGCAAAGAATACGAATTTCATGTCTAAAACTTTGAAGCGCAAAAACATTAGAATCAACTATAGATAAATGCAAATCAATGTAAAATTACTATTTTAATAACATGTGCATGTTGAGTTCTACCAATAGTGCTAGTGAAGAACATACACTTGTACACAAGAATGCACTATTAGAGATGATGATCATAATTAGGGGACTTATGTGTACATTAGATGTATAAGTTGGTGTCTTTATAATGAAGTGACATGATCATGAATTAATTCATGTAATCATTAAAGATTAGATTTTCATGCGTTACATAACTACTCTCGTTCCTGATAGGTATGACTCATGAGACATTGCATCACTCTAATGAAATATTATATTCTCTCCGTGTGTGCATTCTTGTCTACACTTGTGTGTAAACACTGACATGGTATCAGACCCATCCAAACGAAGCGCCAAGGTAGGATGCAGGTGAAGACCTGGGAATTTGCTTAGATTAGCGACAGACCAAAGAACGACAATCACACAGTTCAATAGGAATGAGGCAACGCAGACATTTAGATGAGTATTTTTTGAGGTTTTCATGTATTGGAAATAAATCTGGTATTGATTTGTATTAGCATAGTAGGCTCTGGTGGAATTAATGGAGGAGAATATAGTCATGAGATTTGAGAATATATCCATGAGGGAGGTTGCGGGACAAATATATCGATGATAGGAGTCACAATATTTTTTAAAAATCATGAAGAGACATCTGTGTTTTATATATCATGAAGAATCGTCCTAGTGAGTGACAAACCCTGAGGGTACTTAGAGCCACCATCAACATTGAGTAGAAGTGGGTTGTCGGGATTCGGAGATTATGCCTTGAGAGAGCAATTGTGGTCAAAGATTGGACAGTGCAAAAGATGGTATATTGATTTTGTTGAAGAAAGATGCAACATTGGTTTTGTTCTCTCAAGTGGTGGAAAAGAATATAGACTTAAAGACAAGGAAAGTGCACAGCTTCAAATGAGAGGTAAAAGGTTGCCACTTAGGGATGTGTTGCTGCTGCAACCCCTACCCCAAAAATTTTATGATCTCAGGGCCCCTCCTTAAAGGTTTCAGCTTTTAACTTGTCTTAGACTATTATTTCTCCTTAAGAGTTTCTCTCCATGACTTAGTTTTGTTTTCATAAGCCTGAAAAGCCTTTTTGTCAAAAGTTAGAACTCAGTTTTTGCACTCGATGTGTCCGCTGAACTCATCAAGTCTGGCTGACACGTCGGAAGGACTTAGCTTTACCATCCGATACGTTTTCGTGTTTTATTTTGTCCAAGAGGCCTAAGATTCCGGGAAGATTTTGATAAGTTAATGATTTTGTCAGACAGACTCATGGTTTCCACCCGATGGCATCGACAAAACTCAGGGTTTCGACCTGACATTCTCGGCGGTATTCATGTTTCCTGCCAACATTTGTTCGGAGGCCCTTCGTCGGAGAATCTTGCCGAGTGGAGCCGACGTTTTCGGCCCAACTCATTTTTTGATACCGAAGCTATCGGCAAAGACTCAGGTTTTCCGCCCGACACTTCTTCTTCGGGAGTTTTTTATATTTTTGTCAATAATCTTTCTTGCGGAGCTTTCCAGTGAGTTTTTTGCCGACATCCTCGGCGCAACTCGTGTTTTCATGTCGATACGTTCGGCTAGGTAGAAAGTTTGCGACCGATGAACCTATCCCGTTTTTTGCCGATGTTGGGGCAGTATCGAAAGAGCTCGGGGTTTTGTGACGATGCATTCAACGAAATTAAGGATTTACAACCACTTTTTGCCTGCGGAGTTTTCCACAACTTTTTCCAACGGTACATTTTCGAAGGTTTCTATCGAGCCATGTCGACAATGTCGGAAAAACTTCAACATTTGATCCGATACTGTCGCGATGAATTTGATTTGTCGCGCCAATTAGGTAAAGTTGTCGATGTGATTTTTGGCTTGGAAGAACGACGCTTGGTTCTAGGGTTGTGGGTCTGGTTTTCAGCATTGCTATCCGCCGCCGAGTTTAATTAGCCAGCTCCTAGCTCCTTTAGGGTTTTGTTTACCTACCATTCACTGAGTTTTTTTTACGTTGGTTGTATTGAGACCCTTGGCCTCGCTAAACTTGCTAAGCCTGGCCCTGTCAGTTTGTTTGATTCTCACCTTCACCACAGCGTTTGTTTCGGGCCTTTGAGCTATAGAGATGAATAGGTCAAATATCTGGGTTTGTAATGATGAAGCTGTGACAGGTCGAGAGTTCCACCAACCACGCCTTGTATGGTTTGCGTTTTTATACACTGACAAGGAGCAATCGATGGTGCTAGTATGGCTTAGGGTTTCTTATTTGCCCCTGTTGTCGGCACTTTGATTTCAAGAGGTTTTAAGGATTTTGAGTCAGCCTAGGGTTTTGGTTCAGTTGGTATGTTTTCGTTATGGCCAGGTTAGGTTTTTTAGCTTCATTTGCCATGTTGGTTGTTTGTTTTCTTACCTCTAAAAGGAGAAGTTTCTGCATTTAGGGTATGAAGCCAAACCTTGTAAACAAAAGCTAAAAAAAAACAGTCGGTGGTAGGCTAAACCTTGACCATGAGCACAAAACGTGTGGTGTAAAGAGCTGGAAATCTAAATCCCCAAAACCGTAGTTAGAGCCTGCACCTAAGCTAATTGGTTTCATTCCAGCCTGAACTAATGTACCCTCTGCCACCAGTTGATGCATCTGGAATCTGGATAACCCATGGAGTTTTTTTACATCACAGGATCACTTTTAGATGGCCAAAGATGACTCGGTAAAGATATATTTATTGTTCTCCATGAATGCAATCTTATTTTGAAAGAAAAATATGATTTATCATCTAAGTTTTCCTTCATATTTTGCAATCTTACAGTAGCTTCTCATTTCCAGAATATTCTAGTAATATGAATACATGTTTGATCACAGTAACGTCATTTTTTTGGTATGATTATGTTACAGCCTCGGTCTTCACCCCACAACATACCAAATAAGGGTGGGAAGAAGAAGGCCAAGGTCCATGAGGATGACTCAGACTTAGAGGTCTTGCCTAGAATGGAGATAATCTACGAAGACACGAAAGCAGTCACAGGGGCTGAACCAGAGTATTTGTCACAGAAGACTACCGAAAGCTTGAGGATAGAATTCAAACTCTTGGATTTCAACAACAAGGCCGCTGCGAGATTGACCGCTAGGGTTGAAAAAACTTTGGAGAGATGTGTAGATTTCTATAAAAGAATGCTCACCATGCACAACAAGTGCCATACTTCTGCAGCAAAAAGAATCCAAGAGTTTCTGGGCCAAGAGGAAGGCTTGAAATATCTCCAAGACAAAGTGCAGGAGGATGAACTAAGTATTCAGCAAATTAAAGGCATCACTGAGAAAGTGGTCAAGATCTGGGTTGCACAAACCTCGATCAGTAATTTCCTTCTGGAAGACTTGCTCAGGGTAACTCCACCCAAAGCAGTGGAAATAAAGTCACAATTGGCTATACATGAAGTGACAGTTAGATTGCTGGAGACTATAGATTTCAGGACTATCGCTGCAGAAGCTAATGCATGGAAAGAATTCATTGGAGGATCAGGTGGGCCCTCCTAAGTTTTGTCTTGTTTACATGTGGCATTTTATGTAAATTATTTTATCTTATTTCCATTTTCCTAGTGCAAGTCATTAGAAGACAAATTTTATAAATTGAGAAGTTAGGGAAACCCAAAAGGCAGAGGTAGTCCAAAAGTCATTTGTAAAATGTATAAATAGGAGTAGAGGAGAGTTTAGTAAGGACTTTTCACTAACGCATTAATGCTGAAGTTATTTGTATGAGAACTATTTCTTTTATAAATAAATGAGAACCAATTTTGCTGTAGGAAGGACTGTATAAGTTTCAAATGGATTGTGTGGATTGCTAATGCTGTACTACTTCTTATTTAGCTGCTATACAACTGTGAGATCGTTCTGACTTAATGAACTACTTCTGCAATGATAAATGATTTTACTTTCTGTTAGAAATCTTGTGCATATGAATGAGCAATGAATGTTTTAACAAAACGAAGCTATCTTTGTTTATATTTTCTGTTGTGATTATGTATGTAGAATTTGAACAGCTACCTGTAGGATTCCATATGCAACATTACAGCACATTACTCTGTTAGATATAATTTTTGCTCCCCTAGGCATAGGTTAGATCATAGTGGAAAAAATTGGCATCGGCAAAAAAATCGACGAGGGTCCAGAAAACATCTTCTCGGCAACATCGGCGAAAAAATCAGCAAAAATCAACAAACCACAGCAAGCATTAAAAAATGCAAATTTTGTACTTCAATAGGGTCAAAATTTGTTTACTGATTTTTTCCCCTATTTGTCGATCTTTCCCGACTTTTCCCGATCTTTCCCGATTTTTTCCCGAACTTTGCCAATTTTTGCCAATGTCCGATTTTTTGAAGAAATCGCAATTTTTTCGGGCCGAAAAATCGGTATCCAGGAAAAATCGCGATTTTTCGGGATATCGCCGAAAAATCGACGATTTTTTCCATTATGGACCGTTAGATAGGTAGTTTAGAATAGATTACATCAGTTTTGTTTAATTTAGAAATGATTGAGGGGCAAGAGCGATAAGACTGGAGGTAAGAACCTACACATCACGAGTTAAGGCTTTTGCTCACTAGTCGCTTGCATTCAATTTAGGCACTTGCATTGCATCCTAAAACATAAATTACATAAACGGTGGACTGGGCCGCAACCGGTAAAAAAGACTTAAAAGTTCTTTTAATTCTACGGTAGCGGAGCCGCTAACCAAACAGATTCCCTATACCAAACAGTAAACAATCTAGTTGGGAACGATTATTGGGAAGAATCCCTACTATCGGTACCTGGGATTTTCCAGGAATCAACAGTTTTGGCACTAGAAGGAGGGCCGCTAGTGCATGGCTGGCACAGGAAATTTGTTTACTAGAAACTGTTCCATTGGTGATAGCTCTGAAACTAAGTTTCTTGAAGATTTCATTTCTAAAGAAAGAGTAGGATCTGAAGAAGAAGGTTCAAAACATTTATACGTTGTTTTGTTTGAAGAAGTTAATCACTTAAGAAGACATACCCGATCTTACGTAAAGAAACTTGGAGGATTGAAAGCAATTCCTGCATTACCAAGAAAGCAGGCTTGCAAGAAAGTACCTACTTACACTAAAGATTCGATTTTGGTGGGAAATTTGGAAGAGTTGGTAAATTTGTCCATACAAGGGATTATCCAACCACTTGATCAGTTGGGACCAGATTCCCCTATTTTACAATCTCCATTACAATCATCAGTTCAGTATCCACCACAGGCTCCTCATAGAATTATGGCTAACATTAATCAACCAAACCCAAATCAACCAAATCCTAATCAACCCAATCCACCAGCCTGGAGAGCCAGAACACCACTCAACCTGGCTCCTCCTTTACATGATTTACCTAAGCATCCTGAAAAGGCATTACCAAAATTCGACCCCGGAAAAGACATTTCAGTAAAGGCATTTTAGTAGAAAACCACCTGCAAAGTTTCTATTTGGATCTGAAACTTTTGGCCATGGAGCACGAAGATGTGGTATGCAGACTTTTTCCACATACCTTTGAAGCTAAGACCTCTGCTTGGTATTTCAATTTACAAGTAAATTCAATAACAAATTGGAATACTTTTGAAAGGGTGTTTAAGAGCAAGTTTGGTAGTCAACGAACCATTGCCACTCTTATGAAAGAGTTGCTCTCTCTAAGGATGGATAAAAGAGAAAAGGTTCAAGATTTCAACCAAAGATTTGTTGCTTATCTGGGTAATTTCAATGCTACAACAAGGCCTGCTGAAGAAACTCTAGTAGAATACTATACTTCAGCGCTTTGTCCTAGCATAGCAATGTTTGTCAAAAGAGAAGTGAAACGTACATTGGTGGAGAATTATGAGGAAGCAAATAAGGTAGAAGTTGAACTTGACAGCATAAACAAACACACTGCAGAACCAGAGGTAAAGACTTTTAGTGGTAAAAAACCTCTGTCGTTAACCAAACCTAAGAAAGAACACTCAAGTGAATTAGAAAATGTAGTTAAGTTGGTACAAAAGTTATCAAATAAAATTGTAGATCTGGAAAAGGACAAAGAAGCTAGTTCATCGAAAAAACAGTTTAAACCTTATTTCAAGAAAAAAGAAGAAAGTGGAACATCTCAACCACCTGTGTATAATTCTTCTATTTTGAATTTTAATGAAGTAGGAATGGATCATTTCTGCACTTTTCATCGAGAACGTCATTCTGAAAAGAGTTGCCCATAATGGATTAACTCAATGACTCTAGTTATGAATCAAATATTAGATGCTCAAATAACAGAGCCTGAGGTGGAAGAAGAAAAAACAAATGAACCAGAAGAAACACATGAAACCACAATGGTCTTATGGGACTATGCACCTACACTAGGACTAAGTGAAGAGGAGCCTAGTGAAGAAATCCAACTTTCATCGGTTAATATTACAACCAAAAGCAAAGGACCAGTAATGGATGAAAGATTAATACTACCTAAGATCAGGAAGATACAAGAAAGTATGAAGAAGATTAGCAGTAATACCCAAACAACATCTAAGTTTGATCTGGTCAACAAAAAAGATAAGGTTCCAATAGCCAGTACACCTGTAAAGATTGTGGAGTACAACAGAAAGCAGTAAGAAGGGTCCAGTAAAACACGATATGGGGTATGACATAGTAGAAGACATCAAGAAAACAAAAGCGAATATTTCTTTATTTGAATTATGTAATTTACCCCAACAGAAAAAGAAGCTTTTAGAGGCTTTTGATCCACAACCCAGTAGATCCCAGGAAATTAATGAAGCTAGCATTGGAGGAAAATCTAAATCTCAAACTTTGTCATTCTTATTATCTTTTGAGATTTTTAATAATAATGTGCATAATTGTTTGGTGGATTTTGGGGCTTCATCTAATGTCATGCCACTCTCAATATGTAAAAAGATCAATGGTCAACCTACACCATCCTCATGTAAGATCATTCAGTCGGACAGATTTGCAGTCAAGGTAACAGGAGAAATGAAAAATGTGTTGATTTGGTTATCTACAAATGAGAGAGTTTGCCAGTTTATAGACATTATGGTGGTAGATATACCAGAGCCCTATGGTTTGATTTTAAGTAGGGACTGGTCTGCAAAACTGAATGGGTACTTCGCAACTGATTGGTCGCACTTGTGGCTGCCATATAAGAACAGTCAAAATCATATTAAGGTGATGAGGGAACCACACATGAAACACAATGTAACTCAAATGGAAGGAAAAAATGAACCTATAAACTTCTCATCTTCAGTCTTGGGTAACTACTTTTTAGAGCTTGAACCTGAAAATTATCAAGCTGAAGAAGCCAGTCGTGAGTCAGACACACAATCCGAACTCTTTCATTTTTCACGGACTGATAATATTGATTGTAAATGATAGTTAACTTAGTTTCTAACATAGAAAGCAACACTAGTCAAGTAGATTTAGAAGATAGATTTTGGTTTTTGTACTTTGGTGGTTCCAAAACACTAGAGAGATCAGGGGCAATTTGTGTCATGATTGACCCTGAAAAGAACAAATAATTTCTCTTGTCGACTAGAGTTTGAATGTACAAATAACACTGCTGAGTATGAAGCTCTAGTCCAAGGCCCGAGGAAAGTCGTTGATCTTAAAGTTAGAAATTTCAAAGTATTTGGTGATTCTGAGGTAGTTGTCAGACATATTAGAAACACAATTCGTTGTTTGTCACCACACTTAAAAGCTTATCAAACTGAAGTCTGGGATCTTATAACACATTTCAACGCCTTCAATATAAGTTCAATTCCTAGGTTGCAAAATGTTGCAGCTGATTTTTTAGTTGTTTCTGCTGCAAGGCTAGTACCCACTAATAACAAGTGCTCTATTGAACTCATTTTCAGGCCATCGATACCAGACAATGTTACTAAATTGAGAGTATTTGATGATGATCAACAAATCATAGATTTTCTAACGAATGATGAAACTTTCAAGGAGTCGGTGATTGATGATGAAGAGCATCAAGCTAATCTTCAAAATGGAAATTCCATGCCTAAAGGAGTAAGAACGCTGGAAGGGATGTTTGATTTAAACAGCAAATTCAGAAAACATGCCAATGTCAAAACAAATAGTTCATCCATGCAGTATGAACTAATTAATCTAGGGACAGACAATGATCCCAAGTATGTAAACTTGGGAAAATGTTGTTCACCAGGAGAAAGAAGCAGAGTTATCAATTTGTTTCAACAATATAAGGATATTTTTGCTTGGACATATAAAGACTTGAAAACCTATGACACCCATAGTATCCAACATATCATTCCTATTAAAGCAAGCGTTAAATCATTCTAGCAACAATTGAAAAAAATGCATCCCAAGTTGGAACCTCTAATCCAAAATGAGGTAAATAAATTACTTGATGCAAAGATCATTTTCAGAGTCAGGCATTCAAAGTGGGTAGCAAATTTGGTGCCAGTAAGGAAGAAATCTGGTGAGATATGATTATGTGTAGATTTCTGAAATCTGAACCGAGCTTCAGATAAAGATAATTACCCAGTTCCACCAATGGAACAGATCCTACAAATGGTCTCAGGTTCTGAACTGTTCTCCCTATTAAATGGGTTTTCTGGCTATAATCAAGTGTTGGTAGCTGAGCAAGATAGACTTAAAACTACTTTTCGAACAAAGTGGGGAACATTTGCATATAGAAGAATGCCCTTTGGACTTATAAATGTTGGAGCTACTTTTCAAAGGGCAATGGATACCGCTTTTCGAGGATCGATCGGCCACAGTGTGGTGGTATATCTAGATGATGTGTAACAATTTTCTCTAAGAAAAGAGAAGATCATGTTTTTCATTTGAAACAATTTTTTTATCACTGTAGAAAATACGGCATATCTTTAAATCCTAAGAAAAGAATTTTTGCGGTTTTAGAGGGAAAATTGTTAGACCATATTATTTCTAAGGAGGGAATCTCCATAGACCCGAAGAGAATAGAAGCCATATCCCGGATTCCCTTACCCCACAACAAAAAAGGTATGCAATCATTCATGGGTACCATAAATTTTGTTCGAAGGTTTGTTCCTGACTTTGCACAAATAGTAAAACCTTTGCAACAAATGGTAAAGCAAAGTGTACAATTTAAATGGACCGATACAGAGAATGTTGCTTTTAACAACATTAAAGCAGCAATAGCTCATGTGCCTTCTCTTAAAAGTCCTGATTTTGAAAAGGACTTTATTCTGTACACTTTTGCCTCACATAATTCACTCACAGCAGTGCTCACACAGAGAGAAGAAATGGAAGATGAGTACCCAATATCAATTATGAGCACTGGGTTACAAGGTGCTGAATTGAACTACCCTGCCATTGACAAACAAGCATATGCAGTATTTAAAGCAATGAAACAATTCAGACCTTACATTCAAAAAAACAGAACCAAGGTAATCATCCCACATCTAGCTATCAGAACCCTTTTTGTACAGAAAGAATTGGGTGAACGAAGAGGGAATTGGGTGACAGCGTTTCAGAAATATGACTTGGAATTCAAACCAGCCAGCATTATCAAAGGACAAGGGCTGTGTAAATTAATTGCTGAAGGTCAGACTAATGGAGATGATGATTGGGAAAATGAAGCAGAATTGCACATGATTGATATATGTCCTATCTTTACAGCTCCTGAATCTTGGTACAGAGATCTGCGACATTGCCTCCAACGAGGATATTTACCAGAGCATTGGAATTCTAAATAAAGAAGAGCACTTTGTTTAAAGTCGACCTCTTACCAAATAATTGACGGAGTTCTTTTCAGGAAGAACTATGATGGGGTATTTCTAAGATGCCTCTAAAGTTGTCAAAGAATTGCATGATGGCCCTACTGGAGGACATTTCTCGGGAGATACTACTGCTCACAAGATTCTAAGAGCGGGATATTACTGACCAACATTGTTTAAAGATGCCCATGCCTATGTAAGAAGGTGCGATATATGACAAAGAAACGGTGGAAGACTAGCAAAAGCGGCTGGACCATTGCAACCAGTTATTATTTCAGAACCGTTCTAACATTGGGGTATCGACATCATTGGAGAAATTAATCCAAATTCTTCATTACAACATAAATATATTCTCACAGCTATTGATTACTTCCCGAGGTGGGTAGAAGCAACTCCATTACGCAAAGTGAATGAGGATGCGGTCATCGACTTCTTGCAAGAAAATATTACGACCAGGTTTGGGTTCCAATTTCACTTGTTTTTTATAATGCATATTATTTTTCATCCATTAAAATGACTGAATTTGCTAGTGAAAGAGGAATCAAATTGCATTATTCCTCCAACTCTTATCCTCAGGGAAATGGATTAGCAGAATCCACAAACAAAAATCTGATCAGAATTCTAAAAAACACTGTTATTGAAAATAAGAGAAGTTGGCACACAGCTCTTCCCAATGCATTATGGACAGATAGGGTCACCCCAAAGAACTCCTTAGAAGTGTCCCCTTATACTTTGGTTTATGGGAAAGAGGCTATCCTACCCCCAAAGATTTTACTCCCATCCTCTCAGTTAGCCCAAGCCTCACCAGGATCTGGTAGCGAAATTCTACAAGCTCGGATTAATACACTGCTGAAACTTGAAGAGTCTAGGCTCAAGTCCAAAGAAATATTTAAATACCAACAGGAGATTGTCAAAAGATGGTTTGATAAGCATAAAATCTAGGAAGGGAAGTTTTGAGTTGAAGATTTGGACTTAGAGTTTTCAACTTTTAACTTGTCTTAGACTACTATTTCTCCTTAAGAGTTTCTCTCCATGACTTAGTTTTGTTTTCATAAGCCTGAAAAGCCTTTTTGTCAAAAGTTAGAACTCAAGTTTTGCAACCGATGTGTCGGGTAAACTCATCAAGTCTGGAGGACATGTCAGAGGGACTTAGCTTTACCATCCGATACGTTTTCATGTTTTATTTTGTCCAAGAGGCCTAAGTTTCCCAGAAGATTTTGATAAGTTATTGATTTTGTCGGCCAAACTCATGGTTTCCAGCCAATGGCATCGGCAAAACTCAGGGTTTCGACTCGACATTCTCGGAGTTATTCATGTTTCCTGCCAAAGTTTGTTCAGAGGCCCTTCGTCGGTGAATATTGTCGAGTGGAGCCAGCGTTTGCAGCCCGACTCATTTTTTTATGGTGAAGCTATCGGCAAAGACTCAGGTTTTCCGCCCAACACTTCTTCTTCGGGAGTTTTTTATATTTTTGTTGATGATCTTTCTTGTGGAGCTTTCCAGTGAGTTTTTTGTCGACATCCTCGGCACAACTCGTGTTTTCATGCCGATACATTCGGCTAGGTTGAAAGTTTGCGACCGATGAACCTATCCCGTTTTTTGTCAACGTTGTGTCTTTTCGGGGGTTTCTTGCAAGTTGTCGCGGCAGTATCGAAAGAACTCGAGGTTTTGTGCCGATGCATCCGACGAAATTAAGGATTTTCAACCTATTTTTCCTATGGAGTTTTCCACGGCTTTTTCTGACGGTACATTTTCGGAGGTTTCTATCGAGCCTTGCCGACAATGTCGAAAAAACTTCAACATTTGATCCGATACTGTCGCGATGAATTTGATTTGTTGCGTCGATCTAGTAAAGTTGTCGATGTAATTTTTTGGCTTGGAAGAACGACGTTTGGTTCTAGGGTTGTGGGTTTGGTTTTCAGCATTGCTATCTGCCACCAAGTTTAAATAGCCAGTTCCTAGCTCCTTTAGGGTTTTGTTTACCTACCGTTCACTGAGTTGTTCTTAAGCTGATTGTATTGAAGCCCTTAGCCTCGTTGAACTTGCTAAGCCTGGCCCTGTCAGTTTGTTTGATTCTCACCTTCGCCACAACGTTTGTTTCGGGCCTTCGAGCTAAAGAGATGGATAGGTCAGATATCTGGGGTTGTAATGATGAAGCTGCGACAAGTCGAGTGTTCCACTGACCGCACCTTGTATGGTTTGCATTTTTATACGGTGACGAGGAGCAATTGATGGTGCAAGTAGTATGGCTTAGGGTTTCTTCTTTGCCCCTGTTGTCAACACTTTGATTTCAGGAGGTTTCAAGGGTTTTGAGTCAACCTAGGGTTTTGGTTTAGTTGGTATGTTTTCGTTATGGCCAGATTAGGTTTTTAAGCTTCCTTTGCCATGTTGGTCGTTTGTTTTCTTACCTCTTAAAGGAGAAGTTTCTGCATTTAGGGTATAATGCCAAACCTTGTAAACAAAAGCTAAAAAGAAAACAGTGAATGGTAGGAAAAACCTTGACACTGAGCACAAAACATGTGGTGTAAAGAGTTGGAGATCTGAAACCCCAAAACCGTAGTTAGAGCTTGCACCTGAGCTAATTGGTAGAGCTTGCATCTGAGCTAATTGGTTTCATTCCAACCTGAACTGATGTACCCTCTGCCACCAGTTGATGCATCTAGATAAGCCATAGAGTTTCTTTACATCACAGGATCACTTTTAAATGGCCAAAGATGACTCGGTAAAAATATATTTATTGTTCTCCATGAATGCAATCTTATTTTGAAAGAAAAACATGATTTATCATCTAAGTTTTCCTTTATATTTTGCAATCTTACATTAGCTTCTCATTTCCAGAATATTCTAGTAATATGAATACATGTTGTTTGATCACAGTAACTCTAAGTCATTTTTTTGGTATGGTTATGTTATAGCCTCAATCTTCACCCCACAACATGCCAAAGAAGGGTGGGAAGAAGAAGGCCAAGGTCCATGAGGATGACTCAGACTTAGAGGTCTTGCCTAGAATGGAGATAGTCGACGAAGACACGAAACCAGTCACAGGGGCTAAACCAAAGTATTTGTCACAGAAGACTACCAAAAGCTTGAGGATAGAATTCAAACTCCTAGATTTCAACAGCAAGGCCGTTGCGAGATTGACTGCTGGGGTTGAAAAAACTTTGGAGAGATGTGCAGATTTCTATAAAAGAATGCTCACCACGCACAACGAGTGCCAGACTTCTGCAGCAAAAAGAATCCAGGAGTTTCCGGGCCAAGAGGAACGCTTGAAATATCTCCAGGACAGAGTGCAACAGGATGAACTAAGTATTCAGCAAATTAAAGGCATCACTGAGAAAGTGGTGAAGAACTGGGTTGCACAAGCCTCGATCTGTAATTGCCTTCTGGAAGACTTCCTCAGGGTAACTCCACCCAAAGTAGCGGAAATAAAGTCACAACTGGCTATACTTGAAGTGACAGTTAGATTGTTGGAGCCTATAGATTTCAAGACAATCGCTGCAGAAGCTAATGCATGGAAAGAATTCACTAGAGGATCAGGTGGGCCGTCCTAAGTTTTGTCTTGTTTACACGTGGCATTTTATGTAAATTATTTTATCTTATTTCCATTTTCCTAGTGCAAGTCACTAGAAGACAAATTTTGTAAATCGAGTTAGGGAAGCCCAAAAGGTAGGGATAGTCCAAAAGTCATTTGTAAAATGTATAAATAGGAGTAGAGGAGAGTTTAGTAAGGGAATTTCACTAGCGCATTGATGCTAAAGTTATTTGTATGAGAACTATTTCTTTTATAAATAAATGAGAACCAATTTTGTTGGAGGAAGGACTGTACAAGTTTCAAATGGATTGTGTGGATTGCTAATGCTAAACTACTTCTTATTTAGCTTCTATACAACTGTGAGATCGTTCTGACTTAATGAACTACTTTTGCAATGATGAATGATTTTACTTTCTGTTAGAAATCTTGTGCATATGAATGAGTAATTAATGTTTTAACAAAACAAAGCTATTTTTGTTTATATTTTCTGTTGTGATTATGTATGTAGAATTTGAATAGCTACCTGTAGGATTCCATATGCAACATTACAGCACATTACTCTGTTAGATATAATTTTCGCTCCCCTAGGGATAGGTTAGATAGGTAGTTTAGAATAGATTACATCAGTTTTGCTTAATTTAGAAGTGATTGAGGGGCAAGAGCGATAAGACAGGAGGTAAAAACCTACGCATCACGAGTTGAGGCTTTTGCTCACCGATCGCTTGCATTCAGTTTAGGCACTTGCATTTCATCCTAAAACATAAAATTACATAAACGGTGGACCGGGCCGCAACCAATAAAACAGACTTAAAACTTCTTTTAATTCTACGGTAGTCGGGCTGCTAACCGGACGGATTTCCCATACCAAACAGTAAACGATCTAGTTGGGAAGGATTATTGGGGAGAATCCCTACTGTCAGTACGTGGGATTTTCTAGGCATCAACAGGATGTCGACTATATCCTTGATTTGCAGAAAATTTTACTTTTCTTTCATTGGATTATGAAGCGTAGCCCACACTTAGATGTTTTCTTTAGTAATAATAGATGTTTAATTGTTCACGAAAAGTTCAAAAGACTATTGCTATGGGTGTGGAAGAATACGGGTTGTTTTGGCAAGTAAATGGTGAAGAGAAGTTGGCGGTTGCAAGAGATAGCATGGAAAAACAAAAAAGGTAAGGAGCAGATTCATTACACCTTGTTTGATGTATTTCAAGAAGAGAGGACGCCCCTCACCGAGAGTGAGGATGAAACAGTAGAACGAGAGGGTGCATCCTTAAAGAAGCAAAAGAAAAACTTTAAATGTTGAATAGCCAAGATGTAGAGGTGGTGTTTTGGTGGACAAGGCAAGTTCTATGTCAATGGTGAAAAAGATAACAAGTCAGCCAACATTGGCTCTCATTTGGTTTTGAATCCATGGTCAAACAGAATGTGAAAACCCCAAACTCTAGGTGACTATAGTCCTTACATTCTCAATCAAACAACTCCGTTATTTAATTGCAAAAATATCATTTCTTCACATAGCAAAAATCACACAGGCTGGAAAGTAAATAGCAGAAGCGTAAAACAATTATGCGCATGCATATAGAATTTATCCTTCAAATCAGCTTGTCATTCATCTAATCAAAGCTTACAAGGCAACCTCCACAACTACTTAAAACCAACAGCTACATGGTAAACAAAAATCATCTCAGCTTGAGGTGTATAACCAGTTGAAGAGAAATACACCAACATAGAAATCGAGGAACTATTGTATGGCCCTATACAACTCTGGTTGTATGACAGTATGGATCTCTCTGTATGACTATGAATCTGTACCGTACAGATCCATATGGATCTGTCCATACAACTGTAAGGACTTGCTTCTATATTGCACTATCTTCAACATGCAATCACTATTGGTCGATCCTCTTCCTCTTGTTGTTGTTTTCTCTTTTCCGACCATTGTCTGTGTCTGAACTCTCTATCTTGACTTGCCTTTAGACTTGAGTTGAAACTCTAATCTACCAAAACCCTAATCTCTCGGTGAAATATACTATTGAGATTAATAAATCACTAATGTATTAAATACACTTTATTAGACTTGGTATCTAAATATAAGACTTCCAGTTTTTCACTAAAGTGAATTACAAAATAGAATTATCTCAAACCACTTCCAGTACATTCAGAATGAACCTGTGTAGAAGTTCTTGTCTAAGCTACATTCTTCAACACTCCTTAGCGAGGAAGGAATTGTGCAACATCCAAGTTTGTCTCTGAATGCTTCAAACTTCCCTTTTGTTAAAGGCTTGGTCAAAATATCAGAAACCTAATGATCTATGGGTACCTACTGGAAAGTAAATAGCAAAAGCGTGAAACAATTATGCACATGCATATAGAATTTATGCTTCAAATTAGCTTATCACAATGTTATCGGAACCGGACCGGTCATCGAATCGGCGAAGCCCAAAATGTGAACCGGACTGGAACCGGCAAAAAAACGGGTAAAAAACCGGTTGACTAAAAAATACATAAAATATTCATATTTTGTAAAAAACATTTATATTCATGTGCATACATATGAATCCAAACCATTAATACAGAAATATGCAAAGTTTCTCATATATATAGCAAATATGGGTGCAAATATCCAAAATAGGACCTAGTGCAATACATCTTTGAGGTTCTGAACCAAAGTACATTAACAAAGAGGCTCCAAAGTACATCAGCAAATTTTTATTTTCTGGGTTTTTAAAATAAAATTGAGTTTCGTGAGTCCCCAGTCCAGACCAGCCAGTTCGGTCGGTTTTGACCGGTTCAGCGGGTTTTGGCCGGTTCCGTACCCGGTCTGGAAAAAAATCCAGTTTTTTTATTTTTTTTTGCTAACCGGATCAGCCAACCCTGTAAACTGGTCAGACCAGCCAGTTTTGTCGGTTCCAGTCCGGTTCCGATAACACTGGCTTACCATTCATCTAATCGAAGCTTATAAGGAAACCTCCACAACTACTTAAAACCAACAGCTACATGGTAAACAAAAATCATCCCAGCTTGAGGTGTACAACAAGCTGAAGAAAAATACACCAACATAGAAATTGAGGAACTGTTGTATGGCCCTATACAACTCTGGTTGTCTGACTGTATGGATCTATCTGTATGACTATGAATCTGTACCGTACAGGTCCATATGGATCTGTCCATACAATTGTAAGGACTTGCTTCTATATTGCATTATCTTCAACATGCAATCACTATTGGTCGATCCTCTTCCTCTTGTTGTTGTTTTCTCTTTTCTGACCATTGTCTGTGTCTGAAAAGACAAAGACACAGACAATGTCTTTAGACTTGAGTTGAAACTCTAATCTACCAAAACCCTAATCTCTTGATGAAATATACTATTGAGATTAATAAATCAGTAATGTATTAAATACACTTTATTAGACTCAGTATCTAAATATAAGACTTCCAATTTTTCACTAAAGTGAATTACAAAATAGAATTATCTCAAACCACTTCTAGCACATTCAGAATGAACCTGTGTAGAAGTTCTTGTCTGAGCTACATTCTTCAACACTCCTTAGGAAAGAAGGAATTGTGCAACATCCAAGTTTGTCTCTGAATGCTTCAAACTTCCCTTTAGTTAAGGGCTTGGTCAAAATATTAGAAACCTATTGATCTATGGGTGCATACTGGAGCTTTACTACTCCATTCTAAATTCTATCTTGAATGAAGTGATAACTTATATCCAATATCTATGTGCTTGGACCTGTCATGAAACATTGGGTTCTTAGAAATTTTGATAAAACTCTAATTATCACAATAAATCATCGTGCGTTCCAACTCTTGATCAAATAACCCTACAAGTAATTTGCAAAGCCAAAGGGCCTCACAACTAGCAATATTGTCAGCCATATACTTTGTCTCTATTGAGTTAAGTTCCACTAAATTTTACTTCCGGCTAAATTAAGATATCATCATTGATCCCAAGCTTAAGAAACACCTTGAGGTGCTCTTCTTATCTAATGCAATGCTTTCCAATATGAGTCAATATACTTGTACAACTAAACTTCACCATCTCCAAGATATCTGAGACCATACTTCACTGTGCCCCTCAAGTATCTGAGAACATGTCTTGCTACTACCCAATGCTCCTACCTCAGCTCAACAATGAACTAGCTCAAGATGTTCACTAAAAAACATATATCTGGCCTAGTGTTGACCAGATACATCAAGGAACATATCAACTACTTATACAATGAGGAATCCACCTTCTTTGAATCTGAATTTATTACCTTCTTCATATTAGTGATCATAGGTGTGGCCATAGGTTCACAATCCTCCATCCAAAACCTCTTCAAGATCTCCACTACATACTTACCCTCCCCAAGGTAAATCTCCCCCGGTCTATGTCAAACCTCCAAGTTCCAACCCCAAGAAGTAATGAATCATGCCAATATCCTTCATCTCGAACTCAACTGCCATATCTACTTTCAACCCTACAATGAGCTTCTCTGGACCTGTAAGAAACAAGTCATCTACATACAACAACAAAACAAGTAGATCAGTCCCAACAAATATATAATATAGGTTAGGATATGCGTCACTTTTGGTGAAGTCCATACTCAACAAATAACCATCAATCTTAAAGTCATAGTTACATATATGTTGATATATTGGATATATTGCAATACATCGCGATATGAACAAGAAGTTGATATATCAACACCTATATATCCCGATATAAACAATAAATTGAATGTGCCGCAATATTTTCATCGACTCACGATAAATTAGGAAAATATAGAGAGTCGATTGTTGATTGAATTATCATTGATGCCAACATAGACTTGCAGTGGCCCCACAGGTAGTCATTGATGCCAATAGGTCCCTCTTACAGTGCACAGGTATGAATGATCCCAGTACCCTCACATCCAGTGCCTTGGAGCCCTTACAAAGATCGTTTGTGCTTTGAAGCATCTTGTACCCCAGTTGACAAGGTCCTTGTACCCACAAGGTTGGATCTTGGAGCCACCACCTTGTTGACGATGTTAAAGACCTTGGTGATGATGTTGAAGACACTAGAGACAATGTTGAAGCCCTTGTAGATGATGGAGAAGCCCCAGACGGGTTGAAGAAGCATTAATGACTCATTTTGTGGTCATTCATGCTTTGGCAGGGTCAGGGTACCCTAGGAGAAGGCCTAGCAACCCCACAGGACGTAACATGATGGATCTTGACCCTTGGAGGTCTCCTTGTGTGGTTAAGGTGGTTGAAGAAACCCATCAAGTCTCCTGCTTGATGAAGAAGCCCTAAAGAAGTCCTTGGACCCACACTTGATGAATTAATGGTCCTTGAACCCTTAAAGATGATGTGTAGGTTGATGGGGTCTTAGAAGACTTGGTGCCCACTTATATAGTGGTGTGATGACACTTGGACACTTGCTTGCATGTGGTGTTGATGATGTGGCGGACACACTTGCTTGCATTTGACAATGACCTTGATAGCCTTGATGAGGTGATGGAGTCCTTGGAGGTGGGCATATGACCTTGCATCTAGTGGCTTGGTCCTTGTGCCCTTGATTGGTAATAAGGTCATTAGCGCCCTTACGGTTATGAAAAATATGATGAAAAACTAATGAAGATTCCCTTGGTTGAAGAAGCCACTTGCATGGTGAAGAAGTCCTTGGACCCACAATTGATGGTTTAAAGGTCCTTGTACTCTTGATGAAGATGATGTGGTCATTTGTGAGTTGATGGGGCCTTGGAACCCTTGAGGATGGTCCTAGACCACAAGGAAGACTTTGCACCCACTTATATGATGGTATGATGACACCTTGGACATTTGATTACTTGTGGATGATGGGGTCCTTGGTCATGCATGTCATGGTGATGGGGTCCTCTTTGAAGCCCTTAAGGCTTCATGCAACACTTGGACATACTTGATGGCATACAGCAAACCCTAAGAAGTGATGACCATTAAAGATGATGGCACTTGGACACTTGCTACATCCTTGGATGACGATGTGGAGGACACCCCTATTCTTGAAGACATGAGGTTGGTCTTTGAAGAAGTCATGGGTTAAACAACAAAATACAAACCCTAAAACCCTTTAAAATGGTGGTACAATAAACATTAAACATTTTATTTGAATATCATATGATTCAAATTCAAATTAAAAATTAATATTACAAAATAATAAAAAGATATACCTTGACTTTAAAGTCTGCCCTAATCTTGAGGATGTGGACATGTTGAAAGAGTATATATACTCTAGCATGTCAACACTAAATTACAACCAACAAATGAGCGAGTGAAAACTCGTGACTGAGGAGAAAGTTCATGGACTGAGGCAAGGTTTCTGAGAATTTTCGGTGGTGAACAGTTTAGTTAACATAAGTGAGAATCTTTCTCGTGGACAATAAACCCTTATGGTTGTTCAATGTAAACTTATTCCTCGATAATGCCATTGAGGAAGGCAGTCTTTACATCCATCTGATGCAGCTTCCATTCCATAGTTGAAGCAATTGCAATGACGGTTTTTTATGGAATATACATTGAGCCACAGGAGCAAATGTTTCATCATAGTCAATTCCCTCTTTCTGAGAGAATCCTCTGGCAACAAATCTGGCCTTGTGTTTTTCCATGCTACTGTCTACTCCACGTGTTTAATCTTGAAAAGCCATTTCGAGGTCACTACTGACTTCCCTTCAGGTCTCAGTACAACCTCCCATATGTCATTCTTCATGATAGATTGGAACTCCTCTATCATGGAATCCTTCCAAAC
>LPNX010469917.1:159001-198513 GCA_001517045.1 Pseudotsuga menziesii | reverse complement strand
ATTGACGATGGAGTGTTAGGTTAATGAGTGTTAGGTCTCATCTGTCAAACACACGCATCAACAGGAGAGAGATAGGTGGCCACGTGCCCTTGCCTTCCATTGACGAGGCTCAACTAATTGTTCTTGTTTGCTCAGGCTCACTCCAAACAGCTTTCCCTCTTTAATGACCTATGAAATAAAGGAAGGATATAAATTTGGATTAAAAGATAATATGCATACTTAAAAGGGCAGACAAAGTATTCTGCTTTGTTGAAAGGGGTCCAGGCGGAACTCACAGGACCATATTATGGTATCCTAAAGCAGCGTGTTTATATTGCACTGGGGTTTCGCAAAGTGAACAAGTACAACAAAACTTTATCATTTGCACATGTTCCATAATTTTGTTTTTTTGGGGTTTGATGACCAACTGGGTATCTTGGATCAAATAATGTCAATTTTTAAAATAATAAATATATCAATAAGTCCCCCTCATAATCATAGGGCCTATAACCGGGGGTGGTGCTTCATCCAATTAACCAGATCATTTTAAAGGTGTAGAAAAATTGTCTAGCAGTAGCAGTAGCGGTGATTGATAGAAAAGAAGAATGGGTTCATCTGATCTCACAAAACATTCTCATTATTTATTTTTTTATAGTAATATTGCTCTCTTTTTAAGTTAATTCACTTATTTTTGAATAACCGCATGAAACTTGATTTTATTTTATATAAATCATACACTTATAGTTGTCTCGCTATGATTGGATACACCCTTTTAGTAGGACTTGGACACTATTACACCTTGCTGTGTAGAGACAATAAAATAAATGCGCTACATTTTGGTTTACAGGTAATTTGAAGGAGAACAAGTCAATCAATTAAAAGTATTAGGCCCATTTAAGAATGAGCATTCAGAAACATTTCCCATTTGTTTATATTTAATTTTCGGCCAAATTATAGCTTATTTATAAAGGCCTCTATCGCTTCAGGGATAGGGAGAGAATTTCTTGGATAGGCGTCTCATCAGTCAAACACATGAATCTCCTCATACAAAACCCTCATCAACCCACAAACATAGGCAGTTCAAACAATTTCAATCAGTATTGGAAGATGCCCTTAAACTCTTGCAGGAAGTAGACAATTTACACATCTTTGATATATACAGAAAGTGGCTATATGGAAGCAAAATCCAAGAGTTTCAGGATAAAATCAAGGATTTGATTGATATTCAAGGTTCGCCGATTCTGGCCCATGATTTGCAAAAACTAGACGCAGATGTTAGGGATCTTCGTAGACGATTTGAAGCAGCTACAATCTCTGAACAGTCCATTAGCTACACCTCCCATGAAATCTTGAATATGCCAAACATTGTAGTTGGGATGGATAATCGTATCAATGCTGTCAAACAAATTCTATTACAGAATGATGTTGATCGGCTTGGAATAATAGGGATGTAGTCCTTACCGAGCGCCCAAGTGAGAACGATTGTATTCCCCATGTAGTCATCCCTTCCCATCTACTGTGAATATCCTGTGGAGCAAATTAGTATCAGGAAGCATAGTATGAGGAACGTTGTGCATAGTTTCCAAAGATGGTAAAGAAGACACACTGACTGCATACTTTACACTTGTTGCTCAGCATGTCACCTTATTATTTCCTTTCAACATTACACGAGATCCACCCTGCGTATTCCTCGACGCGTGCACTTTCTGTCAAAATTATATCAACTTGTGGTATAAACTTCGGTTTGTTATGTTGAAACGTTCCCCAAAAACTTTGGTGAAATTTATCACTAAAATTCAATTAATATTGTTGTGCACATGTGAATCCATCGTTTGATTACTATTATTAGAGCCATCCAAGGTTCGAATGCTTTAGTATTTTATTAATTTAGTTTCTTGAAAAAATCAAAACAAAACGCAAAGTTTTTTCAATGTTTTAATTTATAATCTTTTTTTTTAAATATTTTTTTTATTATAATTCCTTAATTTTATTTAATTGAAATAGATTTTCAATGTTCATATAGTTTCCTAAATTTTATGATGTGACAACTTTTTTTTATTACCGATTCAAAATAAATGAGATTTTTTTTAAAAATAAGTATTATTCTTCAACTTGCATGGTACTTATTCTACTTGTCCCATGTACTCTTGTATAAGATGTCTCTAATCCACCATCCTCGGTACAAGATGGGAATAAGGTTGATGATGGCATTGTTTGTGATGGGCCTCAAGATATATATTTGATGATTGTCTTATGCTTGTTGTCAATGTTTGTTTCTCGTGTTATCATATGTCATAAGCTATTGACTAATCTTTGATAAGATGTGGGAAATATGATTCAACGTAGTGTTGCTACTCAAATTATTGTATATAAATCTGTGGATAACTCAAAAGACCTGCCCCTCATCTCCACATGTGGTTTCCCTTGGGTCTGTGACACCCTCATTGCCAAACCACAGGCAACTTCAATCTGATTTCTGTAAATGACTCTCATGTCCAGAAACGGCTCACACACTTCGTCTAAATCCAAACATATAATGGAAACAATGCATACCTTGTAACCCTTGTCCTCAACTGACAATTGACAATTGGAGATAAAAAATGTAAACCAACAGCACAACTTCAGAACCCTTAAGCATAAGCAGCTAATGCATGTCCTGATTGCAAAGCTTCAGGCCCTCTGTCCCAATACACAGATGCATGGTGTGCCTGAATACTTTGCTCCAAGAACTCAAATCCCTGCACATAAATGGCTTGGCCTCGATACTTCTTGAACCTCAGTAACTATGTCAATAATTTTGGATCCTTCGGCCCAAAAACCTGGATGCCGCCGCTTACAAAATCAGCATGGATACTTTCAGACCATGGAAACTAGCCACGACATAGTTACTGGGCTGCATGCATGCATAAACATTAGCCACGGCAGCCTGGGTTGCATGCACACCACATGGTTGAGTTCGAAGCAAAGTGAGGATCAAGGGTCAAGTTACTTGCATTTCACAACAAAGCCTAGAGTATGAAGCAAGTCGACAATGTGAGTAGATGAAGGAGTGAACAAAATTACAAAATCATGAGCATCGAGAAAGTCAACAACATGAGCAAATTAGGGTTCACATTTTTCATTTATAAATTATAAAACATGAAGAACACAAATTAAATAACAATTCTAAAGATAAAATTCACCTTCCAGTTCCCCTCAATGCCAAATTCAAATCACCTTTAGGTTCAAATTTGCATATAGGATCACCTCCATTCTGAATCGAACTAAGCTTCATCCATGAAGTTTGCCAAACATAAACGAACTTGAGATTTTCTTTGAGATTCATCAAATTTCGAACTTCAAGGTTGAAGCCTTGAAGTTATACCTTGTAAACCAGGTCCTCAACTGACAATTGACAATTGGAGATAAAAAATGTAAACCAACAGCACAACTTCTGAACCCTTAAGCATAAGCAGCTAACGCATGTCCTGATTGCAAAGCTTCGGGCCCTCTGTCCCAATACACAGATGCATGGTGTGCCTGAATACTTTGCTCCAAGAGCTCAAATCCCTACACATAAATGACTTGGCATCGATACTTCTTGAACCTCTGTAACTATGTCAATAATTTTGGATCCTTCAGCCCAAAAACATGAATGCCGCCGCTTACAAAATCAGCATGGATACTTTCAGACCATGGAAACTAGCCACGACATAGTTGAGTTCGAAGCAAAGTGAGGATCAAGGGTCAAGTTACTCGCATTTCACAACAAAGCCTAGAGTATGGAGCAAGTCGACAATGTGAGTAGATGAAGGAGTGAACAAAATTACAAAATCATGAGCATCGAGAAAGTCAACAACATGAGCAAATTAGGGTTTTGCATTTTTCATTTATAAATTATAAAACATGAAGAACACAAATTAAATAACAATTCTAAAGATAAAATTCACCTTCCAGTTCCCCTCAATGCCAAATTCAAATCACCTTTAGGTTCAAATTTGCATATAGGATCACCTCCATTCCGAATCGAACTAAGCTTCATCCATGAAGTTTGCCAAACATAAACGAACTTGAGAATTTCTTTTAGATTCATCAATTTTCGAACTTCAAGGTTGAAGCCTTGAAGTTCAGTGAACCTGTGATTCCTAAATAACCATCTCATGATTTTTAGTCTATTATGTTTCAATGAATGCCCTGATTTAGTTGTGGTTTCTGGCTTTAACAAAGTGGTGATGGGTATGTATGTGTTTTTCTTATATTTAATTCTTAAATATGAATATTTATAAATATTTAAAATATTATTTTAATATAAATTTTTAACCATTAAAATTTTTATTATAGTCAATAATTAATATATATATTTAGAAAAAACACTTTAATATAAATGTTTTTTTACTTTATATATTTTGCAAAGATCTCCATTTACCTACCTATCTTTTATATTAGTAGAATTAAAAGTTAGGGATACCACATCTTAATGTGGTTATGGATTCCATATTCATGATGCACATTTAATAAATATATACATCTTTTCTTTTTATTTAATTAGTAGATAGAATCATTAATTTTTTCATTGTTTCTTGATTGTAACATAAGAACTACACAAACTAACACTCCATTCAAGTGCATACATACATTGTTTCTTCATTGTAACATAACAACTACACAAACTAACACTCCATTCAAATAATTGATTTTTATTTATTTAGTGCATACATACATTGTTTCTTCATTGTAACATAATCAATACATTAACTAACATTCCGATTTTTAACTTTTACTTTCAATCGATTTTCAATCTATTGTAACATATAAACATTTTTTTTAAGCTACACTTTCTACTTCAAGACTTCTAATTCTCTTTCTTTTTATTGCGCCGAGAGGCGCATTCTACAGCCCGGTATGAGGTAGAAGTGTGATTCCGTGCTCAACGTGGAAGTGACACGTGGCACAATGTCGGCTCATGATAAATATATATTTAAATCTCCCACAATGTCGGCTCATAATAAATATATATTTGAAGCTACCACAATGTCGGCTTAAAGATTAAACTAGGCTTAATATCTATACACAGCAAAGCGCCGCCATAACTAGGCTTAATATCTATACACAGATGCAAAAATATTTTTATGAAGAGGATTAATAGAGCAAGAAAATCATATGCCACAAATTAAGAAAGGCGTAAAACTAAAATCAATTCAAGGTCACTGTATAATCATTCGAAGCATTCAATATTATCTATACAATCTGAAATCTAATATTTCCTTCGGATCATGAATTTTATAGTTGAATCTGAATCTAAAGATTCAACCATGATTTTCTTGCAGGATTTTCTTTCCAGAACTATGACGAATAAAAAGTAATTGGCATCTACAACTAATTTAAACTAAGTGGCATCAATTGCTTTATTACCTGCAAACGTTCAATGTGAGGAAGAGTGGAAGAGAAAATTATCTGTTATGGCATCGCTATTCCCATATATATATATATATATGCTGTGCTATGCACGATACCCACCCACAACAACAGTCGACCAGCTATCGGCAAAAACATGCCAACAAACCTTTCACTCCACACAGTATGCATAGAATTGAATACAAGTGTCCAATACCCATGGGCTGTGGCTGTGCACTACTTAGCTGGCAAATAATGTCTAACTGATATCAAAAACATTTTTAACTGGGCTTATATTCAGAGGCTAATCCCAAGGGAATGACAAGATGTATATGGCATAAGTTGTCTCCAAGGGTACTCGGTTAACGATATCTGTATGGCGTGGCGTGGAATAAATTGTATTCAAACTGACCTTCATTTTGGATGTTAATTTGGAAGGGATCCGATTTCAATTTCCGTAAATGGGATTAAGATTTGGTGTAACCTAAATTATTAAATTATTGACTATTTGCATGAGGAAATGGGAAGGGATCCGATTTCAATTTCGTCATTGCGCCGAAATAGAAAGAAATAGAAAGAAAAACTATTACATGCTGTGGAGGTGTCTAAAGATTCAAAGGCTCATATTACATGCATACGGCATTGCCATGCGAACAATAGAGATAGGCTATGCCGAGCCGACTTCACTTTGTTTGTGATATGTGTTATTACAAACAATCAGCTATGCCGAGCTGACTTCTCTGAATGACTTCTTGGATTTGCTTCTTTGTATCGAGGTGGCAATCATTTCAATTTTTTCAAAAAATGGCAAATCGATCATAACAAAATTAAAAATCCAAATGTTACAATAATCTCGCCCATATTCTTCCCAGATATGGGAGCACTACAGCTCTCACACAACTCAGTCCCGGTCCAGATACGTATCCAAATATAATTTTGGTGAATTGTTAATAAGTTATGATTGGTACATTGCACTTACCTCTTCTTTGTTTCGATTGGATCGTTAGTTTGAAGAATACCCTGCCAAGTATTGGCTATGAAGGAAGCAGCTGAGGTTTCGGCGGGAGAAGTTATTATTAGACACCAACCCTACGTCTTTCAATCTGCTTACAACTTTAGGTAATTTGTCTGCCATGCGCTGTGGAATGTTTTGGCTTAGAGCTATCGCAGTCTGTCCACCGTCGGGAGGTGCAGAAGAAGAACAACTTAAATGGACGCACTTTCATCTCGATCATCATGTATTATTATAAGAAAATAAAAAATCATGCAACTTAAATTGCAGCTTCATGATTTTTTAGGTAAGAGCTGGATCATCTAAGCTTATGTGCATTTTTGATCGAAATATTTGATCAAAAATGGGTAAAGCTAGATCTAAGGGAGACTGTAAACCAAAGTATTACCTTCACATCATTCAAAAATATAAAAATTCAAATTTAACCCTAACAGCATTCAAAGATTTCAGGGAGGACCCTGGCAACTGCAGACGTGGATGCCGACCATCAAAATAAATTTATTACCATGATAATTACGGGAAAACACAGAGAAACAAGGTTACTGGGTATTTTTGGTATTGGAGAGTATAAACCAAGGTATGAGAATCAAATTCAACTTTAGCATAACAGAATTTAAAGCTGAGTCTTGCAAATGCTGACATGGATTCCATCCATCAAATTAAAACCAGTATCAAGCTGAAAAACAAAGTAAAATCTGATCTAACAACTTACGGACCAATTTGGCATATAAGGAGATTGTAAATGAAAGTATTTGTATCAAATTTGGTTTTTAACATGACAAAATTTAGAAGATGCAAGCACAGATTTCAGAGAAAAAAAACAGTATACACATGGATGGTTGCATAAAATAATATCCAGCCTGCTATATTCAGAAATTGGCCTGAAGCCAAGATAAGGAAACAAGGGAAAAAACAACACAGTATTCTCCAGCCATATAGAATTATGCGAATGGTTGCAGCAGCTTTATTAATTCACAACATTATTGGAAATTGACACACAATTATTCTTCTATTGCACACAGAAATCAAGAAGAATCAATCTCTCTGAAACAATATTTGAGCCCAGTATGAACAATGCATGCACGCGTATTATTTTCTCACTGATCTGGGTTGCCGACTAGCTTCATGACCTCAAGTATTATATATATATATATATATATAATACGTGTTGGTTTTCTTTTCAGTCTGCGTTTTGGTATCTCTCACCTATTTACAGATCAACAGATTAAAAATTAAATCAGCTCTAACCTGGACACTGGACATGATCACAACTGTAATTCATTCCATTTCTATTAATAATTAGAATTTGTTTCATATTCTAATGGAGTGAATAATTTATATGACTGACATAATTTGTTTACATTTTTTTATATTTTTGTTATTAGAATTTGATTGCAAATTCTTTAAAATGTATTTAATTTAACATGTATATAGTTAATTAGCGTTGTTTAGAACCATACAACACCTTTTATGTTTTAAAGTTTTGAGATTTTATAAAATACCTTTATGTTTTAAAGGTATGAGAATCAAATTCAACTTTACCATAACAGAATTTAAAGCTGAGTCTTGCAAATGCTGACATGGATTCCAGCAATCAAATTAAAACTATTATCAAGCTGAAAAACAAAGTAAAATCTGATCTAACAACTTACTGAGCAATTTGGCATATAAGGAGATTGTAAATGAAAGTATTTGTATCAAATTTGGTTTTTAACATGACAAAATTTAGAAGATGCAAGCACAAATTTTAGAGAAAAAAAACAGTATACACATGGATGGTTGCATAAAATAATATCCAGCCTGCTATATTCAGAAATTGGCCTGAAGCCAAGATAAGGAAACAAGGGAAAAAACAACACAGTATTCTCCAGCCATATAGAAGTGTGATTCCATTTGAAAGAATTGATAAATTTCGTGAAAGAATTGATAAATTTGCTCATATTCATATCACTTTGTTTGTAATATGTGTTATATTCAATATGAATATCAAATATATCTGTTTTAAAACAATATCTCCATCATATCACATTCTTCTTATTCACCTTCTTACATTGTTACATTGTTATTCTTAAGCTTCTTTCATGTAATTTTATAATGTAAAAATTGGATTATAAAATATTCTACTGTAAAATTCAATTCCAAAAATAACTAAAAACATATACATACTGTGGATCATCTAAAAGATTAATGTTGCCACTCACGACTGGAACCAGCTTAGATCCAGCTTTACCCGGCTCTATCATGCGCCGAGAGGGATCAAATATTTCGAGGTGCAAACCCTGCTTCAACAATTGCACTCCAAAAAAGGGTTTGCACCTCGAAATATTTGATCCCTCTCGGCGCATGATAGAGCCGGGTAAAGCTGGATCTTGTATATAAACATCCCCTTGTTTTGCTTGCAACACGGCGTTCTTTTATTACACCCCTGGGTACAATTGCTAGTTTAAAATAAATAATTATGATTATAGAAATTACAAAATGGTTGAAATAGCAATTTTTAAGAACAATTTTGATAGGTTTTTTTATTAAAAAATGGCCTTAAAGCCGATAGTTTTAGTTGTTTTTAATCCTTTATCCTACTCTGCTTAGTATAATTTGGTGAAAATTTTGAAGAAGTGTTTAAGCTTGCATAATTTGGGTTTTCTAAGGTATAGAGTATTTGAGGGTGCTGAATCTATTTATGCATTCACAAGCACATGATTTAAACAACACAAAGATTTGTCATAATCTCAAAGGTGATTAATTATCAAATATTATATTTATCATTTATTAATATAATAAAAACGTATTAATATTGGGGAGGTGTTAGAATTAGGGATCAAGAGGTTGAATTAAGTATCTTAGGTTTGGATGATTATAACTTTACATGTGAAGGTGGTGTGGGTATAAATGTGTGTACAATGAAACTCAGTGTTTGTATATACATCTATGTTAAGGTCGTGTGAATTTGATTTTGTGTGAAGTTAAACTTCCTTTTTAAAAAACACCCTATGTGTGTGAAGAATAAATAAATAAATAAGTACAATAAGAGTCTTATCACTCTTCAAAAATTGATCAATCATACACTAGGATCTAGCCAACCTACTACCAGCACAAAGCATTCCATATGAAAGACACATATCTATGATATATACACTAAAACAACAAAACACCCCCCAAAACTCCCAAATATTACAACTTTCCAGTTATATCCGAAAAAAATTAAAGACCCACTTTTTCCTACAGTGTTCTCAACATCATCTTCCCAATGTATAGGACCTTCAACACCTTGAAGAGATTCTTTGGATATAGTATCACCTTCCATATTCAATTCATGAAAGACATGTTCAATACTAGTAGCAAAAAAGGAGGAAAGAGTGACTTTTATATTCTCTCGGGCCAATTTTTAGTAAATAGCCATTTGCAACTTATACCGATTGTTTGTCCAATTCACAATCACCTTGGAATCCCCAAAAACTTTTAAGGAATCAATTTCAAACATATGTGCCACCTTGAAAAGACACCATAATGCCAACAACTAAGCCTTTGTGTTGGTATCGCATCGACAATTCAATTTAAAATTAAAAAATTGTTCCATGCTTAGCCTTAAAACCACATAGCATCACAAATCCCACTATGAGCAGCCCCATCGAAAAAACCTCTAGCTTTAGGACAGAGAAGAATCACCGCCACCTGTCTCATTCTACTTTATAAAATCAAACCAACATTTCACAAGCTGCAAGCAAATGCATTTATAATCTTTTCCTCAAACAAAATGTAATTTATGGTTTGCCATATTCTCTAGGAAATGAAGGAAGGTAGAGTACTATGAACATAAGCATTCTCGAACCATTCCAAAAAGTTATTTTCAAAATATGGGCATCCCCAAGTATGTGATATGGTAAGCAAGTTACAAACATAATTCCAAACATTCTTTGTAAAATTGCACCTCACAAATAAGCGTTCAACAGTCTCATTGTCACACATTTGAGGTCCATCCATCATTTATGAATTAAATTGTCCTAAGTCTTCAAACCATTCTCAAATGCTAGCCATATGAACCATTTAATTTTCAAGGGTGCTTGCCAAGACCACATTTTTTCGGACCACCACTTGAACACCATATAAGTGAGAGTCTTGTCCAATTACATAGTAAGCAACCTTAGCTGAGATATGACCTATAACAGAATTAAAATACCAAAGAAGCTCATCATCACAAGAATTCAGTATAATACCAATAGAATTTAGATGCAAAATATATATGTACCACTCCTCATCCCAGCATCTCCCCAACCCAAGATCCGATGAGGTAAGACAATATGAATCTAAGGGATCAAGTGAGGGAGGTTTCTTAATATGTTCCTAAATGACAAAACTTAAATTCTACAATATATAATCCAATAAATATGGAGACAAAAAATAATCCACCCATACCAATAATTGGATCAATCCCAACTAATACGTTTGAACCCTTCCCAAATTCTCAGCACAGACCTCTACCCAACCATGGATATGCTTTAGTGAATCCAACCCAAAAATTTGATTTGTTCCTAGTAATTTTACTTGGATTCCTAATCCACTTCAACAAATTACCTTTTATGTATTTACCGTGAAGCACTTCACTCCAAAGGTCACTACCGAATATACCACACTAGAAACTCTTTGCACATAGCACAATGATGAACCAATAAATATTTGTAATATCCCAATCGTCCCAAGATTTTGTCCTTGATAACCTTTCCCCTAACCAAGTGTAATTTACCCCCATCAGAACAACCTTCAGAAGAGTTTTGACTTGCCCCCCAGAGGTAGCAACCTAAAAGTACAGTGACCGATAATTTATTTCAAAATTTTCAACTAACCAAATGCAAACTTTAATCTTGTATCTAAAAGGTTTCAATTAGTACCCCAAGTATTTAAAACCATCCACTGCATTTGAGGCTTTTAAAGGTAGAATATTAAAATTTGGTACATAATATTCTTGTTAACTTTATGTTTGAGGAAACAAGATTTAGATAATCTAATCACCATCCCCGAGGTTCCACAAAAAATGTTAATGATTTCAGACAAAAATTCCCATTCTTCAACCGTACCACTTCCAAACAACATCACATCATCAATAAATAACAAATGTGAAATGATAAAACAGGCTGAAATTTTAACTCCTTTCAATTTTCCTTCTGCCTCGGCTTTATTGATCATGTGACTCAATCCTTCTAATAAGTAAAAAAAGTAAAGGAGATAATGAACATCCTTGTCTGATTCCTCTTGAACTCTTGAAGAAAGAAGTAGGAGATCCATTAACAAGGAAAGAGAAATGTGCAAAAGTATCATAATACATTATCCAATTCGTAACCAAAACATCAATACCAATTTGTAAAAGAAGGGGCCTCAAATAAACCCAATCCACTCAGTCACAAGCCTTTACCAAATCCATTTTTAGCATCAGTGCATCCATATCTTTAACTTTGATAGAGTGTAAACACTTTTGGGTGACTCCAATAGCATCTAGAATTTGTCTATCAGCAAAAAACCCAAACTATTTTTTGGACACAGTCCTTACAAGAAAAGGCTTGATCCTATTTGCAATTATATTTGTGACCACTTTATAGATAAGGTTACAAAGACAAATTGGTCGAAAATCACTAAAATAAGAGGTTTTATTAAACTTTGGGATACGAGCAATGAAGGTAGAATTCAATGCCCCTAAGAAAAACCCATCCAACCTTGTTTGTTCAACCATAGCAACAAGCTCCATTCCCATCAAATAAAAAAAGTGGAGAAAGAGTTCCATTGTCCAACCATCCTAACTAGGACTCTTATCCTTTGAGAATTGTTTCAATACATTTTCTAATTATTCTAATGAAACATATCCTCCAATCTCGAGCCCTTCTACAACACTAAATAAAGATGGCACCAAATAACTAATCACCTTCAGCTACAAATCTATTTGAGATGTTTTAGGATTTTTAAATTGTTCAAAAAATGTCTCAAATCCATCCCCTACAAATCCTTTTTACCCTTAATTATATTCCCCCTATCATTCTTCAAATTCCAAATAGAATTAATGTTCATACTATAAGAGGCATATTGATGAAAAAACCTAGTATTGTTATGACCCGGGGCAACCCAAATAGCTCTACTTTTCAACCTCCATTGCATTTCCACCTACTTCAACAAAAAATCCTTTTGACTTTAGTTTAGAAAAAACCACCTTATCTTCTTTAGACAGATAAAAATCCACAGAATGTTCCATAACCCCCCTCATTTGATGTTTAATCCTAAGAAAATCTTAAGTTGCTTTCTTCTTGTAATCATTTTCCCACAAAATAACTTCCTTCTTTAAGCACTTCAAATTTAGAGCCAAACTATCCAGAGGACTACAATCTTCATGGATAGGAAAGTTGATCCAACTATTCCTAACGATATTACAAAAATATTCATTCAAAAGCAAAACACTATTAAATTTAAAAGGATAATTGAGTTTAGACTTGAAACATGAGCATGAAATGAATAGAAGTTATTCTGCTAACAAATATGAATAAAAGTTCATTTACAGAATTTCCAATGTAAAAGTGACAATAGGTTGAAATCCACTTAGGATATACAAATATTTAATAATTAATAAGAGAGATGATTGAAATACGGTGACCTTCACACCAAAACACACACACACACACATTGATTCGTCACGTTGGTTGAATGATCATGCTTTTTATTAGGATGTGTCACTTAATCAATTATTATTATTGATATTTGGTTTTTATGTTCACGGCATTGATAATTTTCTCTTTAGAAATAATTTTTCCTCAAAGCATATTTATAGAAAAACTGTATCTCTTGGTTTGACATGTAATGTTTTCTCATGACTCTTTGTTCTTGAAGTTGTGAAGATTGATGATATGAGACGATATGATCTTCTAAGCATTGAGCAAAGTTGTTGAATTGTGAAAAGGGTCTACCCATCCTAATTCAATCTTTGTGGGACTATGCATTTATAGGGTTCTTGGAAAGAACTTGGTGTACTATGATTCCCAAGATGACTTTTACTTTAAGAACCAATTGCATTTGCATTAATATTCTTTAGAATAAAGGTCAATTTTTTTTGTTCATAAACAATGTTGATAGACTGATCAAGGTTAAAGTATTTTCTTTTGTGAATAGGATTTGTATAAGGCATCTTGAAAGCATGAACTTTACTTACCATATTTGTAGTGCTTTCTTGCTTCACCTTTGGTAGTATGTCTTCTTTGCACACATGTCTTGCTTTGTTGATCCTTAAATTTTCATTAGTATCTAAATACTTAGATTTTTCAGTTGTTTGTACTTCAACATATAACTATATCCCTACCTCAATTGGATTTGCATCTTAATATTTGTGAGCTCAATTATTAGCTCCTTTCACTATTGTTTGGACTTTTACATACAAGGATTTCTCTATTTCAATGGGATCAATAATTGTTTCCTTATCATTCGATTATTCTTTGATGCTAATTTGCTTCAACTTTTCTTGTTGTGACTTTTTTCATTTTATAACTTTTCAATCTATGCAATAAAGCTTTGGCTATGATTCTTAAGATGAGAAATCCCATTGTCTTTGTCAATAATAACCTTGTCAAATTATTTTTGAATCTTTTGTGTTGACTTTTGATTATCCCAACGGATCACACTTGAGATATCTTTAAGGTATTCAAGTGATATTGAATCTGACTCCAATGTAATGTGTTGCAATCTTATGTTCAGAGTTCTTCGTATAGGAGAATGCCAAAACTTATTCTTTGTCTTTAATATGAAATCCCCCAATGTTTCTATCCATGGTGAACCCAAAAGTATTCCACCGTCGTCACTTTATAGGGATCTAATAGTGAATTGTGATATGAAGGTATAATCTTCAATGTTCACTTGTAAAGCACTTATTTCATATTGTTTCTTGTCCCAAAATTCAAGCTTTTCAATTGTATTTGACATGGGAAATTCAACACTAATATAATTATTATGTTCAACATGAGAATTAGAAATAATAATATATTTCCGTCCAATCGTTCCATTTATTCTAAGAAGCGCATAAACATAATTTTTTAAGGTTTTAGGAAATCTCATATTTTCTCATTATTAGACTTCATTTTTTTTTCAAAAAATATTGTTTTCTTCTTCAAAATATACTCTTGATTAGTCTTCCATTTACTTCATATTAGACTTCTCATATTTTTAAGGNAGAGAAGTAGTAGTAGAACCAACAACAAATAATATTTATTATATCATCAATAAACCAACTCATTCACATCATAGATTCATGTCTATATTTATGGTTACAATTAGACGAGGTAGTTATAAATTCCTCAACTCCCTCATCTGGCCAATTGACCCAAATACATAATTGAGCATGTTTCTTGGTAAACTGAGTCAACTATTTGTTAGGATTTATAATCCTCCTTGACCAAATTGTCTATTAGATTATTTTATCCTAACTTAGGAATTTTATTTAATTATTGGGTCCACCAGTACCATTGGGTCCAATTGGCCTAATGGGGCCACATGTACCTATCACTAGAGTGTGGGGAACACCGATAGAGGCTAACTACCACTCACTGCACTTGCATGCATCAGTTTAGGTGCCTCCTAGACCAATCCCTACTTTTTAGGAGCCACTGGGAGTCCCGGCACCAACCTCCTTCAGTCAGTTGGAGTTGGAACTAGTTAAGCTTAGTTATTTTCCAGTTACTATCAGTTAGATCACAATCAACTCAGTTAGCGCTAGTTATACATGACTGCATGTGGATAAGGCACTTTTACTCATCTTCTAGTTCAGTTAGATTTAGTTAACTGATTATAATTGATTGTGTGACTTGATTTGACGCCTGGAGTTAACCACATGGAATTCGATAGTGATTGAGACATTGTTAGTTAGCTAGTCAGTCATATACAGTCACATCCAGTTGGGAGATTTGAATTCATCCCTAATGATTCGAATTATTTTTCTATGTAGCACTATTGTAATGAACATGATACTGTAATTATCTGAGCTATACTCATTTGTTTCCTATGAGATTTGATTTGTTCAGTGTGTATTGTCATTCCTCTTTTACTGCATCAATAATTTTGAACTCATTGCTTGATGATTTAAATGGAACAATGATTCTAACATGAGATCAGATCCATTTAAAGCAAGCTTCAAGCCTGTTTACTCTCCATTGAACACCAGAAGCAGCTGGGTTTCCACAGAAGTTCCACAAAGAATGCCTTGCTTCCTCTGAATTTATTCCGAGTGGCAGTGTGGGCGTGACGGAACTTGAGAAAGTGTTCATGTCGAGAGGGAATGCTTGATTCTAACATATTTCGAATATTTTTGGTTTTGCAGTGATATTTTGGAGGTTCAACTTCATATGGATTCGATATTATTAGTTCCTCTTCTTACTCCATTCACAAGATATTCAGAATGGAAGTTGAAGATGATTGCATCTCTAAAGAGACAAGGTATCTATGAGGTATCTACTAGACTTGATAAAGAGTCTTATGAATATCATAATGAATGACTAAATGATGAAGGTAGAGCTTTTGGAAGAATAGGCATGGTCATTTCTCCTAGATTGCGCTACCTTATTGATTCTGCAGAATATCGAAAGGATCTCTGGACAGAACTGGATAGAACCTTTGGGAAGCACAATGAGGATTATTATAGCAATTTGGAAGAAAGTCTCCCTGAAGTGACTCCTTCTCCTACTGCTCCAGAAGTGTATGAGATATCTGAGATCTCATCTCCTCACATGGTTGATCAAGAAGAAGACATTCAAATCCCCATTTTTGAAGAAAAACTCGTCTTCCATTCTTTGCAAAAATTATCTAGTAATTCTTCTATTTTAAATTCTGTGCATATTTTACCAGTGATTGTTTCAGAAAAGGAAGAGGAATTTGATTTCTCTATCTCTAATGATGTTGTTGGTATGAAGATAAGTAATACCATGGATATTTTGGAAATAATATCATACTGTAGGAGTGATCCACTCACTCTCATTGATCTAGAGCTTCTAGTAAATTCCTACATAATTGCATGCACCAATTTTCAGAATTTTGAAGAAGGAGAATGATTGTGCATCTACCATCTCGGTGGAGCACATTCTTGGATCTGATATGAACCTCTTTGAATCTGATATGATCTGACATTATTTGGTTTGGGTTTTAAGTTTCAAGAGCTTTTAGTAATGCTTGAAGCCACTCTCATCAATTTTGGTGTGAAAAATCAAGTACCGCAAGTCTCCTTCAAAATTGTTGCTAGGGATTTGATATCATTCCTCACTTTTGGATCTGATATGATATTCCTTGAATAATAATGATGCGTTGAATTGCATTTGCGTATATTATCCAATGATGGTTTTCCTCATTGTTGATTGATAACTAAGTTATAATAAGTTGTGCCAGCTTTAAAAAAAAAACCAGAACTTTTAACCCAAATTGCATATATTTTGTGATGTTGAATTTTATTAAAGTTTGAAATCAAATGATATAATATTTTTTACATTCATTCTACAATTCTATCCATAGTCAAAATATCGAGGGATTAGTACATCTAGAATTCTAATTCAAAATATACTTTCATTTTATGGATTTGAGATTTTATTTGAGAAAATATTTCTATTTCTTTTTCTATTTCTTATTGTCAAAATATCGAGGGTTTGTTAAACCCTCGATCGAGAAAATTATAAAAATATCGATCGAGGTCTAGTTTTTGTTAAAAAATCATACAAAAGTGGTCGAGAATGAAGTTAAAAATTGAAGGCATTAATGTCATTTCAACTACCTTCCTAACACCATTCCCCAACCGAATTACTAAATAAATTCTATATAAACATAAAACATAAAAATCTTACTAATTTTATCATTCACAATTCGCTAACCAATTTGAAACAATGCTTGTGTTCTAATGCAAATTTAGCATTGTGTATTGTGTATTGTGTTTACATATTATTGTAGGTGTGAATTTGGATTGTTGATCTTGATCACAATGGGAAGCAAAAAGCTTCGAAGTAAAATATCGACTAGAAATCAAATCAACGCCAAAGAAATAAGAGAGAAAGATAGATAAAGAAAAAGGAAAAAAAAAGAGCAATCTTGAGAGGAGAAGAAGTTCCAAATCAACCTATGATGGGAGAATCAAATGCCATTGCTAACAATATTGGTATAATTTAAAAGTTATGCAATTTCATATTCATGACTATAATTTTTTTTCCAAGTGATATAGTTCATATAATTTCATTCATATTTTCATATAATTTCATATTGCATAATATATTTAATTTCATAATGTTCTAGTTCATAATTTATATATATACGTGTGTTAAATTGTTTAGAATGTAAATATAATTTTGTAAATAATTCATAAACTTATATAAATTGTATGTGCATGTTTGAATTCATATATATGTATTCATAATTGTATGTAAATTGTATAATTTCATATTTCTATAATTTTATAAATTGCATATTCATATATTTAATTTCATAGTGAACTCTAGTTCATAATTTTTATATATACATGTATATGTGTTGAATCAAGTTTAGAATTTATTATAATTTTGTAATTAATTCATAAAGTTATATGTACATTGTATGTGCATGTATGAATATATATGTATTTATAATTGTAATTAAATTGTATAATTTAGTATTTACATGTTCATATAATTTTATAATTTCATATTGCATAATATAGACTCACATATATATAATTTTTATGTAAAAAATTACAAAGATTGTTCTCAATGGGAGTTGATTGCACCGGTCATCATCGATTTTAATATTCAATTTTAATTTCATATTCATGTATATGAACATTTTCATGATGTTCAAATTACAATTTTACATTACACTATGATAATGATAATAATTACATTACAATAACAATTACAAGATCACATTTCAATTACAATTACAATTTTACAATTACATTAAATTACAATCATTACATTATTACATTACATTTACAATTACATTACATTACAATAATTACATCATTACATTACATTACAATTTTACAATTACATTAAAATTTTAATATTGATTTAATTTCATATTCATGTATATGGACATTTTCATAGTGTTCAAATTGCAATTTTGCATGTTACATTAAATAATAATGATGATTTCTAATTACATTAAACAATTACAATTTTAGTTTTAAATGCATGCAATTTTAATTTCATATTCATGTATATGAACATTTTCATGGTGTGCAAATTACAATTTTACATTACATTACATAACATATTCAAGCAAAGAGGTAGATATAATATTAGATGTATATAAAAGTATTTTTTGTACTCCAGTGCAGAAGGAGGTGAATCTAAGTAGCCTTCATCATAAGGAAGAGAAGGAGATGACACAACTCTTCCATATCATGAAGAAGACCAAGGTTGACGCTCTATTGGATTCTACTTCACAATACAATCTTATAGAAGCACATTAATATGCATGGATGGTTTAACAATGTTCTCAAAGAAACGCATAGACCATGTCAATAAGATATTGCTTAGTTAATCTAAATAAAAATCAATTTCCTTATGTAACATATTAACTCTAGTAGAAGAAGATTGAAACACTTGTCAATATGTTGATCATTAGTCCAAAAATGTAATTTTCCTCCATATTGAGTCTAATAACAATCAATTTATCCTTCCACGTCTTGAATGAGCATCATAAATTTAGTAACATATTCTCCTTCCTTCATGTTCAATGTGTAGGACTAATTCCTAATGTCATTCTTTTAAAAAATGCATGCTTTATATAAATGAGACAATAAGAAAAGGAAGGAAATATAACAAAGGAAAATTCAATATGGACACCTTATTAATTATGAAATTCTGTATCTACAGTAAGCATTTAAAAATAGGACAGATTAAGATATAAGAGGTCACCATTGATTAAGACCTACAAGGTCAAGCACGGACTTAGAACACTATTTTGAGTTGGTGTGGGTTTGCTTGGGGCATATTTGGCCTAATTTATACAAGTAGATGGTTTATGTATGGAAGAAAAGTTGGATGGCACTAGGAATCCCTTCTATGAAGTCTTCAATAACAATATATGCCCCTCATTCTGCCACATACAATGTGTTCATTGTTTGTTTTTGTAAGGAAGGCATGCTCGAAGGCTTTAACTCTCAAAGTAGATCTTGGGTGCATTCTGAAAAATATATAAGAAAAACTTATTCTAATTGTATAAACTGATAAGATTTCAACATCCTAGTTGAAACCAAATACACCTATGAGACTATAGCATCAACCAAGTGAATCAAGGGTATTAATATAAACATGAACATAATTGTATTCTAGTATATGATAATGATGATAATTACATTACAATTACAATTACAATCACATTACAATTACAATTACATTACAATTTTACAATTACAATTACCTTACATTGCAATCTTGTACAAAGGAATATGAATCATACTTAATAACCTAATTTACTTAATAACATCCGGATTGGGACATAAGTCTCATCCGCAACAACTGTGGAAAGTACTTGGGATTTTCCCTAAAACTCATTATGAGGAGTACCACGTGAACCTCGAAGTAGCTGGACAATGAGAGGACCTACCAAGCGAAAAGGGAAATGACCCCCATCAGATTGAATAGATTCCCACCTGTGAAGAAAACCAAAGACCTATTGTTTATGGCCAAGCGGTTAGCAGTTTTACCTGCGCCGTGAAGTGAGGGGTACTGCCCCAATACTCAATCCTGAGACAGCCTTGGTGGCTAAGTGACTACCTTTTAACCATTAGGAAGATGATTTAAACCAGGGTCCATATTCATCTCCAGTTACCACTACAACCACCATTGTTTGCATTTATTTGTTAATTTGTTAACAAACAATGACAATATGATAAACTTAAAATAAAATGTTATTCAAGATTGTATAATTTATTTGCTAATTTTTTAACTAACAATGGCAATATGATAAGTATTAAAATAAAATGTTATTCTTGAGCTTACATTTATTTGTATTTATTCTTAAGCTTGTAAATTTATTTTTGAGTTTGTATTTGTTTATTGCTAGATCCTGGCAATCCATCACAAGATCGTGCACCCTCTTATTTCTCAAGAGTAATTGGGAGATTCAATGACATTAGAATGGCTGCTAATTGTTTAAGAGAGTTGTATGATGCCACTCAAGAAGAGTTCTGGAACCCAACCCCTGATCGAACAATTAGAGAGATGTTAGTAACATAATCAAGTTGTACTTTGAACAGCAATCAGTGATTACACAAGCTCAAATCCTACATGGATTGATAAAACACAAAAAAATGAAACATGCCACAAATTTGTTGGGTTTTAAGGATGTTAAAAATAAAAATGCATGTGAGAATATAACAACTGCACTATCTGCATTTGGAAAGTCAAGAAAAACTGATAACAACGTTGCTCGTAGGGAAATTACAATTGCTATTGTGACATGAAGCACCTCAAGAAATCGAATGGTCACAACAATGTCAAAGATGCTCCATGTTTCAAGAAAAACATTGCACAAATACACTAAATTTAGGGTAAAGATAGATTAAAACGATGAAGCTGCTTGTTGGGCTCTTATATGTAGAGAAGCATATAAAGACAGGATGGAAGAGGGAATCATAAAGAAGGTGATAAAGTATTGGGACAACCATTCTCGTGCTATACCAGATCGAAAACATGTCTTGTGACAACGTTCTAGCAGAGACATTTATATGGAGCATTGCAAGCATGTTATGAAGATGACAGGAGCTTTTTTCTTCGAGGAATTCAAAGAATCAAATCCTGAAAATGTGTTTTTCAATAAAAGGTGTGTAGGTGGGAGAAGATTCCATGAATGTGGTGATTTGGCATTGTTCCATAGGAAGTTTCCTATCGATCCAACACACCCTGGATTGTAAGATATCTCAGTTAAGTGGAAGATATATGAGTATGTCTCCATGAATCCATCATCTTCTTCACATGTTCCATCTAAGAGGATCGACTTGCTCGAGGATGATATTCCTATTTCAGACTTCATGGACAAGTTTCAAAGTCAAATTTATAAATACATTAAACACTCTGACATGTCTAGGTGGCAAGCTTTAGAATTTAAGCATTCTTGTGAGGTTTTTGAGCCAGGCACAATCCTATCGGTGGTAGAATTTGCCGAGAATTACACATTTTCTCCTCAGAGAGAGATACAAAGTGAGTATTATCACTCCGACCAGGTGTCCATCTTCGTACATTATTGTATATAAATGCTCAGGCAAGCATTGATGGTAGGGATAGCACTCCTCATTCACGCGATGTGATCAAGGAATACCATTTTTATGTTAGTGATGATTGTGAGCATGACACGTTGTTTGTTCAACACTGCTTTGGGTTGATTTATGATTCATTTAAAAAGAATGGGGTGTCATTTACAGAACACTGGATTTGGTTAGATGGGTGTGCAGGGTAGTTTGAATCGACACACTCATTTTATTGGTTGATTTGCCTTCACAAAGAGATGAGAATTCGACACACCTGGAGATTTTTTTAAACAGGGCACGAAAAGGGTGAACATGATGGCGTAGGTGCATGCATGAAATGAGCAATTCGGAGGTACCAAATGAGTCATAGTGCATCTTGACTCAAGTGCTCAGCAGAAGTAGTTGATTGGTGCACACAAAATTTGGGTCACCAAGGTCATGAACAAGCAAGGTCGGTGCGTAGGTAGGAAAAACCAACAACTTAATTGGAATTTAATAAATGTGTTTGTGTTATATATATATATATATGATGTTTTCTATTCGATGCAGGTTTTTTGGGATGTTTCCCTTAGCGATGTGAATAGATCCATGCCATGGTATTGCAAGACCATACCTGGTACGAGAGGACTGCATTCAGTTCGTAGTAAAGACATGGGCGACATATTTTCCATTGAAACAAGGAAGTATGCATGCTTCTGTGAATTCTGCATTGACGCCAATGGACTGGGGGTTGATCATTTCATGAACGATGCATATGTCAAACAATGGAAATATGTCCCTCTTAATCCAAAGGGGCCACATCCGATTCCGATGTGGCAAGAGATGCACACTGATGAGGCAATGGTTTCACTAGATCATGATCGATATATATATATATATATATAGTTTAATATTTGAAAATATTGATGCAGGTGATGTATTTGTTGTAATTGCACCACCGAGAAATGTTGAGCATGTGGCATACTTTTTGATGCAGTGTACACAAATCAAAAGTAGGTTGGTGCAGCTCTATGTCAACGGAGAGTTCACGTACCAAGTTGGTGACCTAGTTGTGATGGGCCACTTTTTTGAAAAAGTGAGAAGACAAGGTGACTATTTATTTATAGAGATTTCATGCTTGAATATATATCTTGTCAGTAGAGTCATCTGGTGGTGGCAGCTCAGATACATCTCGTTGAAATGAAGGTGAAGAGGAGTGAACCAAAGAGATGGAAGATGTCAATAGCTAACCATGATCATATTATGGAGACATGCTTTCCTATAACCCATTGGCCGGATGAATGAAGGTTATATGTCACTTTTAATGTTGACATAGTTGACATGCTTTTGAAATATAGGAAATCAAAATTTCTTCTGAAATATATCATTTGTATTTAAAAGTAATATTTGTAAACATATATATGAGAGTACATGTGCATTCACATATGTACTCTATGTGCATGAACACCTATACCTAGGAATAGACAAGTTGTAAATTGTAAACTTGTAAATTGTTAGTGACATGCAATCCAAAGAACAACACATGCATTTATTGCGCCCTCATTAAATCTACTAATTGCAATCGATATTAATTGTAAGTTATGTTAAATTGTAAGTTTCATTTGATTGACAATTTTGCAAAATTGTAATTTTTTTTACAAATGAAACCAAATTTAAAAATGTAGTTGTAAATTTTTTTGTCTATGAAATCAAATTTTACATTGTAGTTGTAATTTGCGTCTAGTAGATCTTACATTGTAAAGTTGTAAATTTTGTAACATTTTAATTGTAAGTTGTGTCGATTGACAATTTTGCAAACATGTAAACTTGTAAACTTTGTAAACATTGTAAATTTTGTAAACTTGTAATTTATTAAATTGCAAAATTGCACAATTTCATAAGATTGTTCCACATTAATGATCTTGTTAAATAACATTAAGATTACATAAAACATAAAAAACTTTTAGCTATAACTGCAAATAATTAAAACATTTAACAGACCATCTTGTTCAAAAAAAATTTCATAAATTTATATATCGATAATCATCAAGTACAAAATAATAACGTCCACAAATAACAATCTACAAATCACTCCTATGCCATTGATCGAGAGATCGACCATCATGGACACTACCGCCATCTACACTACTGCCAGCTACACTATCGTCGGCTACACTACCACCAGCTAGACTATGCACATCACAAAGAAAATTGTCCAGGTCTGAGAACTACAGAAGTTAAAACTGTGAACTCTGCAAGTCAGTCACATAACACATATTTAAATTATATGTAGAATGTGACAAAAAATTAAATATATATATGAAACATATCTATCTATGAACTCACCTCACTCAAGTTGAGCGTCAGGTTTGGTAGGATGGGCTACTGAGACGAGCCTTTATCAGGACCCGGCTGATGAGCGACTATCCACTCATCTGTAAACATCACGGCGACTTCAACGCCCTTATCTACAGCTGCATGTGTCTACGTGTGTTTCCACATGACATGAAAATAGTTACATTAATGAATTACAATTTGAACTTGAGAATTACAATTTCAACATGTAAATTATAATATGAATAGAAAAATGCAAACAATTCGAACATAAATAACTAGTACCTTGTCGATTGGCGTGCCATAAGTAGGACTCGAGCAGGGCTGTGTAGAATCCTGTGCAACACCCTTGCCTCTATCCTGTACAATATGAGCAAGATAAATGATGAAAGTTAGATTATACCAAAATATTGTGTGTTCAACAATTGACTCATTTAGAAATTCCAATCGAGGATAACAGTTAACACATACCTCATAGACGTGGGCAACACGAACTGCAGCAGGACCTCGAACAGATGCATCCCTGCCAAAAAGGACCTCCATGAAACTAGGCTCCTACATGGAGGTCTAACACAAAGCAAAGTATTAGTTAAAAAAATGATTATTTGAGAATACATTGCAATCATGACAATCAAATGACGGCTTGATCAAATGATGACAATAAAGATATACCTATCCCATCAGTCGAGGCCTACATCTATGATGCAGTCTAAAATATGTATCATGGCCATGATATCATAATGCATCAGTGTGTCACGATCAAGAACATTTAGAACATCATCAGTCACCCATTGTATCTCAGGATTTGCAGGTGTAATGGGTGCTCTGTGTCTCTCTGCCTACACATCCATCATGGTACCATGCATCGTCATGCGTGTCGCCTCTGCCAATGCACTCCACTCCTCATAAGCTAGCTGAGATGACCCAGCTACATCGTCTATCCTAAGCATGGTACTGGCAGGGTGACCTACCAAAGGCTCTCGCTCTAGATGAGCTCCAGGGTCTCTCCTATGTGCATGATTGCATCTCCCACCAGCACGATAGAAGCTGGATGGTGTGCTGGTGTAATCTGGGTGCATGTATAGGACAAACTCTGCATATATATGTTTTGCAAAGTATAGTGGGACCTGGTCATGGTGGGGAAACATGCCCCACACTCTAATAAAAATGTCATATACATAAGGCGTTGCAGCCTCTAGCTTAAACTCCTTGAATCTAAGCGGTTGACCAGCAGCGCGGTTAGGAGGGATATCAAATAATGTTCCCTTCACACGATGGCCAGTTGTTGCATGTTTCACTGCGACCTGGTTATCAGGACCCCTCACTATGACCCTTCTTCTCTGACATGCACTGACCAAAAGAGAACTCAATGGTTCGATGGACCTGTAGACCTTTAGTAGATTGTCTACTGCCTCTAACATCATCCACATCAAACGTAATGCAGGAGAGTGCTCTGAAATATCTCGGACGTTAACCCGCAAACTGTCACGCTGATTGGTAATGTCTTGCAGCGTGATACATGTGATCTCATCCTCCCATGGTGCTTCCTCAGAAGGGTTGGGGCCCTCCTATGCAGCACTTGAAATTTAGATGAAAACATAAACGTTAGTCAAAATACATACATCAACTATAGGTGAAATTGAAATCAATATAAATTAAAGGTATTGATAACTGAAAGAAAAATATATATGCATTTAATGTACCTATTTCGTGGGGAACCTCCCCACCGACACCAGCAGTGTCATCCTCGTCGCTCACATGCACAGAGCGACTGCTAGTGTGGCTTCTACTCATCTCCCTAGCAGGAGCGTGTGTCGGCACAGAAAGCCTAGGTGAACCTGTGAAAATAGAGACACAAGTTGATTAAATATACACATGTGAAACAATTTAATTTGTTGTTTAACTAACAAAAAATAGTACATCATGCGCAATTGTATACTTATGAGTCCTCTGTTGACCTCCGGGGCGAGGAATGGCCGCAAATCTGCCATTGCTGTGCCTTCAACGAATCAAAGAACCCCTTTGTAGAGATGCATCTGCATGAAATAAGGCATAATAAATGCATTCAGCATACAATATAAGATAAATGATAAATATGTCAATAGTAAAAATGTAGATTTGAGATGAAATTAATATATCATAACATGGTGCACATTAATAATGGGAGAAGGATCATGAGTGCGAGCACAATCAAAAAGGAAATGACACATGCAAATGTCTTTTTCACAGATAGTTGAGCTTGATCACTCATGGCATGTGTGTGAATGCAAAATGTTCTTGGGTCTCATGGTTTTCACTTAAAGTTTGAAGCTATAACTTTTCATATCTCAATCCAATAGTTCAGTCTCTAACTTTCCATTTCACTTTATTTTAAACTTTACCTAGACACATAATCTATGTCGATATCAATTTTTCCACTAGGTACAAGTTAACCATTTCATTAAGGATATTCAGAAAAGATACAATAATATGAACTCAACATGTCTACCTATCTCAAGAATATATCATAGCAGCCCTATCCCTACCCTATGGTTTTATGCTAACTTTAGCAAAAACTGAAACAAACGTAGATATGCATTATGTCTTGATATCATTTATTATTGATAGTATACTATTGTCCTATTATGTAGAATAATAGACGTGCCCACACTCAGATCTATTAGCTAATGAATGCATGGAACTTGGCTACCTTATTGCTATTATTGCCATCAATATTTCTCCGTTGCAAATTGAACCTCCCATATGGGGATTAACGGGGTAAAGAGAGACTTAGTATTTTTGTATATGCCCTATGCTTTTTTTTATTGTGCTTACTCATTTATTTAATGCAATGAATGAAATATATAGATTTCACAGAAAATTGTAATGGCAAGGAGGACGTCTAGATGCAAGTCTCCATGGATTGATGAATGGGCATGGCTATTCTCATAAGCTAAGGCAATAAGGAGGGCAATACTAACTTATCCTGACTAACCTATCCTCGATGGAAAATCTCAACGTCTTAATATATACATTTATATATTTTATTAGTAATATATTTTACTATTATTTTAAAATATTCTAAATTTATAATTTATAATTTTCAAAATGTTGAATATAAATCTATATATTTTTTCTAAAAAATATATCAAAAATATAATTTTATCTTAAATTATGGATTTCTATTAATTTTTTAATTTAATATTCTTTAAAAAAATTTAAACCATAAATTTCTATTAATTTTTTAATTTGATTTTTTTTTCAAATTTACAAACTTAAATCTATTAATATTTTTTTCCTTAAAAAATAAAATATCAACAAAAAATAAAATATCAACATTTTCATAATATGTTTGAGCTTAAAAAAACAAAAATACATACTAGTACACTTTTCAATAAACTAAAATCAAATTATGTTTACTAAGTCAAAACATACATATCTTATTTTATTATAAAAAAACATTTATAAAAAATATAAATATGAAGTAATACAATAATTTAATTTTAATTATAATTATTTATTTTAATTAAATAGTTTATATATATATATTTGAATATATATTAAAATATTTAAAATAAATATATGGGTTTAGATAAATATCTCCGCATGTTTAAAGTTCATGATTGTTTCGCGTCTAGGGTTTGTATTTTTTTTTAATCCTCTCTATTCTCAGAGGATTGAAAAAAATTGGGTTGCATTTTTGCTTGCCCAACACACATTTCAAAATTAAACTGGCAGCATAAACGTTGCCGGATAGAAATATTTATACAAATCATAAGTTTAAATTTTAAACTTAACAAATTTGAATTTTTTCAATCCTCTGTGTATTTATGTGTATTCTTGGAGGATTGAAAAAATTTAGGCAGCATTTCTGCTTGTCGGGCACACATTTAAAAATTAAACCGGCAGCATAAAAGCTACCGGTTGACAAAATATGCAAAAAATAAATAAATAAATAACAAATTTTAATTACGATTTTATAAAAATCCGGGAGCATTTCTGTTTGCCGGCACACATTTCAAACATATTTGACAAAAAAAAAACCTACAATCATCAATATTTTTTTTTTCAATTTCAAACTAACATTAAAAAAAAACAGAGTAGCGTTTCATTTAAATTTCAAATTAGAAGTTTTGGGTGTTACCTCTGAGATCCAACATCGCGGTGGAAGGCGAAGGTGGGAGTCCCTTGCGCAAAAGCTCGCTCGAGGTTACAGCAGCTCGGTCGAGGGTTCTAGCTCGATCGAGGATGTGCAGTGCGAAAAATGGGGAATGGCCGTGTCTACCCGTGGCCTTTTTATAAAAAAATTTTACCAGGGACCTCGATCGAGGTTGGTAGCTCGATTAAGGTTTTGTCAAACCCTCGATCGGGCTTTTGTTTAACCCTCGATCGAGCTAACAATAGCTTGATTGAGGGTTTTACAAAAGCTCGATCAAGGGTTTGAAAAAAACTCGACCCAGGGCTTATTAATCCCTCGATCGAGGGTGTGGGTTTTGTTTTTTTCCAAAATCGCTTTGCCATAAATTGTGACCCACCTCCATGGATGCACCCTATTACATTAAAAGAAATGAAGCATTGCTTATATAATTTATGATGATGATGATGATTGGTTTATGGATGTACACAGACCCTAACCTCTCAATATTCAAACTTATTACCTACAAAAATAATATTAGTAAACTTAAAATTTTTCAATTTTTAATAAAAACAACTAATAAAAAATAAAAGTGTAAGTTTTAAATTATTTAAAAAATAGATTTATGAAAAAAAACATGGAAGGCCTTTATCATAGTTTCAGAGCAACATTCTCATTTTTTGTAAGAAAGTATTATGTGGAAGTTTCATGTAAAAAGGAAAAGAGAACGACCAACCCTTGGAATGATAAAGAGTATAAAACTGCAAGAAAAACCCTTAGAGAAGACTTTGACGTGTTTTGAAAAGATAACAAAATAAATAATTAAAAATCCCTAATTAAAATAAGGGAATGTTATATATTTAATCTAAAGCAAGAGAAGCTTTTACACCTTTTGAAAGTTGACCCTTAAAATTCTAGAGGCAAATTTTAATTTGTAAAACTAAAGAAAATAATATGATTTCCTTAAGGGATTGAAAAATTTCATAACTTAAGAAATATTTATGAACCCATGTCGTGGATAATATTCAAACCATTATTACAAAGAATATGTTTTTACTTTGGAAGACATAAAGTTTGGGGTTAAATGACTCATTGGAAAAGTTAAAGACATTGAAGGATGCAAAGCAAAAATCCTAAAAAATAGAGGACTTGCTCTCATCCTTCAGATTCCTAAGCAGGGATGATTTTAAGGAACCATACTTATTTAAAAGTGTATAAATGTTGGCGAATATTACCAATTCTTAAAACGCCAACTATAAAATGATTGGCAATATTTTTCAAAAAATATTTTAATTTCCAATGATTTTATATCGTTTATATAATAATTTTGCGATTTTTAGGGTGAAAAATTTTTACCCCATCAAAATTGGGCGAAACAGGGCTTCAAAAATGCAAAATGGCGAATCTTTTTTGGGAGTAAAACATGGAAAAATAGCCCACTGGGCTAAAATTCACCCCTAAAATTATCCCTGTTCCTAAGCTCTTCAATCTAGTAATCAAGTGGAGTTTCCCTAAACCATGGGCCTAAAGCCTTATTGTTCTTATTTAAAAGTGAGGATAAAAAAAACCCTTTTGATTATAGGACCGTTATTATAAATCCTCTTCTAGCCAAGTTATTTGAAATTATTTTGAAAACTAAGTGTATCCTATGGTTAGAAAATTCTTAAAAAAAAGGGACTAAAGACTAGGTTGGTTTTAAAAGCTATCTTTCCACTATGAACCACCTAGTTACACTTATGATCATTAAAGAGGAATGCCATAATAATAAACCAATCTCTTGTGTTGCTTCATTGACTTTAAGAAAGCTTCAATGATGTGGTGCCTAGAATTAAACTTTAGAATATATTATAAAAATTATATTTAAGGTTCTATTTGAGTTGAGAGATACCATAATAAGGTTGTACGATAATATTATTGCTAAGTTTGAGAATACCGAGGGTTGGTTAGAAGAAATTAATTTTAATATAGTAGTTAAGCAAGGATGCCTTGTCCCACGCCCTTTTTGGCATTTACATTGACAAGTTAGAGGCATGTTTGAAAGAAGTAAGTTGTGCTAGCACAACTTTAGCCAGATAATCATCTTCCTTCCTTACATTGATTATAATGGTATTATCACAAGGTCCCTCTGATCTAAAGTGACGACTAAGAAATCTAAAGGATTTTTTGTTCTAGCATGTGTGATAATGAACATTGACAAAACAAAGGTTATGATTATTTAATCCAAATGATCATTTATGCTAACTATTTTGTGTATGAAAATAAAATTTTAGAGGAAATAACTTCATAAAAATATCCTGGAGTCAACCTTTATCACAAACTTAACTAAGACTATAGCATTCAGAAAAACATGAATGAAGTGTATAAAGCATGTTTTGGTCTTGAAAACAATTGTAAATCAATGGACTTTTGGTTGTGAAAAGAAGAAATAGAAACTCCTCTTTGAGACTTTTGTCATTCCTATTATCTTATGGCTGTAAAGTTTGGGGGTGTAACATCTCTAGAGAATTGTTGAAAGAGATTGAGTAAATCCAAAAGTGTTTCATAATTTATAGTTCAAAAAATTAAAAACAATACACACTGTTTGATGCTACTAATAGAAGTGGGTCTTCTTTCTTAACATGAAATAAAATAAGCTTCCTAATATGCTTCAATCTCTAGTCAAATTCACTTTCAACTCAAGATGGGTTGGCATAAATATGCTAAATTTTGGATAAATCATTGGAAAGTAAAGGAGGAAGTAGCTCTCCAAGATATTGATCCCATTAAAAATACAATTACATCTAAACTTAAGGAGAAATTGTGGTACTTTTTAAGCCATCAAAATCACATAAATTTAAGAAATCTTATTTTAGTGGAATCAAGGCCCACCCATTAATACAATTGCAGTAGGCAGGGTGGCGAGTAGATCTTAAGATACTTGAGATTTAACTAGCACTATGTCTGCTACAGCTATCAATTAGATATAAATGACGAAGAAACCAAGTCAATTGCAGTAGGCAGGGTGGCGAGTAGATCTTAAGATACTTGAGATTTTCAATCAATTAGATATAAATGACGAAGAAACCAAGTCAATATATCAATATTTAAAATAAATCTTAAAAATGTCAACTGATAATAAATTTATGTGCAGAGATTCGATGCATTAAATCCCTAATCTTATTAATTAATTTAAGTCAATATATTTATATGTAAAATAGATATTAGAAAGGGCCAACTAATAATAAATTTATGTGTAAAGATTCAATGTATTAAATATCTAGTAGCAAGCTAAATAATTTTCCAATGTGTTTTCAATCAATTCGATGCAAATGACGTAGAAACGAAGTCAATATATTTATATGTAAAATAGATATTAAAGGGTGCTAATTGGTAATAAAATAACGCAGAAGCGAAGTCAATATATTTATATGTAAAATAGATATTAAAGGGTGCCAATTGGTAATAAATTTATTTGCAGAGATTCGATGCATTGAATACCTAATCTTGTAGACTATGTCGCTTCTGAATGGGTACTACCTAATCTTCAAGTTTCACCTTTTCACTTGACGCTGTAATTTGCCTATGAAAGTCCGAATGCATGATAATTGTGTTATTTAAAAAATAACACAATGTTAGGTGATTTCGCGTGGGCCCATAGTAACCAAATCTTGTTGAAATTAAATTTTAATTTTGAGTGCTCAAATCTTGATTTGGGTGGTTGGGTGGTTTGGGTAGTTTAAAATTAGGATTTAATTTAAAACCAGTAATTATGATTATAGAAATTGTAAAATGGTTGAAATAGTAATTTTAAGGAATAATTTTGACAGTTTTTTATGAAAATTTTGCTGGTAAAAGGGGGTTTTTTTTAGTTATCTTTTATTCTATTTGGCTTAGAACAATTTGGTGGAATTTGCTGAAAATTTTGAAGAAAATTTTAAAATCTCAAATAATATTGTTTAAGCTTTCATAATGGTTAAGAGCATGTGTTTCCTCTTAGGAGGTCAAAGGTTTAAATCGAGAGGGGGTAGTGTATGCACACCTGGTCCCAGTGACCTTAAAAATAGATTATTATTATTATTATTTGGGTTTTCTAAGGTATAGAGTATTTGAGGCCGCTGAATCTATTTATCACCGGCGTGCACATGATTTGATTAACACAAGGATTTGGTGATTAATTGCCAAATATTATATTTATTATGTATTTTTAATATCATAAAACATAAATATTTTGCTAATATTGGGGAGGGGTTAGAATTAGGGATCAAGAGGTTGAATTAGGTACATGAGGTTTGGATCAGTATAACTTTGCATGTGAAGGTGATATGGGTATAAATGTATCATCTATGTTAAGGTGGTGTGAATTTAATTGTGTGTGAAATTAAACTTCTTTTTGAAAACACATGTTATGTGTGTGAAGATTAAAAAAGTACAATAAAGTGATCAATCATACACTAGGATCTAGCCAACTTACTCCAACAAAAAATATTCCATATGAAGGACACAAATAACTGATATGTATACTAAAACAACAAAATACCCCCCAAAAGTCTCAAATATTACAACAACCTTTTAGTTAAATCCCAAAAAATTTAAAGACCCACTCTATTCTATAGTGTTCTCAACAACATCTTCCCAACAAAGAAGACCTCCAACACCTTGAAGAGCTTCTTTGGATAGAGCATCACCTTCTATATTCAATTCACGAAAGACATGTTCAATACTAGTAGCAAAAAAGGAGGAAATAATGACTTTTATATTCTCCTGCACCAGTTTTTAGTAAATAGCTATTTGCAGCTTATAGTGATTGTTTGTGCAATTTACAATCACCTTGGAATCCCCAAAAAATTTTAAGGAACCAATTCCAAACATATGTGCCATTTTGAAAAGACACCATAATGCCAACAAATCAGCCTTTGTGTTGGTACTACATCCACAATTCAATTTAAAATTAAAAAAATGCTCCTTGTTTAGCCTTAAAACCACCTAGGAGCAGAAATCCCGTTCCGAGCAGCCCCATGGAAAAAACCTCTAGCTTCAAGATAGAGAGGAAGATTCCCCACCTATCTCATGCTTCTAATATTTCTATATTCTACTTTGTAAAATATTTATACAAACCAACGTTTCAAAAGCTGCAAGCAAATGGATTCATAATATTTTCCTCAAACAAAATGTAATTTTTGGTTTGCCATATTTCCTAGGCAATGAAGGTAGGTAGAGTACTATGCACAGAAACATTCCTGAACTATTCCAAAAAGTTAATTTCAAAATATTGGCATCCCCAAGTATGTGATATGTTAATAAAATCACAAACAAACTTCCAAACATTCTTTGTAAACTTGCACCTAACAAATAAGTGTTCAATAGTCTCATTGTCTTCCTTGCAAAGAGAAAGCATTTTAGGCCCATCCATCATTTATGAATTAAATTGTCCCAAGTCTTTAAACAGTTCTCAAATGCTATCCATATGAATCATTTAATTTTTAATGGCGTCTGCCAAGACCACATTTTTTTGAACCACCACTTGAACACCGTATAAGTGCATTCTTGTCCAATTACATAGGAAGACACCTTTGCTGAGATATGAGTAGGAAAATTAAAATACCAAAGAAGCTCATCATCACAAGAATTCAATCTAATACCAATAGAGTTTAGATGAAAAATATATATGTCCCACTCCTCATCCCAGCAACTCCCCAACCTAAGATCCGGCGAGGTAAGCCAATATGAATCTGAGTGAGTAGGTTTCTTAATATGTTCCAAAGTGACCAAACCAAATCTACAATATAATCCAATAAATATGGAAACAAAACATAATCCCCCTCCCATACCAATAATTGGATCAATACCAACTAATACATTTGAATCCTTACCAAATTTCCATCCCATACCTTTGCCCAACCATGGATATGCTTTAATGAATCCAACCCTGAAATTTGACTTGTTCCTAGTTATTTTACTTGGATTCCTAATCCCCTTCAACAAATTCAACAAATTACCTTGATGTATTTACCATGAATCACTTCACTTCTAAGAACATTGCCAAATATACTAAGCTAGAAACTCTTTACACACAACAAAATGATGAACCAGTAAATATTTTTAATATCCCAACTGCCCCAAGATTTTGGCCTTGATAACCTTTCCCAACTAACCAAGTGTAACCCCCCCCATCAAAGCAACCTTTAGAAGAGTCTTAACCTACTCTGTAGAGATAGCAACCTAAAAGTACAATGACCAATCCTTTTTTCAAAATTTTCAACTAACCAAATCCAATCTTTATTCATGTATCCAAAAGGTTTCAAATAGTACTCCAAGTATTTAAAACCATCCACCATATTTGAGACTTGTAAAGGCATAAATATTAAAATTTGGTCCATAATATTCTTGGTAACCTTATGTTTGAGGAAACAAGATTTAGATAAGCTAATCACCATCCACGAGGTTGCACACAAAAAAAGTTAATGATCTCAGCAAAACATTCACATTCTTCAACTGTAACACTTCCAAACAACATCACATCCTCAACAAATAACAAATGTGAAATGATAATAAAGGATGGAATTTCAACTCCTTTTAATTTTCCTTCGGGCTTGGCTTTATTGATCGTTGGACTCAGTCCTTATTTTAAGTAAAAAAAGTAAAGGAGATAAGGGACATCCCTATCTGATTCCCATTGAACTCTTGAAGAAACAAGTAGGAGATCCTTTAACAAGGATAGAGAAATGTGCATAAGTAACTTAAAAAAAATGTCCAATTCGTAACCACAATAGGAAGACCAATTTGTAAAAGGAGCCTCAAATAAACCGAGTCCACTCAATCATAGGCCTTCGCCAAATCCATTTTTAGCATCATTTCATCCTTATATTTAACTTTGATAGAGTGCAAGAACTTTTGGGTGACTCCAATAGCATCTAGAATCTGTCTATCAACCATAAACCCCAATAATTTTTTGGACATAGTCCTTACAAGAAAAGGCTTGATCTTATTTGCAATTATTTTTGTGACCACTTTATAGATCAGATTACATAGAGAAATTGGTCAAAAATCACTAAAAGAAAAGGGTTTATTACACTTTGGGATAAGAGCAATGAAGGTAGAATTCAATGCCCCTAAGAAAAAACCCTCCAACCTTGAATGTTCAACCATAACAACAATCTCTTTTCCCTCAAAATACTAGAGTCCAGAGTTCATTCGGGAAACCACGGAGAATGAGCCAAAGGTTTCTACAAGTCATCTTCTCTCGTTCTGGGTCAAAAGAAGTGTGCCACTGCTTCAAAAGCATGGAGCCCTACTTTACCATCCAAATACCATATAAAATGCTCTAGATGTGTTCTTCCTTAGGGAAAATAAAGTAGATCCAAATTTTGATTAACATGTTGATCGAGGGAGCATATCCAAAATCCAGAAGCTAGGTCTTATTAACCAATTTGAGAAGTTCATATCTGAAAACTATGACAAACTCAATACAACCAACTACTGCATGTCGATCCAAAACACCAACTCTATCCATATTAACATCATTCTCCATAACAAATCGCTTCAATTAACCCTCTTGAGTTTTCTAGGTCTCCAAGCACCATGAGTCCTTGCTCATGCTCTAGAAAGATGTCGTTCATATTGACTCTCGTTAAGCTTCATATTATCCATAGACAACCTAGGTTCTCCCGTCGAAAGGTGAGAAACCACCCCACTTTCGGGAATAATATCCTTTGCTTGAATATCCCCCTTCAGACTGAGAAGATTAAACAAATCACATGAAAGGGGAAAATGTGGGACATTTAGAGGGTTTGTATAAGTGAACCTTCTCATTGAGTCCATCGATAATGACTGGGAGAAAAGGTGATCCACCAGCCATCACGAAAAACAATAAAATAGTAATGATCCTAATCAACTAAGGACAATGAACCAATCTTCAGAATGAGAAATACCATAAAAATTTCCGCCAAAAACATAGAGGGTAAATGCTGCTAAAAAAACTATAATTGCAAAGCAAGAGCCAAAAAAGGAAAGAAGGTCTAGACGCAAACCCTAATCCAAGATAAAAACTGAAAAGGCTACAATTAATAGTTAAATGTTGGTTCCCACTTTTTTCACTTGGTTGGTACTAGGCCACTCATTACGATACGCAAATACAACAATTTATCTAGCTAGGGACTTCAATTGAGTTAACCATCTATAGTATTCCAAAGCTTACAACGGTTGTGTCATGTCACCATATTAACAATAAAAGTTATTTTTTTTAAATGTTATGGAAAAATGGATATATCGAATATCTAGTGAAAACATGGGTGCTTTAGTTTAAATACTTATTGAGAGGGGGTTCAACTAGTGTTTGTATATGTATTTAATTTATGTTTGGAGGTGGTGTGAATTTGATTGCAAGCGAAATCATATTTATGTTTGAAAATGTATGCTTTTTTATATGTGAAATTTATTTTAAGGTTTTTTTCCACATTTTGAAATATTTACTCTCATTAAAATTTCATATTTCCCTTTATAAAAATGGAGGCACTAGCGATATATATATGAAAATGGATATATAAGATATTTAGTAAAAACATAAATGTTTTAGCTAGAAAAAATGTATGAAGAAGTTTGTTTAACCAAATTATTTTAAAAATTATTTTTTAATATTTAATAAAATTAAAGTTATTTTTTTAATATTGGTTTAGTAAAGATATGCAAAGTTCAAAAAAATTAATTAATATAAAACGAATAAATCTATATAATATATGTCTTGTTTTTTTCCATAAATTGTTGTAAAATAATAAATCAAAATATATATATTGCATAATGGTCATGATATAAATAAAATAAAAAGAAAATCATTTGATTTTTTTGATAAGAACATTAATCTTAATAAAGTAAGAAAGTAAATAATTTTCAATAAAAAACAACAGTAATGAACAAAAGTTTGATGCACAACCATGAACCATGAGTCAACAAAAGTTGAAGGCTCAAGGTATGTACCATTTTACTGAGATATTATAATCTCAAAATTCAAATAGATACACATAAATATAGATAAAGTAAACCAATACCATCCTATCAAGGAATTTGTAATGAAATAGATAATATATATATTTTTTAAAAATATTAAATTTTATGAATTATCTAACCTCACCCCAACTTTGCCTTCCTAGTTGCCATTGAGACAATATTTTTTAATATAGAACTAACTAATGACATATCATTAGTGCGGGTTTTAAGTGAACTTGTAATCAAAGGATATGCTTCACTCATTGCCATTGAGACACACATTTTGTAATATAGAACTAAGTAATGACATATCATTAATGTGGGTCTCAAGTGAACTTAAAATCAAAGGATATGCTAATTGTAGTTTTATTTTATGGAAAATTGATTGGGCATTGAATGACGACGTTTTTCTTGGAGTTAGGTGCCGAGGATGTGGCAATCGAATGAGGTCATGTTTGTACATATCACATTCAATTCCTCCTGCAGCAAATTAATTAAAGAGTAAAGTTGGAGAGCATCGTGCATCATGGGCCTCGTGGTGTTGGGCAGTGGTAAATCTGGTTGGAAAATATGGTTGGGGAGGAATAACATCGATATTACTTTCATTATCTTATAGGAATACTTTCAATTGGACATAAAAAAAACCAACAGTTGTGTTAAACAGTTGTGTTAACATTCTTCTCCTCTTGGAATATATGAATACTACACAAAGCCAAATCAAGAATAGGAACATAGGAGAGCGGAGTGACCCACCAAGGATTAAAAAAAAGACTCCCCTCATTCTGGAAAAAAGTGTATAAACTAGAGGCTAGATGATGGTGTGCATGCACACTGACGACATGCATTTTCCCTTTACTAAATTGTTGTATACATAACATATCATTGCACCCTCATTTAATATTTTCATTACTACCGGTACTTGACCTCTCTGTATAGAGGGTGAACCTCCTTCATGAGGAAACCCTAGCAAGGGTAGCAAACATCTAGAGACAATAAGAAACACCAAAAAATTTCTCCTTCTGCCTTTGCTAGGATTTCTTGGAAAGTGCACACAAGATGAGGAGAGAAGAGTGATATGATGATGAAAAAGTAAAATGTTGGCTACTTATTTATACACTTCAATTCACTTTATTTTTTCCTCTTGGGGACGACTTTCTCTTTTGTCTTCAATATTCCTTGTGCTTCTTCAATGCTTTCCATGTCTTCTTCAATGGTATGACTTGTATTTTTGGTTATTTATTCTTCACTAGAAAATTTGTCAATGTTAATGATCATATCCTCACATGCACATTTATTCACACATACATATCTAATGTTGAATATACCCACTAAGAAGTCTCAAACACTTCTTAGATATGTGTTAATTCAACATTAGACTAGACTTGTATATTCCACAAGGGGAACAAATCCCCTATCAAAGAAACAAGTCAAATCACTCTAATATATAATAGATCACTCCATCATAGAGCAGGTAAGGTGAAAGCACACTAGGGACAATCTCCCCACACCATATGAGTTAGGATAATGGGAGATTGTATTTCCTTTCTTGAGCCATTCACCACTAGCCAAATCAGCATGGCCATTTTTTGTGGATGAATGTACCAATCCGCCTTGGTTAAATTAGCATGACCAATCTACGACAATGTTTTCCCGGTGCTGCAACCTAGAGAAACACCAACACTCCATCTCAACAAGGGAGACATTCTACATCATGCTAAGATTTGTTGGCAAGAATGTCTGCAATCTACATCTCAAGTCTTCCACTCCTAGTCAAATCAACATGGCTATCTAGAGAAATACTATTCCTGGTCCATTCACCAGTATCCAAATCAATATGGGCATTTCTTGTGGATGAATGTATCGTCCCTCCTTGGTCAAATCAACATGAAAAATATGGGAGAATGTCTACCTACTTTTTCTCATCTGTAGAACCATCAACACTCCCTCTCGCCGAGGGATACATTCTCCATCACGCTAAGCTTGTCTATGAAGTATACAAAATTTTCCTTAGACAGAGGCTTGGTGAGAATGTCTACTATCTTCTCATATGTGGATATGTACATCTAGATGATTCACCACTATCCATATGAATTGGACTCTCAGGGTGAATGTCTACTCGATGCTGCTCATCTATAGATGTGTGCTAGAGTTTCATTGCTCCCTTCTATACTATGTTTCAGATGAAGTTATATTTGATCTCCTAAACAAATCATCCCGCAAGAAGCTTCCAAAGCCACACTACTTTGACTTGCAACACTGGTTGCAATATACTCTGCGTCTACTATACCGAGTGCTATAGAAGTCTACTTCCTGCTAAACTAAGATATCATGGTTGATCCCAAACTAAAGAAACACCTCGAGGTGCTCTTTTTGTTCACTGTATTCCCCACGAGGTCAAAATATGTATATCTTTGCAGCCTGACTTTACCACCTAAGACATATCTTAGACCATATCCAAATGTACCACGCAAGTGCCTCAACACATGCTTTGTAGCAACCTAATGTAAATTCCGCTATTCAACCATAAATTGGCTCAAGGTGCT
>LPNX010469917.1:142338-158246 GCA_001517045.1 Pseudotsuga menziesii | reverse complement strand
GGTATTCGACCAGGTAGAAACTACTACCATAACTGTACATCTAACTGGTGAGTATCTATATGTCATAGGAATTTTTGGAACACCATCATACATCTTCATCATCGATATCAACATGAGAATACTGGATCATCTTCTGCAATCTCAGTATGTAAATACTGAATCATATTCAAGTGTACTAGATCATCTTCTGCAAAATCAATATGTGGATACTGAATCATCTTATGTGTGTACTGGATCATCTTCCGCAACATCAGTATGTGGATATTGAATCATCTTATGTGTGTACTAGATCATCTTCTGCAACATCAGTATGTGGACACTGAATCATCTTTTGTAATATCAGTATGTGGATATTGAGTCATCTTCTGTCATATTAGTATGTGAATATTGAATCTTCTTCTGTCACATTAGTATGTAAATGATGCATCATCATATGCAACATCAGTATATTCATCATATGCAACATCAGTATATAAATACTGGAAAATCAACAAAAACAACAACATCATTAGCATGTTAGTGCTAAAACATCATCATCAATAAATGCTAAACCATCATCTGCATCATCAACATAGAGATGTTGAAACTATCAACAGTCATCACAACAATCGTCAGTATGAAAATACTGAACCTGCTACATCAGTGTAGGAATACTAAAATTATCTTAACAACATCAATATGAAAATATTGAACCCGCTACATCAGTATAAGAATACTGAAACTACATCTTTCCCTCTAACTATCTTGGAGCAGTATCTTGGTGAGTTCTCTAGTAAATCCATCTGGGAATTTTTTCTAACTTACAAACCCTTTCAAGTCAACAAGCCTAGTAAGATAGATGGATTGTTATACCTAAATCCTGTCACCATAATGTGATGAGACCCTTAACTTCCATGTTTTCCCTTAATCCCAACACTTAGAGTGGTAACTTCCTATTGAAAAAACCTAGCATCGTGCTTACCTTGTGGCTGATGAGTGGTACCTTGCTCAACACCGCCTATATCCTGTTATAGAGAAGTGGTGCCACCACCTATGGTCTTTGGTCTTAAAGCAGTTCTCATCTAAACCGCTCTGTCATAAGGGAACAAAAGCGGTACCCTGGGTAAAATGGGAAAAAGAGAAGTTTCTCGAGGCTTCTAGAACTTGATCCTCGTGTCCTCCCTTATCCCCATAATTATGGGTTAGTTTAAAATCGAGATCCCCCATGGTAGGATCTTGGAGCCACCTCACCCACAATTCTCTCAACTATTCCTACCCATTGAGCCTTATAAATACAAGCTCATATCCATAGTTGAGGGGGAGAACTATAGAGGTATTGTTATGCTATTGGATTGACTACCTAGTCCAAGTCATTGGAGAGCATAGAGAGAAAATTTGGAGCTTATGGGGATGAAGTGTTTGTCTCGTGGAGGGGCTTGTCAACACTAAGGCAACGGTTGTGATATTATCCATACATTCTTAATGCAAAGCTGATTTCCATCCCACATTACTGTTGTTTTGATTTCACATGTACATGTTGCTAGATTCCTTAGTCACTAGCATGGATAAGTAGATGATTTTCTGGTAGCTTTGATGTGCTTGTATGTTTGATATGTTTGCAGGTACACAGATTCACAATCGAAGCAGTATTCCAGGTGTCTACAGTATTCAGGGAAGGTCTTCATCCTTTGTCGTTCACTTATTTGTTCTGGATCTGAACCATTCAGACCAGAGGAACAACTTCTGTCCGCAGAAGGTGCAATATTCTTGATAACAAATATGGTGACTCTGTTGGGGAACAAAGCAAATTTTAGTTGATCTGATCTTCCTCAATCCTTGAACCCTTGTTTGAATCCAGGCTCCAGTTTCTAACTCTCTTCAGTCAAATCTACAATCTGACTTAGTAAATTTTGGTTTAAAACTTTCAGATTTGTTCAGATCTGAACTATTTTAACCTTATATGCTCTTTTTTACTATCAATTCATGAGTCTTTATCTTGATTTGATCAATTTTTAACTTGAATTCTCGTTCTCCTTGTGTTTTGAATACATTCAGGGAACTGCACATGACATTCAGGGAACTGCACATGTGTTGTTGGTAACAAGCGGTGCCAACACCTAAACTCTGTTAGCCATAAGCGGTGCCGCCTCCTGAATGTAGTGATCCAGAAGTGGTGCTCGTCCAAAACTGCTCTGTCCAAAACCCCTCCAACACAGTGCCAGGTAGGCCCTGTTTCAGACTTTTTATTTTGATTTTTTGTGTGTTGTTGGCTTACTTTTTGATGAATTGTGTATTCTGCAGTCGCTTTGATTGTTGTATTCTTTCTGCATTCAAAGAGAGTTTGTGTTTCTTGCATTAGATTCTACATTCTTTTCTTTGCTTGAAACCTCTTTCTCTTTTCTGTAGATATTATTCATTGGAATTGGAAATATACATTTCATTTTCATGTGTAGGCTTTGGTTTGTTTTGGACTTGGAATGCATGAGTGATCCATGTTGTTTTGAGTCTTTCTTTGCTTGGGGTGATTCTTGTTTCCTTTTTCATGCTGATTTTTTCAGTGCTTGGTAGGAAAGATTGGTTCTTCGTTTCCTTGTCTGTTTCAAAGAGAAGTTTTATTTTTCTCTCTCCTTTGCTTTATTCACAAGCATGTTAATCGATTTTCTTCTTGTTTTCTGCATGATTGCTTGAAATTCTAAATCTTACTTTCATTAAGAAGAAATACTTGTTTTCAGCTTTGCGTGCATTAGAGTTAGTTTCGTTTGGAAACATTAGTGAAATCTTCTTTCCATTAAGTTTTTATGCATCCTTTTCAAGCATGAAAAGATAGGAAACATTTTTGGTTTATTTATGTTTGATGTTCTCTAGATCTCTTTTTTATTTTTCCTTGAAGATTGTTGGGGTGCATTGATATTTCCCTTTTTGTTTGAAAAGATAGAATTGCATTTGCTTTTGGGTGTGCATTTTTTGGAAGAAAAGTAAATCTCTCTCCCTCTTTTAGGTAGAATTTCATTGAAGAGGAAAACTTGCACTATCATATAGATCAATATGCATCTTCTTTAAATTCAAGTTTTCACTCCATGATTCCACCTAACGCACAAGATAAAATTAATGGTAGTACTAGGTTAAAACTTTTAGCAATTTGAGTGATAAGTTGGTGACGTGTTCGGGCGTCGTAAAACACAGGAGCTATCGTTACTTTGTCTGCACTACAACTCGGGACTCACGCGGTTCTTCCACGTACCGTTAGTATATCAAATGGTCTTTCACGTACCCTTGAGGTATATAGAAAGGTACTCCACGTACTCGATTGTATATCGAAAGGCCCCTTGTGAACGGTTGTGCATTAGACAACACTACTACCAATTTGAGCTCCCACGTACCTTGCGTATATCGAGAGACCCTTTTAGGAATCCTCAAACCATCTGAGTTAACCTTTTGTCTGTCTTGGCTTTACAGGCAAAGCTTGTAAAGTCTTGATAATCCTGTGAGATTCCTGACTCTTATCCACTCCTTTCACATGTTTGCTTGTTTCTTTTAGTTTGAGTAGTACTTGCTTGTGCGTGGTAGTTAGGGGGTTATTAGAGAGTTTAGAGATGGAACCCTCGTCTGGGAATACCACTCAAGAGGTCCCTTTCCAAGGTGTACCTTTTGTATTCCCTCCAAGTGAAGGTATTGGTCCTCCCTTTATTGCCACTCTAAATCTTCCTGGGTTAACTATAGGATTATCGGTCTTGCTTTTTAATTTGGTAATTTTTGTTACACATAATGTCCCAAATGTCACCTCTCCTCTGGGAGAGGATCGACCTCAACCTAATCCCTCTCCTTCTTCGTCGGTTGTGGCTTCATCCATTTCTTCTTCTTCACTTGACCAAATCTCTATGGTTAGTAGTCATGTGGATAAGAAGAAGAAGAAAGGGAAGGCTAAGAAGAAGAAGGATAATAAAGAGAAAAAGCAGCAACCATCTGCTCTTGATGGTGCCCGTTCTAAGAGAACACTCAGAAAACCAAAGTTCCCTTGTAAGCTTTGCAAGGGGGATCACCTTCTTAAGGAGTGTCCTGATCTCTCTCGTGTACAAGAAGAGTGGTCTAAAAGGTCCAAACCGTCTATGTCATCAACCTCTGGTCATCATGTTGATGATACTCCCTCAACCAGTGACCCATTGGTAAAAGGTTGTAAGGGTAAATTCTTGTATCCTTGTTTGATATGCAAGGCTATGCATCGTACTTTTCTTTGTCCAAGCATGGATGAAGCTTCGTGTTGGTTGGAAAATATTACTCATCATCAACAGGTGATTCCAAAAAGTGATAGTACGTTATCCCTCGATTCCTCACTTGTTGACCAAGTGATCAATTCAGTTTCATCTATAATTGATCCCACTCTTCCTTCGGAGAGTGAAGTGGTCAAGTCGATGTCATTTCCACCCGATCCCGCTCTTTCATTAGAGAGTGTTAAGACTGAAGTAGTCTCTTTGACCAAATCTTCATCTTGTTCTTCTCTTTCAGTAGAGAATGAACTGAATCTTGTTGAAGTTTTTGTGCTTCATTCTGATTGTTGTCGGCAAGAGGAAATTTTGTCTGTTTCGACAAAACCCTCTCCGAGTAGTGAGGTTATTTCCTTTGACTGGAGTAACCTAATAGAGTCTTGTCTTCATTCGAGTGTTCCTTTCCAGATAGTTCTGAATGTTACTGCTAGGTGGATACTTCACACTATTGTTGATGAAGGGGCTTCTGTTAGTATTCTATCCTCAACTACTTGGCAAGCTTTAGGTTCTCCCCAGCTTGTGCTAGCCACCGATCAGATACTGGATTTTAATCGTAGGCCTACAACGCCTTTAGGGATCCTTCCTTAGTTGCCTATTACTTTGGAAGGAAAAAATGTCTGCATCGATGTTATGGTAGTCCAAGGTCCTTTAGATTTCAATCTGCTCCTTGGATGTGATTATGTTTACGCCATGAAAGACATAGTGTCCACAATCTTTAGAGTTATGCATTTTCCCCATGATGGGAAGATTGTGACCATTGACCAACTTTCCTTTGTTACATCTGACCATCGCGTGACTCCTAGTAATCAAACTGCCTTGAATGTGCCGCATGTTCTTGTGATTCCTTCCCCTTCTTCTAGTTAGCTTCTTCCCATCATAGTTAAAATGGGGGGAATGGCTCTAGTCAATGGACATCATAATGGAGCTAAGCCGCTAGATTTTATGAAATGGGGGCAACCTACCAACCTCTGGATATCATGCTCGGTAGGAGCAGGTTTGAGAGCATAGTTTACTTTTCGTTTCAAGCCCATTAGGAAATAAAACCACTCCTTAAGCATAGTTCACCTTTTGGTTTCAAGCTTGCATAAAAATGAAACCATGTGATGAGAAAAGTTCCCATTCTATGTCAAGCTCGTTAAAAAATGAAATGAATTTCCTCAAGCATAGTTTACCTTTTGGCTTCAAGCTTGCATAAAAATGAAACCATTCCTGAGTGTAGTTCATTTTCTATTTCAAGCTCGTTTAAAAATGAAGTAGGTTTCCTTAAGCATAGTTTACCTTTTGGTTTCAAGCTTGTATAAAAATGAAACCATGTTCCAAGCATAGATACCTTTTGTTTCAAGCTTGTGTAAAAATGAAACAGATCCCCTTCCCTTGATTCGAGTCTTCCCTTTAGTGTTAGAACTTGAACCTTCTTTTCACCTGCTTGATTCTCATTCTTTCTACCCCCCTGGTGAACATTTTCACATTAGTAACCAGGTTTTTTAGGTTGGGTATGGAAGAATAACCGTCAGACGAAACAAATCTTGGGGGGCATGTCGAGCCCTTAGAAACCATGCTAGGGGTAAGCTTCGCTAGCAATCATGATGGGTGCAAGATTCCAACCTATGTATATCATGTTAATGGGATTTTTCAAGCATAGTTTACCCATTGGTTTCGAGCTTGCATAAAACTGAAACCAATCTTCGAGCATTCTTTCAACCGATCTTATAGCTCATTAAAAATAGTAAGATGGTGTTGAGCTTACTTTTCATTTTTCGTGCTTTGGTTAAAACATGAAAAGTGGTTTGAGCTTAGTTTATTACTTTTTTGTGCTCTGGATTCAAACATGAAAAAGTCTAATGGAGTCTCCTTTACGCTCTTTTCGGACTCCCTAAATGTGAAAAGATTGTCGAGTACTTGTCTTCTTCATACTCGTAAAAGTATTTGAAAAGTCGTCTCTCTGACGGTAGGTTATCACTTTTTCGGTTCAGGTGAACTATTTTACAAAAAAGGACCCTTTGGAGTCTTCTTCTATGGTCATTCAGACTCTCTAAACATGAACGATATCGAGTTTTCTTTCATTGGACTCGTTAAATTAAACATTGAGAGACCCTTTTTTGGGAACGAACCCCTCCTCTCTCAGGTTCGTAAAACATATGAGTTTGGACTTGTCTTCGGACGAGCTATAATGAGTGTTTGTTACCCTCTTTGAACTCATAAAACTGGAAAGAGGCACTCATCAATCATGATGGAGAAAATGGGAAGGGAATCATTTTGAAAATAAATGGCAGTAGTTTGTCGTTACCTTTGAACATGGCACTTGTCTGCATATCATTTCAATCAATTGGGTATTCAGCTGATCTCCGTGATGATCCAATTTCATGAGTCATGCAACTCCTTTGAGTCTTTCAAAATAATGCATTGTCTGTCGTTGTATTGTGTGTTTGTCTCGTTAGTCATGCTGCCAAGTCTTTTGTCATACCACCCGATGTTCAAAGGGAAGTTGAAGAAGTTTTACCTTTGCAGTCAAAAAAGTCTTTGTGTTAGTACTTTTGAGTTAGTCTTATGGTTACTACATTCACATCATTTCAGAACTATGTTCTGAGTTTTGTGTCATCGATGTGGGACTCATCATGGCCCTCCTTCGACGAGACTATTCCCGTTGACATTAGCTCATCATTGAGGAAATAGTCTTAGAAACAAAACTTAGTACCTTGAGATATGTATGCCTTAATGACAGATTCTCTCGCTCTCGACATAGGTTCACATCATTGACCTTTGATCAATAGAATCCACTGGGTGTTCGACATCAGGACATCTATTCATGCTCAATAGATTGTACTAGGGTACCTTGGGAATCATTGACATCAATGATGATCTCCCTCGCGCTTGTTAATGGTTCACATCATTGGCTGGTAATCAAGTAGTTTCTACCATGTTCGACTTCAGATCATTGTAATCACATGGATAGAATCGTACTTTGTGGAAGATGAGACAAAGACCCTAGTTACTTGTTTATCACTCATTGCTTTCCCCAGGATGTGATGGAGTTTTGTATATCTAGCACAGATCCACATTTGTATGGTCATGGCTATGCTCAAATTTGCGTCTGTATGACATAGATCTATGTTGTATGTCTGGTAGCTATGTCCAATTTTGAGTCCTCTATCACATGGATCTACACTGTATTCTAGTAGCCATGCTTGTTTATTCCTCTCATGGATCTGCCTTGTATTGGTTTGCAGCCATGAGTTGGTTACATTTGTCTATGAGTCAAAAGTATTGATGTACTACAGATGCCTACTGGACGACGTTCTCCGATCGAGCTGACATTTTCACCTCGAAGTGACAACTTATTCTCTCAAATCTCTCTCTTATTGTATCCCTCTAAGTCTCGTGCTTTAGGGGGCATTCTGTTATACCTAAATCCTGTCACCATCATGTGATGAGACCCTTAACTTCCATGTTTGCCCTTAATCCCAACACTTAGAGTGGAAACTTGTTCTGTTTTTCAGTTCTACTTGAAAAAACCTAGCACCGCACTTACCTTGTGGCTGATGACCGTTACCTTGCTCAACACCGCCTGTATCTTGTTATAGAGAAGCGGTGCCACCGCTTATGGTCTTTAGTCTTAAAGCGGTTCTCATCTAAACCGCTCTATCATAAGGGAACAAAAGTGGTACCTTGGGTAAAATGGGAAAAAGAGAAGTTTCTCGAGGCTTCTAGAACTTGAGCCTCGTGTCCTCCCTTATCCCTATCATTATGGGTTAGTTTGAGCTCGAGATCCCCCATGGTAGGATGTTGGAGCCACCTCACCCACAATTCTCTCAACTTTTTCTATCCATTGAGCCTTATAAATACAAGCTCATATCCATAGTTGAGGGGAAGAACTATAGAGGTATTGTTATGATGTTGGATTGAATACCTAGTCCAAATCATTGGAGAGCATAGAGAACAAAGTTGGAGCTTATGGCGATGAAGTGTTTGTCTCGTGGAGGGGCTTGTCGACACTAAGGAAACAGTTGTAAGATTCTCCATACATTCTTAATGCAAAGATGATTTTCGTCCCACATTACTGTTGTTTTGATTTCACATGTACATGTTGCTAGATTCCTTAGTCACTTACATGGATAAGTAGATGGTTTTCTGGTAGCTTTGATGTGCTTGTATGTTTTATATGTTTGCAGGTACACAGGTTCAAAATCGAAGCAGTGTTCCAGGTGTCTACAGTATTCAGGGAAGGTCTTCATCCTTTGTCGTTCACTCATTTGGTCTGGATCTGAACCATTCATACCAGAGGAACAGCTTCTGTCCGTAGAAGGTGCAATATTCCTAATAACATGGATCTTCCTGGGGACTAAACATACCTTATCTAGATTTCTAACCCTTTCAGGATAAATAGGCCTCTCTAGACATACTAATCCCCCTAGGATCAACATGCCTTATATGACTTACTAACCCTTTTAGGTCAACAAGCCTAGACATACATATCTTACCCTAGGATGAGGTACCACCACTGCATCCTTCTACCATCTTCCTTCACTCCCTCTTTCGAGGGAAGTCCTTTCGGACTATGCTAAGCTTTTCTCAAAAGTATTCAAACTTTACACGAGATAGAGTCTTAGTAAACACATTTGCCACTTGTTCCTCTGTAGCAACATACTTGAGCTTTACAACTCCCTTCTACACCATATCCCAGATGTAATGATATCTAACTTCAATATGTTTCAACTTGTCATGAAACACCGGGTTTTCTGTCATATTAATGCAAATTTGATTATCACAAAGGACATCAGTAACATCTATCTATGCATCAAACAATCCTGCCAACATCTTACGAAGCCATAATGCTTCACTACAAGCTGAGCATGTTACAATGTATTCAACTTTTGTCGTGATAAGTGCAATACTGGATTGCTTTCTACTGAACCATGAGATCATGCATGATCCTAAACTAAAACTAACTCCTAAAGTGCTCTTTCTATCTTCAACACTCTTTCCCAATCTGAATCGATAAATCCATGTAATCTTATATAGCCATTTGATGCATATTTGAGACCATAATCTAAAGTCCCCTTTAGATACCTCATCACATGTTTTTGTCCTACTAGGTGAATATGTTTGGGATTCACCATATATTTAATTAGAGTGTTTACATCAAAACATTTATTTGGTCTTGAATTGGTTAAGTACATTAGAGAACCAATAATATTTCTATATAAGGTGGCATCTACTGTTTCTGAAGTGTCATAGCCTTGCAATCTATCATCCCAAATCTCTTTAGTGTTTCTACTGTATATTTTTCTTGGATTAGGAAAATCTCACCTGGCTACTACCATACTTCAAGACCCATAAATTAGTGCATCATTCCAAGGTCTTTCATCTCAAATTTTACAACGATCTTTCTTTTACATTCATTGATAGGCTTATCTTCACCTGTTAAGAATAGATCATCTACATATAGTAGTAATATCATCATTCAATCTCCCTCAACTTTATAGTAGAGGTTGGAATCTTCTTTACCCTTGGTAAATCCCAAACTCATCACGAATCCATCAACTCTTCCATACCATGCTCTAGGTACTTTCTTTAACCCATACAATTCCTTCTTGAGTTTACATACACGAGTTTCCTGATTATCTTCCTCAAAACCTTGCAGTTTTTCGATAGAGACTTCTTCTATCAAGCCATTTAGAAAGGTTGTCTTTACATCCATCTGATGTGACTTCCAATTCATATTGGATGCCAAGGAAAGGATGGTTCTAATTGGGGTGTACCTAGATACTAGTGCAAATGTATCATCATAGTCGATTCCTTCCTTCTGGGAGAATCCACGACCTACGAATATTGCCTTGTACTTCTCTATACTACCATCTGCTGAGTGCTTTGTCTTGAATATCCATTTCGAGTATACCACTGACTTGTGTTTTGGTATTGGTACTATTTCCCATACATCATTCTTTATAATGGACTCATATTCCTCAACCAATGCATCAACCCACTCCTTTTGCTTTATTGCTTCTTCAAAACATGTTGGCTCTTTATCAATGATATCACACATCAAAGCTACACAACTAGGGTATGGCTTTGGATTCTTTCTTTCTCTGATGGTTCCTTCTGGGACACCATGTCTTTTTTATTCTTCAATTACTTCACGAGCCCAGGTAGGCCTTCTCTTACGTGACATAATTTCACTTGGAAATTCTTTAGGCCTCTGAGGTTCTGTCATGTCATGATCCTCAGGAATCTGTTCTTCTTCTTCATTCCTAACTGGTTTAGGACCTTCTACATCTCTAGGATTTTCATGCTCCTCTTCATCTTCCTTGTCTTTCTTTGATTTTCTAATAGTTGTATCTACGTCAAAGGTGACATCTCTGCTTAATTCAGTTTGATGATATATTGGGATATAGATTCAATAAGATTTTGATTGCTCACTATATCCTACAAACAATCCCTTCTTTCCTGAAGGATCTAGATTTGAGATTTTCTTCTTGGGAATGTGTAGGTATACCAGACAACAAAATATATTTAGGTGACTGAATTCATGATTTTATCCGGTAAACATCTCTTACAGAGTCTTGTTTCCAAGGGTACTGTGGGAAATTATGTTCTGAACATATACTATTCTTCTAGCTACTTCTCCCATAGGCACATAGGTATATCTTGATCATGGATCATGGATTTTACAACTTCCATCATAGATCTATTCTTTCTTTCTGTGACACCATTTTTTTGTGGATTATAGGGAATGGGGAGCTCCCTCTTAATCCCACCTTCCTTGTAGTACTCGTTGAATTCAATTTATGTGAATTCTCCTCCATTATCTAATCTTAAGATATTAAGATTTTTCTGAGATTGATGATGGAGTCCGAGGAAAAATGAATCCCTAGTTCTTTTCGACATAATTGTTTGGCCCAAAACTGAATCTTCTTAGAATTTAGTTCCATTTTCACATAAAGATGTGCCCTTCTGGGGTGAGTTGAGTGAGTCCTCTTTTCTGATTGATCTGTTGAGGTATTCATTCAGAGTAACAAACCCTAGTTGTGCAGTGTCTCCTTTCAAGGTGGCTTTGATACCATGTTAATTTTTCTTAATTGCTTAGATGATATCTTAAAACAATTTTCTCTAGTAGGATCAGTGAAAGAACAACACACACAATAACACAAATAATAAAAATATTTTCCTTGGGGAAACCATAAGGTAGATAGCCTTGAAAAACTTCCTCGGTATAGAACTCAACCAAAGCAGTGTAAAACCCAAGACAACTGCTTCTTTCTTCTTCTTGGCGCTCTTGTTCTTCTCTCTCTTGCAAACTTGCTCGAGTGAGAGTGTAAAAATGAAGGGGAGCGACTCTCTATTTATATTTGTCACTTTATTTGACCTAGGACCTAATAGGGGGAGCGACCTATCATATACATATAAAGTGACCTTTCAATATCAGAGTAGTTTTTGAAAGACAACCATTGATCAACCTACACAACTTGATCAATTTTCAAATATTGATAATTACTTCATAATGATTTTCAAACATTAATTTCATGCCATTGTTATCATTGAATAATTATACATTGAAAATTTCATCTTCAAATTACAACAAAAACACAAGATCATAGAAGGACAACTATTCACAATAGACACAAATATTTTACCCTAGGAAACCCAATTTTGGCAGAAAACCCAACCAACTTTTAATTGAAGAAATCAATCCAATTCAAGTACATTACCAATCATGAATAAACCCTAGCATAAATGGCTAGCCTCCTTCATGAGGAAACCCTAGCAAGGGTAGTGAACCTCTAGAGACAATAAGAAACCCCCAAAATTGCTACTTGTTCCTTTGGTAGGTCTTCTTAGAAAGTGCGCACAAGATGAGGAGAGAAGAGTGATGTGATGATGGAAAAGTGAAATGTTTGCTGCTTATTATACACTTCAATCCACTTTAATTTTTCCTCTTGGGGCCGACTTGTACTTTTGTTGGGTCCAACTTGCCTCACTTTTTTTCTTGGTTATTTTTTCTTCACAGAAATTTTTTTCCATGGTGATGATGATCTCCTCACATACATGCCTATTCATGCATAGAGATCTAATGTTGAATAGACCCAATAAGAAGTCCCATACATTTCTTAGATCTATGCCAATTCAACATTTGACTAGAATTGTATATTCCACAAGGGGACATTGAAATCCCTTATCAAATAAACAAGTCAAAGCACTCTAATATACAATAGATCACTTCATCACACAGTAGGCAATGTGAGAGCACCTTGGGGCCAATCTCACCACACCTTATTACTTAGGATATGGGAAATCTCCCGCCCCTTCACCACTAGCCAAATCAGCACAACCATCTTCCGTGGATGAATGTATCATTCCTAGTTGGTGAAATCAGCATAACCAATCTTGGAGAATTTTTTCCTGATGCTGCAACCTAGAGAAACATCAACATTTACAACCTTCCTTTAATGTAGTTGTGTTAAGGTTGATTTCAATTAGATAACAATATCAATACTATGCACAATAGATATTACAATTTGAATAAATACCAAGAGATCAACTCTCAAAGGGATAAATGTGATTAACATTAACCCTTGGATATAAGGATTTGTAATGCTAATGCTTCCTAAGATTCTATTAGAGCTAGGACAAGTACTCACACAAAAAACTAATAAGAAAGTTGTAGGGCAATTACTCACTCAAAAAACTAATAAGCAAGTTGTAGGACAATTTGTAAACTAACTTAAGTTATGGTGATAATTTTATTAGAGCTAAAAATCCTTAGCATAGTCAAAGTTTACAATCTTCCTCATAGTGGTTTAGGTAGAGGTAAATTGGCTTAAATGTAGAACAATATAAATATACTTTATTGAATTAGAAATTAATTTGTTCACTTGGTAGAAGGATGTGCACTTAAACCAAGCCCTCCCAGATTGGTAGTCTAAGGAAAAGGTTTTGAATGTCAATGTGGAGAGAAACTATGTTGAATTGATGTTAATAAAGTATTCTTCCCAAATAGAGTAGAAGTATTGGTTAGGGGAAAAGAGTGTTCTTCCCAACATAAGATATATTGTGATTTTTCTAATGTATAAGTTGCGTAGGCTGCAAACCTCTATGTTAAATTTTTTTTTACCTTGTATGTAAGAAAGTTTCTAATCTCTTTAAAGTACCTTGATTTTACAACTATAAACTTATGGATGGAATTTCTCACAGCTAATTAATATAAGATAATTATTGTTGTTAGAATTATACACTACTTGTAATGTTTGTAAGTTTATAATGTATTCTCTAGCCTGGTTTGATTTGGTGATAGAAATCCATGGGTTGATAAATATTTTCCATGTAGCATAAGTTTCTCTAAGTAATATTTACCTAGTAACATAACTATTAGGAAAATAAGCATCACCTTTGCAACCAAGATTTCAGATCCTTTCTTAATTAAAGATCATGTAACTGGTTATTCTTTTGGAATAACTTAATCGTGTTGGACTTATGATGCACATTGATAACTTAACAATGTTGGAATTGTGGTGCATGTTCAGGATTGAAAAAGTGTTACATTTGATTATGATGCACTTTTGGCTTTAGTAGCATTGAAGGTGCTACAATAAAACCAATTCATTGAGAATATTAAGTTATCTTGGTGGATAGAAAAAATAACTAAGTTCATTCTTTCATAATGGTGGCACATTATGGACCTAAAAAGGAAATGACTACTTGAATCAGGTGGCAAGATGCATGCACCATAACACTTTAAAATATTCTTGAAATTCTCATTGGGTTGGGGTTAAAAATTAATACCTAGAAATACCCATGTTTCTTTCTTACTAAGTATCAACGACCTCAAATGTTAAATGTACAAGTAAAGTACACATATTGCATCCTTTTTGCTGCAATTTGGATTATAGTGGTAAGTGCCTTCATGAGCCAACACATTATCTATAGTGCCTTTATATTTCCTTTCTTAACCTTTCAAAGTCTCTTTATTTCAATATATATATGGATTAATGGGATCCATACTTTTATATGTGAAATCTATTACTTGTAGTAGTTTTCTTATTGTAAGAAATACTCCTTCAAACTTTTGAAGGGCCCTATTCACTGATCTCTTCAAAGTTCTTATGGTGAGATCCACTTCAAACATTAAAGGGAATCAAATATTAAAATTGAAATCTACTCGTTAAATTCCCAATCTTGTAATCTTGACATTCATAAGTGCTAAAAGGTATTTGGGTGTTGAGATAAATATGCATAACAATTAGGAGATTATATTGTTTTGAAATTCCATGGGGTTCCAACCTATAAAAGTTGCTAGGGGATGGGAAAAGTGATACAGTGACACTCTAAACCTTAAAAAATATAATAACTTTGAAAAGTAAAGACGTTAAGGCATCAAGGCTTCTAAAGAATACACACCAAATAAGGTGAGTTCCTAAACCTAAAAAAGGTTTTTACCTTCAAAATTTCTTGACATAGTTAAACCTCATGAGCCATGCTTGTTTTAAGGAAAAACATATCACTTCACATGTTGAACCTTTGAAAGATCATTGAGACTTATGTGCTTCAAAATTTTGTGGGAAATTGAGCAAACATAGTAGAAGGGGATTTGTGATTTCCAAATCCCCATAACTAATTTGACATTAGAGAAATCATGTGACTCCTCAAGAATAGCTAGAAAAATTTAAGGAGATCACAAATTTCATCATCATCATAGAAAGACCTTGGATGATACTAAAAATTGTATGTTTGAGAACCATTTAGTGAATGCATAAAGTTTAAGGGATTGATGATAACGAGAAGTTTATGCCAAATTTGTAAAATGACAGTTTGTTAAGGTCAATTAAAAATAGGTTACACAATATCTCATCTAATGCAGGTATCTCATTTCCGACATGTTATCTCAATTAATATAACATATCTCATTTTCCATAATATATGCTTAGTTTCATTAAATATCTCAATTAATATTTGTCTTGGAATTTATCATAATCAAGCTATTGACTTAATTTTAATGAATATTTTACAACACAATCAAAATATATTTATCGAGATTTCACCCTCATCAAGAAATCAATTGAAAGTTCACTCTACATGACAAAATTGAATGTCATGTTGATCTATATGTTGAATTGTGATGTTTTTCAACAAATAGATATTTTAAAAAAATGGTGAAAATTAAATTTTAAAATATTAAAATATTAGTGACATCATCTTAACATTATATCTAAAAACCATTGTGAAAATTAAAATTTTAAATACTAGATTATCGTCATTAACACCATCTTGACATTGTAGTTTGGTATTTATCATATAAATACATATTTTAAAAGTGTTCAAAAGATTGTATATTATTTTTAGTTATTTATAAATAATTAATTAATGATAATTAAAATAAACTTATAAAATAAATAGATAACTATTGTTAAACACAAATTTATTTCACATTATATTAGAGATTTGAGGAGGATGAGGTGATACTTTTACCGACCCTAGATCTCAAGGACAGACCTTCTAAACTAACTCGAGATTCAGGACTTTGTAACTATTTTTATTAAAAATTAACATAACAAAAAATACACAAATAATGATATTAAAAAGTGAGGATAAGTTTAAAAATAAAATTGAATTAAAAATAAATGTGAATTAGTAAATAGAAAAATGAGAAAAAAATAAAAATATGTTGAAAAAAAT
>LPNX010469917.1:130658-140973 GCA_001517045.1 Pseudotsuga menziesii | reverse complement strand
TAGTTATCCCAATTTTGTTTTACCAATGTGATGTTTTGGCTTATAAGTAGTGAAAATTTTAGGGGTGAAATTTAGCCCGTGGGTTTATTTTTTACTCTTTTTTTCTTTCAAAAACGATTTTCCAATTTCCAATTTCCATTTTTTTCTAAATTGATTTGCCCAAATTCCACGGGATAAAATAATTTTACTCTAAAAATCACCAAAATTGTCAACAAATGATATAAAATCCTTACAAATTTTAATCTTTTTAGAAAAATATCGCCCAACATTTAATAATTGGAAATTTAAGATTAGTAAGATTCACCGAGGTTTCTACACTTTAAGAAAATCATGGATCCTTAAAATTTCATACCTCATCAGACTTAGAATAAATATAAACAAATCCAAAAACACTCCAGAACCTATAATTTTAAAAATTAGTTGCAACATTCCTTACCTTATTCTCTTGATTGAAATTATATGTACTTTCTTATAAAGCTATGACTATATTTATATATTCTAAACATAGATTGATTAAGTTGGGTAAGTATATGATCCCTATTATTATTTATAATATGAAAAATGACCATCACAAGGTGATAATAGGCTAGTCTATAGATTACGAGGCTTGGATTAACTATTAGAAACACTTAAAATATCTATAAGTTTAAAGATAAGAGCTTGAATACCAATGAAACCACTACTAAGAGCTTGAATACGAACGAAACCACTACTAACATGAAGTTTACACGTTACAAATATTGTATATCTTAATTTGGATGACCAAAACTAATTTTTTAACATTCCGTGACATTTGTTTCTAAACTAACCCATGGTACAAAGGAGGTTGAATATGAACATAATTTGCTTTTAGCTTTCCCCACCCTTAATAATATGAGACATAATTTTCCCTAGTTTCATTGGTTAACTACTTTTGAAGACCTTTTTGCTTACAAAAATAAAGATAACTTTAGTACTTTTATTTTTACCATGTTTAAATATAGAAATAATATGTTGAATAATATTTTGTATAACTTCTTTTAAACTCATCTTGAAAGCAAAAAAAAAAGATTGTTTTGTTTTAGTGGTTAAATAATTGAATTAATAAAACATACTCTTAACAACCTTTAACATAATTTAGACTTGTGTGTAAAAGTAAGTATAGATGTTACTATAAAACACATTATCACAGTGGAGGTAGCTTTAGTGATGATTGCAAGGGATACTAGCTTTCTTGTTGATACTATCAAGAATGAAATCACTTTTTGGTCCTAGAGTAAGACCTAAAAATGTTTTTTATTGCGTAAGAGCTCCTTCCTCAAGTCTAAGGAAACATGCTAACTACCCAAGGTTCAAAGCCATCTAGAAGGAGTGGAACTCTGTCCCTTTATGAACAACTAGTGGGTCGTTTTAGGGGGCATGATATTCCTTGGATAATAATGATGTGTTGAATTGCATTTGCGGATATTATCCAATGGTGGTTGTCCTCATTGTTGATTGATAACTAATTTACAATAAGTATAGCATGAGTGGGCCTAATGGTTAAGAGCAGGTGTTTCCTCTTAGGAAGTCACAGGTTCAAATCCAGTGGGGGGTAGTGTATGTACACCTCTATAGACTTTAGCACAAATTGGTGTCTCGCTTGGCAGTGACCTTAAAAATAGATTATTATTATTATTATTATAAGTTGTGCCACCTTTAAAAAAACAAAACCAGAACTTTTAATCCATATTGCATATATTTTTGTGATGTTGAATTTTATTAAATTTTGAAATCAACTAATATAATATTTTTTACATTCATTCTACAATTCTATCCATAGTCAAAATATCATAGTCAAAATTTTGAGGGATTAGTATATTAGTAGACTAATTCAAAATATACTTTCATTTTATGGATTTGAGATTTTATTTGAGAAAATATTTCTATTTCTTATTACATTAAAAGAATTGAAGCATTGGTTATACTTGATGATGATCATGACTGGTTTATGGATATATACAGACCCTACTCAATATTCAAACTTATTACCTATAAAAATAATCATTAATAAACTTTAAAAAATTTCAATTTTTAATGAAAAAAATTGATAAAAAATTTAAATGTAAGTTTTAAATTATTTAAAAAATAGATTTATGAAAAAAAATATGGAAGGCATTTATCATAGTTTCACAACAACATTCTCATTTTGTGTAAGAAAGTATTCTCTTGAAGTTTCATGTAAAAGGAAAAAGAGAATGACCAACCCTTGGAATGATAAAGAGTATAAAATTGCAAGAAAAGCCCTTAGAGAAGAATTTGACATGTTCTCAAAAGATAACAAAATAAATAATTAAAAATCCTTAATTAAAAGGATGTTATATATTTAATCTAAAGCAAGAGAAACTTTTACATCTTTTGAAAGTGGACCCAAAAAATTCTAGAGACAAATTCTAATTTGTAAAACTAAAGAAAATAATATAATTTCCTTAAGGGATTGAAAAATTTCATACCTTAAGAAAGATTTATGAATCCACCAATCTCATGGATAATATTCTAACCATTATTACAAAGAAATATGTTTTTACTTTGGAAGAAATAGAGTTTGGGGTTAAATGACTCACAAAAGGAAAAGTTAAAGAAATCCTAAAATCCTAAGCTCTTCAATCTAGTAATCAAGTGGAGTTTCCTAAACCATGGACCTAAAGCCTTATTGTTCTTATTTTAAAAGTGGGGATTAAAAAACCCTTTTGATTATAGGACCATTATTATAAATCCTCTTCTAGCTAAGTTATTTGAAATTATTTTGAAAAATACGTTTATCACATGGTTAGAAAATTCTTAAAAAAAGGGACTAAAGACTAAGTTGGTTTTAAAAGCTATCATTTCACTATGAACCACCTAGTTACAATTATGATCATTAAAGAGGAACTACATAATAATAAACCAATCTCTTGTGTTGCTTCATTGACTTTAAGAAATCTTCAATGACGTGGTGCCTAGACTTAAACTTTGGAATATATTATAAAAAATATTTTTAAGGTTCTATTTGAGTTGAGAGATACGATAATAAGGTTGTACGATAATATTATTGCTAAGTTTGAGAATATAGAGGGTTGGTAAGAAGAAATGAATTTTAATATAGTAGTTAAGCAAAGATGCCTTGTCCCACACCCTTTTTGGCATTTACATTGACAAGTTAGAGGCATGTTTGAAAGAAGCAAGTTGTTCTAGCACAACTTTAGCCAGATAATCATGTTCCTTCCTTACATTGATTATAATGTTATTATCACAAGGTCCCTCTAATCTAAACTGTCGACTAAGAAATCTAAAGGATTTTTTGTTCTAGCATGTGAGTGATAATGAACATTGACAATATAGAGGTTATGATTATTGAATCCAAATGATCATTTATACTAATTATTTTGTGTATGAAAATAAAATTTTAGAGGAAATTACTTCATAAAAATATCTTGGAGTCAGCCTTCATCACAAACTTAACTAATACTATAGCATTGAGAAAAAACATGAATGAAGAGTAAATCAATGGATTTTTTGTTGTGAAAGGAAGAAATAGAAACTCTTCTTTGAGACTTTTGTCATTCCTATTATCTTATGGTTGTGAAGTTTGGGGGTGTAGCATCTCTAGAGAAATGTTGAAAGAGATTGAGCAAATCCAAAAGTGTTTCGTAATTTATAGTTTAAAAAATTAAAAACAATACACACTACTTGATGCTACTCATAGAAGTGAGTCTTCCTTCCTAACATGAAATAAAATAAGCTTCCTAATATGCTTCAATCTCTAGTCAGATTCACTTTCAACTCAAGAGGGGTTAGCATAAATATGCTAAATTTTGGCTAAATCATTGGAAAGTAAAGGAGGAAGTTTTTTTTTTGACAATAACATTGGGAAGATTTGGTATTAAAAACAGTGGCAAGCCACTGGGTTCATTACATCAAGAGAGAGAGCTTCTGTCCCTCAATAATTCAATAACCGTGCAAACATGCAACAACTTAAATACTACTTGAAGGTAGCTATTTCAGCGAGCCTGTTCGGCTTCGTGTCATTACATCTGTCCGATGTTGGTTAGTTTTTTTTTTTTTTTTTGATACGGTCTGCCATTCGCTGCTTTGGCCTTGATCATGGTTTTCCGTCTGACCTTGTGTTTCTTCGTTATCGACAATATCTGCCCAGCTTGAGACTCGCTGGGATGGCTTTGGCGACGTGGGCGGAGGTATTTCTACTGGGTCTGACCCCTGAGCAAGTTCTTTGGGGGCGGATTCGGCTTCCTTTTCTGGGACTGATGCCGAGGTCTTCCCTTCAGCTTGCTTCTCCGGAGGAGCTTCTTTCCACCAAGTGGGCCTTTGGCTTCGGGGCAATCTTCTTTTTCCGGATGATTTCTGGCAGTTACGGGCTATATGCCCTGTTTCATAGCAGACCCTGCATCTGAAGCAAAGATTCTCGTAGTCGATCTTCTGGGTCCAAGAGTAGCCCTTGCCGAGGAGATTGATTTCTGCTGGGAATCCATTGTGGAAGTCCATTTCTACACAGATCCTTGCAAACGTGGTTCGGTCTATACTCTCATCTGGACTATTGCAGAGAAATTTCCCGAGACCGTTTCCAATAGACTGAAGAGATTTATCCTCCCAAAAATGCAGGGGGAGAGAAGGGAGTCTCACCCAGACCGGAGTGGAGGAGATGGAGGCCGTAGTTGGGTCAAAGTCAGGGGTCCATGGCTTCATGGACAGCCCTGCTCTGCCCCAGAACCACGGCCCGGAGCAAGAAACCTTGAATCTATCTTCATCGGATTCAAAAATAGCCACGAAGAAACCCTTGGCACAAGGGCAAGCAACAACCTCACCATCAATCAGAGGAGACCAAGCAGAAGAGATCCAGGATCGGAGGTCTGCCAGGCTAGGCCAGAAGCCATTGAATCTGCAAACCAAGGAAGTCTTGCTTAACTCAGAAGCAAACTCCAGGGCTTCTTCTGGCATCTGGATGGAGATCGCTGGGGCTTCCGGAATAGCAGCAGGCTGAACAGAGGACTCCCTCGGACGAGAGGCCACTTCTTTGAAAGGGCCGGCGCTGATCGGGGCAGCCACGGAGCTCAAGGCGGCAGCAACAGGCGGAGGGCGAACTGGAGCAGGAGAGGCGCCAGACCCGCAGGCAAACGCGGCCGCCATTGCAGACACAGCGCTGGGAAGGGCTCGAACAGGTGGAGCTTCGAGCTGGAGGCTGCGTGAGAAGCTGGAGGGACGGCAGGCGGCCGAAGCCCTCAGCGAAGACGAACCCTAGCTCTGCAGAGGCGCCGGTTCGATCTGCAATGGATTGGCCACTCAAAAATTATATCTATTGTAACATACCCTAAGATACCTGAATAGATTCTCCAGGTGGCAATATAATTTTTTTTCCCTTTTACCAATATACATTTAATCATACCAAATAAATTCAAACTTTTTATTTAACCATACCATTCTTTCAATATTAGGAATCTACCAAACATAATCACTTTAATGCTGATTTACATAAACCAATTATAATAAGTTACAACCATTACACTAGTCGCAAGGCTATCTTTGGAATGAGATAACTATTTACACATTAACCATATCTTTAAAGTGTGGTCTCTACGTAACAAGGAACTGTTATTTGTACTTGATCTCTTGGTTACAACCTATCAGAGATAACAGGTGACTTTTCCTTAGTAGATCAAACAATGAGGTAAGATATACTTTAGATGTTAAAAACACTTAAGTAACCAGTATGCATATAAACAAGGGTTTTACTCTACAGTGTCTTCTGAGAGTTATCCTGATGCCTTTCGCAGCCTCTGCATCCAACACTTGAAGTCATGTTTAAGTCAACATACTGTGAAAATTGAGTCACAGTAATCTTGGGACCAAGGAACAACTCACAGAGATTCAGAATCAATTGCATAAGAAATTTGACATGAAACACACTGCAATTAGGAGGTGCAGCTGTAAGAATGTATTCAATAATCAAAAGTAGAGATACAATTCCATACACTTGCATGAATAGCAAGACAATTTGAATCCCAAGGAGGTCATTCAAATTGCACACATGAGAGTGGCTTAGCTGTCAGTTAGCCACACTAAACACGTTAGTTAACCACTAAGCACAACCATAATTGACTCTAACTGAGCCCTAACTGAATCAAAGGAAGTAATGACTGAGTCTAACTGAATATAAATCAACTACAAGTCAATCAGTAGGTGGGGGCGCATATCTAACTCTACTCAAGTCCGATGAAATGTACTGAACTCAACTGAGTCACCAAAAGTTGTTGGAGGTGCCTTAAATCACTCCAGTTAACTCAAATCATCCCAAAATAGATAAATATATGAGGAAGGTGCCTTTCCAACTCAGTCTAACTAATTTTTAGGTGAAACAAAATCCAGTTAATTGATTGGGGGTTTTATGACAAGAAGACCACCCCAGATTTGCTCCTTGATTAAAGGAGGAAGCCTAGTTAGACTCCCTGATTGAAGGAGAAGACTTAGTTGACCTCCCTGATTGAAGGAGTGTGCTGGTACTGATGCTGATGTTAAGGAGTGTGTTGGTGTGTTGATGGTGATGTCAGTAATTCGTGTCAATTACTTAGAATAAGTGGATAATTAGGCCAAATTAACCAAATAAAGATGTGTGGGTTGGATAATGAATCCAACACCCCCCCTTAAGCTATAATCATGTGGAGGAGTGAAAAGAAATAATTCTAGGTCCCCTACAACAAAGGCCATAGGTCACCCTGTACAAAAAGTATCTCTAAAATTATAAAAAAATGTAAACTAAGGAAAAGGGGAAAACCCAGTGGGAACAAAACCCCCCCTCAAGCTAAATACTAAAGAAGTAACTGGTCACCCTGATGAACTCACCCCCAACAGTGAACAGAGGTAAGTAAAATTTTTCTCAGTAAAGTTCTTGGTCAAAATATCTACAACCTACTCATCTGTGGGGAAGTATTGCAGAACAATTGTCATGTCATGCACCAACTCCCTGATGTAGTGCATATGGATCTTAATATGTGTGGTCCTTTGTCACTCAAATGGATCTGTTGAGATATTGATAGCACTTTGGTTGTCACAAAATAGGACAGTGGATGAAGTACTACCAATCACAAAATCGTACAAAATTCCTTGTAGCCAAACTGCCTGGATGCAAGCATTGACTGCTCCCTTGTATTCTGCCTCTGCTAAAGAAAGTGAAATGGAAGCCTACTTTTTTCTAGACCATAAAATGGGCCCACCACCAAAAATAAACACATATCCGAAAGTGGACTTCCAATCTATGCTATCCCCTTCCCTATCATAATCTGTAAAACTGACCAAATCTAGCTCAGAATCTGCAACATAGTGAATGTCGTAGGATCTAGTAACCTGAATGTACTGAAGAATCATCTTGGCTTCCTTCCAATGAAGCTCCTGAGACTTTTGTATATACCTTGATACAACATTCATGGCATAACAAATGTCAGGCCTTCTTAAGTATAGCAGGCTTTCAATCAACTGGCTGTAAATAGTGAAATCCATGGGTGGACTAGATTTTCCCTTCTTAAGACTGATTCCTGAGAGGAAAGGAAATGATGTAGCATAGAAATCAGCCATGTTAAAGTTAATTAACAGGTATGCAATATATTTTGATGGAGTTACCATTATCCCATCAAATTCTTGGGTGATTTCAAGCCCGAGAAACTGTCTTAGCAGGCCCAAATTACTCATTTCAAAAGCATCATGAAGAGCAGTTTTTACAAAGGAAATCGAAGCAAGTGTGCTTCATGTTATCAAAATATCATCCACATACAATACTATGATCATAATATTACCTTCACACTGCTGTAAATATACATTTGGATCATATTTGCACCTCTCGAAGTTTTGTGAAAGCAGAAAGGCGTCCATTTTGGCATACCAAGATCTTAGGGCCTATTTCAACCCATATAATGATTTTTGAAACTTACAAACCAGTGATGGATCTGAAGTATATTCTTCTAGATTCTTCATATATATTTCTTCTTGTATGTCTCCATGGATAAAATCACTTTTGACATCCATGTGATGCACCTGCCAATGCTTGGATGCGGAAAGGGCCAAAACTAGCCTTATGGAATCCATCTTTGCCACCAGTGCAAAGGTCTCATAGTAGTCCACTCCTTGGAGTTGGGAGAATCCTTTTGCAACCAATCATGCTTTATACTTGTAGGTTGACCCATATGCAACAAAAAAATTTCGATACACCCACTTGCACTGAACAAGTTTCCTCCCAAGTGGAAGGGAAACTAGCTTCCAAGTTGCATTTTCTGAATAGAATTGAACTCTTCATCCATTGCAGCTTGCCATCTAGAATATTTTTTAGCATGGTATTAAGACTTGGGATCATACCTAACCATCATATATCAGGTATCAGACAACCAGGAATCATTGCAAGAAATAGCAATGTCTGCTCTCAAAAAATCAGATCGAGTTCTCCTTAGATCAACAGGATTTCCAATGTCTAACCTGACAGATGAGAGTGTCTCTTTTTCCGATTTTGGAAGGTGAGTGGGAAAATTTGAATATGATTTAGAACCTTATATTTTTTTTTAACTGATATCAGATATTATATCTGCAAAATCAGATCTTTCACTCGCATTTTCATCATCATAATCAGTGGTAGAACAGGAGGAATTTTCAGCAGTTTTTACCTCGAGTAGTTCCACCTCTTGGAGAGGCTCTTCAAAGAGGACACTTCTCTCAATGAATATCTAAGATCTAAACACCATTTGGGATGAAAGTAACTCTCTTAGGAACTCCCCTGTGTGTCATTTGATATACACTCAACACATTGGAGGCCAAGGAGGGTACATACAAAACATCATAGAAGCTACCATGTTCAAGTTTTATAGTAGCTTTTCCTTTCGAAATGATATAAGAATCATCTCCCATGTGGATGGGAATGCTGTAGTCAGAATCCAGGAATGAGAAGGAATCTTTAATTTCCACTATATGGTTCCAAGCACGAGAGTCTATGAGGAGAGCTCTAGGATTTGAAACAGTTGCCATGAGGGCATGTCCTCTTTCTGGCTGGATTTCATGATCATGATTATCTCTCTTCCTAACACTTTCAAGAAGATTGATATTATTCTTTTCAAGTAGAAGAGTCATTTCATCAAGGTTTTTCTTCATGCAGGAATGTTCAGAGTGAAATCCCTTCCCGCAATAGGAACACTTGAACTTTTCTTTTCCCTGGTTCCCTTTGTTCTTGTTCTTCTTTGAGTAGGAAGGCTCATCTTGTTGTTGAGGTTTCTCCTTTGGATTTGGTGCATCAAATTTATTCTTATGGTTCTTTTCCTTTCCCTTTCCATTCATAGCCTTGGGTCCCCTAGAAAACAGAGCTTGGTCCTTGGAATATTTGATGATCTCCATCTAGACAAGCTTGTCGTGCTCATTTGTGAGGGACTTGATGAATGCATTGAGGGATAGAATTTTCTAATTTGGGATTGTGAGATTCTCAATATGGAATGTGGAAACAAAGACTGAATAATTTATACAAAGTTTTGAGAGGATTTCTAGGATGATTTGATCATCATCCTTCTCAACCTTGCACTGCTGCAACTGGAGCACCAGGTGCTTGAATTTGGTGAAGAAATCATTCATAGTTTCGTATTTTCCTAAATTTAGGGAAATCATCTAATTCTCTAGCTGATAGATCCTTAGATCATCTTGCTTATCAAACAAGGAATCAATTTTATCCCAAATCTCCTTCGGAGTCTTCCATCCCATGATGTGGAAAGGCGATCGTCTTCCTACATCACGGGATTGAAGACTGCCAATGGGAGAGCTCGTTGGATGTCTTCGGAGTCTTCATAAATTAAAATGTAGGAAGATGATTTGTAAAATGTCAGAAGTTGGAAAAATCACTTCACATATAACCAAATGTAAACAAAATTGGGAACGACTAAAAACATTAAACCATACCTCAAAGTAGACTATAGATCTAGCATACAAATGGAACCATATGCAAGGTTTATTTCTCATGTTAGCAGGATCATTGTAACTATTTGCATACTTTCAAAAGTTTATGAATCATATAAGTTGGGAGTGAAATGCAGAAATACCTCCACGCAAAGTGTAGATTGCATATCAGGAAGATCCATTAGGAGCAAAGTGTAGATTTATAGCCACTAGAAACATATTTTTGAGATCGCCTATTCTTTGACCGTATGGTTGGGTGCGCCAAGCAACCCTCAAAATAACCTTAGCGAAAGTATATATATCAAATTTAAAATATGGCAAGAGTATCAAATTCCAAGCAGATTTTCCTAGAAGGTTTTCCTTCCTTCATTCGTAGCGAATAAAAAAA
>LPNX010469917.1:109282-130496 GCA_001517045.1 Pseudotsuga menziesii | reverse complement strand
GATCTTAGGATATTTAACTGAGAGAATAACATGCACAACAATAAACACAAGAGACAAGAGACACAAAGAATTTTCCTCGGGGAAACCATAAAGGAGAAAACCCTGCAGCTCCCTCAGAGATAGAATCAGCACCAAAAGTAAAACCCGAAAATAGTAAGATGATCTCCCGACAGTAGTAGTCTCTCTCTTGTCCCAGCAACTTCTCCTCTCACTCATGCACATCAATGAGTGAGTGTGTGTATGATAAATAGAGAGGCTCACTCTCTATTTATATTCTTTTATTCACTTGAAGCCCACTCCAACATGTAGGCCTCACTTAACAATTACTTACCAGAGCCAACATCTCTAAGAGTGTCTAATAACCCTAGTTCCCCACAACTTGTGGGGACTTTGCCTCCTTCGACCAACAAGGATGGTTATCCTTAACACAATGGTGGGAACTATTGCCCCGACTTACAATGACTCACCTAGGGTTGACTTCTCTAGGATAGTCTAATAACCCTAGGGCCCCACAACTACAGAGACTTTAACCCTTGATGAATAGGAGGGTTACCCATAATGACTTGACATGACTTTTTTACATTATAGAATCTTCCAATCAGAACATCGGGGCATGAAATGACTCAATTACGTTACAAACACTTCCCAGAATAAACATCGGGGTACAATACATAAGATATACAAGTGAATACATTTTGAAGTTACAATTACATCAACACCCCCTCTTAACTAGGAAGGTGTTCTCTCGACATAATTTATCAGCAAAAGTCTTCTTCTCTATATCATCTGGATCATCATCGAGTCCTCATCATCCTCAAGTCATCTTCATCTTCAAGTCATCTTCATCTTCAAGTTATCTTCATCATCGGATCTGGATCATCACTCGATCTGGATCATCACTGCTGGATCATCATCACAGGTGCTATCTCATGATTCTTTTCCTCACAGGATGTTCTATAGAGCCAGCCCTTTTTCATGCTGGTTGTAGGCCTAGCCTTCATGTAGGTATTCTTCAGCGCTTATATCTAACCCTAAGTTAGAATAGCCCACCCAACACTTACATTTGACCATGAGAGGAACACATCCAACACCATGTCAGAAAGACATGCCCAACACTCACATCTGACCATGCGGGAACACATCCCACAACCCTGTCAGAAAGGCCCAGCACTTACATTCACCAGCATGATAGGACACACCTACTATCATCTGTGAAAAGGCACATCACTCACATCCACCAGCATGATAGGACACACCTACTATCATCTGTGGAAAGGCTTAGTACTTACATCCACTAGCATGGTAGGACACACCTACTACCATCTGTGTAAAGGCACAACACTTACAATCACTAGCATGGCAGGACACACCTACTACCATCTATCAAAAGGCACAACACTCACATCCACCAGCATGACAGGACAGACCTACTATCATCTGTGGAAATGCTCTGCAATTACATCTGACCATGGAAGGAACTTAATCCTCTCACCATGTCAGAATGGCTCTCAGTCCTAGACTGAGGGTTCCTAGTAACTGACCAGGTGCCTCCATTCTCCTAGAGAATGGCAACAGCCCTTATATCTGATCAAGTAAGAACACATCCCTCAATCACATCATAATTTCCATGCACTCATATCTAATCATGTGAGAAAACATCCCACAGTCATATTAGAATGGCCCTCGGTCCTAGACTAAGATTTCCTGGTAACTGACCAGGTGCCTCCATTCAAAGAATGGAAATAGCCCTTATATCTGATCAAGTGGGAACACATCCCTCAATCACATCAGAATGGCCATACACTCATATATGATCATGTGAGAACACATCCCACAGTCATATTAGAATGGCCCTTAGTCCCAGACTGAGCTTTCCTGGTAACTGACTAGGTACCTCCATTCACAGAATGGCAATAGCCCTTATATGTGATCATGTAGGAACCAATCCTATAGTCATATTAGAATGGCTCAGCACTCATATCTGACATGGAAGGAACCAATCCTCTCACCATGACAGAATGGCTTAGCCCTTACATCTGACCATGGAAGGAACCAATCCTCTCACCATGTCAGAATGGCTCATGGACTCATCACTTCCCTTTGGAGGGAACCTTGATCTGGAGAACACCAAGCTTCTCCCTGAAGGATTCAAACTTCACTCTGCCCAATGGCTTTGTCAATGCATCAGCTATTTGTTTGTCCATCCAACATACTAGAGCTTCACTACTCCTCTCTGCACCATATCCCTGATATAGTGATACTTGATCTCTATATGCTTCGACTTATCATGGAACACCGAGTTCTCTGACAACTTCACAAAACTCTAGTTGTCTCAATGTATACAAGTAGCATCCATCTGGAGATCAAATAAATCATACAGTAGCTTCCTCAGCCATACTGCCTCACAACTAGTTGAACAAGCTACGACATACTCTGCTTCAGCCGTACTCAGTGCCACACAGGATTGCTTCTTGCTAAACCACGAGATCAAACCTAATCCCATATTGAAGCAACACCCTGAAGTGCTCTTCCTATCAATGGCACTGCCTGCCCAATCTGAATCAACACAACCCTCCAAGTTAATCTTCTGACTCGCCTCATACTTGAGCCCATAATCAACTATACCCGTCAGGTACCTCAGAATATGCTTTGCAGCAATCAAGTGAACATGTCTTGGATCTGTCAGGAACTGAATCAAGGTGTTCACAACAAAGCAAATATTTGGTCTCATGTTTGTCAGGTACATCAAGGACCCAATCATTTGACGATACATCAATCGCTTCTGATGAAGAAACAGTTAGTAGCTTCAGGTTCGATGCCATAGGTGTGGTCATGGCCTTGCAGTCCATCATCCTGAACCTCTTCAATATCTCTACTATATACTTCCCTTGTCACAGGGATATTTCGCCACACCTCCATGCGTAGAAAATAGTGCATCGACACATAACATGAGCATCAATGGTCTTCCGCCTTCAACCTTGAAGCAAAAGTTGGAATCTGCTTTACTCTTAGTAAATCCTAGAGTCATCAGTAATCTATCCATCATGTCGTACCATTTCAAACCTCGGGATCTTCTGCAGTCACTCCCTCTAAAGCATCATACTCCCTTTGTCTTCCATACTCTATGCACTGAAACATTATGTATTGGAGTGACAAGTAGCTTCCTCTATTACTAATATTCCATGTATCCATCTAGGGTCACTGGATACCAAGATCCTCTATCTTGAACTTTTTCAAAAGTTTTTCTCGCACCCATTTGTGAGCTTGTCATCCTCTATCAACCTCGTAGCATAGGTTCAGATCTTCATCAAGCTCCTCATGTATGCGTTATCCCATGAGTGTCTTCTAAGCTCGTACAAGTCCTTCTATGATTATGCCTATCATGTGTCTCAACTCCTACTAGATGCAAATGTCTCTTTGTAGTCTATGCCTTCTTTTTGTGAGAAGCCTTGTGCTACGAATCTTGCATTGTATCCCACGATGTTTCAATCTACTGCATGATGGAACTATGAACTTTCCTTCATGTATCAATACTGCATCCTCAACATCATTCTTCTTGAACTGGTCTTCCATTTCTTCTTGATTACTTCTTCATGGCTGGAATATTCTAAATCAATGATGTAACTGCATTCATCATATTATTCTCCATCTTGAACTATCGTCACTTGTTCTTTGGAACAAGTCTCATCCTTCTTTGCTTGTAGGCGATTTTACGCGATGATTCCTACAAGTCAAATGCATTAGTTGTACGGTTAGAAACATTTCATAAGGTATATTCATAATTAAAAATTCTTATGCATAAATATATGATCATGCAACTATTTTATCCAATACAACATTCATCCATATCTCATGGAAACTTTTCTAGATGCCTTCTATCTCTACCAGGACAACATTGAGATTGTGCACTAATCCAATATGTCAACAAAGAGGTTTCATTTTAGATAAGTAGAAATGGAGAGTTGTATAGCACCATGAGATACTTACCCATCACATCCATATTAGTAGTATACTCTCATTAATGCAAACATTCTATCAACTGAATATAAACAAATGCATAACAAAACAATATCATGAAATGGCAATTGAATACTTATCTTTATTTGTTTCATGGGTAGGCTCATTCTTAATCCTTCAGCTTTATTATCTTATTCATTCATCATTTCTTATCCAAATTCTAAGATGGATAAGAGGTTCTTCAAGAATTGAGTTCTTCATATTCCTCATCGCTTGAGGGATCTCCTTTGGATGGTGAGAGCTTGATCTTTCTATCTTCTTTTCTCTTACTATGAGTCGAGCTTCTTCTTCTTCCCAGAGTCTGCTGAAAGTAATCATTTCCATCTGGCACACATTCCTTGAATGAATGAGTCCCATGATCTTGGGATACCATTCAAGGTGGCTATCACCACTTCTACATTCTCTACTTTTTCTTCTACCACTTCAATTTGTTCTTTGATTTGAGAGACCCTTGTAAAGTATGACTGTATGGTCTCTGCATTTTGGATCTTCACATTCTTCAACTAGTTTCTTAAGGTCATGTTCTGATTTATGTTCTTCCCTTCAAATAGCTTGGTCAAGGAATCAAACATCTTCGGTTTCTTTAGGTAAGACACTTGTGGTATAAGGTGATCCATGATTGAATCAACAATGATCTTGTTGGCCTTGACCAAGTTCTTCTAGTGTAAAGCTTTTAGCCTCATCTCCCTCTGGAACTGGAATCTCTCCACTCATGTGGGTGTCCAATTCATTTTCTTCAGAAAGATCATATAATTCCATGCTTGGAAGTTGTCAACTTCACCAAGCTTATCATCAATCTAATGTGATAGATCACTTGGAAATGAGAACCTCAAATGAAAATAGCAAAAGATTAGATCTTACCGAGTTGACGTGTCCGTCCTGGTTCCGAAGCTGGCTGATCTAGGGTTTTTCAGAGAAACTGTAATTTCCAAAACTTGGAATCTTTCAGATCTCATTGGATAGAAAGATAGATATCTTCAAGATGAGCTGTCCAATGTGCTCCTTTTCTAAAAACAGTGGAGGGAAGCTCCCAGAATAGGAAGCCCTAGTTTTCCAATTTCTTCTCCAGAAATGCCTGATATTGTTTCTGCAATATCTCTGAAATTACTAATCCTATGTGTCTGAAAATTTGTATTGAGGTACCCTCACCTACTCCTATTCCAACACTATAGGTTTCATTAGAATTTGTTTCACCAATTGGGACTTATGTTCGTTTTCCCAGGGTGACCTATTTCAGGACTGTTCAGAACATCGAAGTTGTACAGACTACCACGTGTCACTGTTTCATCTTCTGGGTATAAAAATTGGCCACAAAAAGTAAAGTCTATGCCCTTTCTGTAACTTCTTCAGGAATTTCATTTGGAGATTTGTAGCCTAAGATATAGAAATTCTCTCCAGGTGTCCTGTTTAGGGATGAATCCTGGAAGAGGCTAGAACCCTAACTTGGAGGGATCATATCTTCCAGAATATAGTGAATCTGAGGATAAATTTTGGATACAATGTAAATAAGGATTTTTTATTCATCCTGTACAAGTTTTAGCTCCTAATCCTTCTCCAATCCTGAGATATAGAGAATGTACCAAAACTTATCAGTTTTAGTATTTTAGGGTTTTTCCATCTCGAGGTCAAACCAGGGTTTAACTTTCCTGGAGTTTCACCCAACCAAAAATCTCAACCCAAGTCTCTAAAATTCGATTTTGATGAGGAGGGAAATCCTATGCCAGTATCACTCTAAAATTCCTCTTTTCTAAGAAGCCCTAATTTCCTGCACCAAAAACTGAAAATGCTCAGANTTAGGATCTTTAACTGAGAGAATAACATGCACAGAAATAAACACAAGAGATAAGAGACACAAAGAATTTTCCTCGGGGAAACCATAAAGGAGAAAACCCAGCAACTTCCTCAGAGATAGAATCAGCACCAAAATTAAAACCTAAAAATAGTAAGATGATCTACCGACAGCAATAGTCTCTCTCTTGTCCCAACAACTTCTCCTCTCACTCATGCACCCCAATGAGTGAGTGTGTGTATGATAAATAGAGAGGCTGACTCTCTATTTATATTCTTTCATTCACTTGAAGCCCACTCCAACATGTCGGCCTCACTTAACAATTTATTACTAGAGCCGACATCTCTAGGAGTGTCTAATAATCCTAGCGCCCCACAACTTGTGGGGACTTTTCCTCCTCTGACCAACAAGGAGGGTTATCCTAAACACAATGGTGGTGACTATTTCCTTGACTTACAAGGACTCACATAGGGTCAACTTCTCTAGGATAGTTTAATAAACCTAGGGCCCCACAACTGCGGGGACTTTAACCCTTCACCAATAGGAGGGTTACCCACAATGACTTAACATGACTTGTTTACATTATAGAAACTCCTGATTGGAACATCGGGGCATGAGATGACTCAATTACATTACAAACACTTCCCGGAATAAACATCGGTTTACAATACATAAGATATACAAGTGAATACATTCCAAAGTTACAATTACATTAACACACCTTCCAAAGGGAACAGTTCCCATGATTCACTCCAATGATTAACAAGTGTAACTAATTCAATTCAATGTGATGAAGTTGATATCCTTTGATTACATAGCTACAAGAATGTACACCATTTCGACTTATGTCAATTATGTTTTTTTTATTTAGCTTCAATATATAAATCATTTTTGTTTAGTGTTTATATATATATATATATATATATATATATATATATATATTCCTTAAGAAAAAAAGCTAGTTGTATTAATAAAAAACTACATACAAAAGTATGTATTGTTCCTGCTTCTCGCAGAATTACATCTTGGTGTCACATCATTTCTGATGTGTTTGCTTCTATTTTACATAACAGCCTAAGAAAAGCCATGATGAGTCAAAAAGAATGTCAGAAAGATTTTCTTTTGAAAAACTTCTGGTTGTAGGCAACTGGAAAGAGCTGTTTTCCTTCTTCAATGCATACTAAAAATAGTAGGAGATGTTTCCAACAATTCTCTCCCATTTATGGATTTTTGACTTGTTGAAAAAAACTGTTGCCTTTTGATTGAGTAAAAACTGTCCAAAAATTCTGAAAAAGAGAAATTATTGAAAAATCATAAAAGGCCTATGGTAGTACTCATTGGCCTCTATCTCCTTTATCTCTATAATTTTCCAAGACCCCCATTGCAGGTTCAATCCTACCATTGAGAGTTTATCTGCTTCCATGTTCTGCTCCCTATAGACATGTTTGAATGAGATTGATTCAAAATTTGAAAGAATCCTGTTAACTTCTTCATAAAGAATATCTAATGATGAATTTCTACATCTCTGAGTGTTATTTATCCCTTTTATAACAACCATAGAATCACCAAAAAATTGTAGCTTTTTGCAATTTCTTTCAATTGCAAAGCATAGAAGAAGCTTCAGGGTCATAAGTTCAGCAAAGTTGTTTGTTATGGATCCCAACGCCATTCACATTTGGAAGTGGTGATTTGGGTTCAAGAAAAGGGTGGCTTCTCCCCCACATTTCGAATTTTGAGAAGCACCATCAAAGAAGGCCCAAGGGGTGTTTTTATCCAACTGTTCTGGATTAATGATTCTTAGATTGGGGTTCTTCTTTGTTTGGGGGAAATCAGTTAGGATATCTAGTCCATTCCTTGCTACTTCTTTTGGAGAGATGGCTTTTTCAAGGAAAATGACCCCATTTCTGGCTAACCATATTCCCCAAATTTGGATGAGCAGAAGGGTTCTGATTTGAAAGGTTTGGGGAGAGGATGACCAGTCTTTCCATGCATCTTCCACTGTGTTTCCTTCCCAATTTGAACTGGAGGAGGTGAGAGATTTGGAATGCTCCCATACCTACTTGGAGAAGATACAGCTTAGGAAAATATGGTTTGTGTTATCCTCATTATCTTAACATAAACTGCATCAACCAGGGCCTGCTATCTGTCTTTTCTGTAGATGATCCCAGGTAGGGAGTTGTTTGAAAGAGTGCACCAAGTGAATATTTTTTCCTTTAGTGGGAATTTGAGCTTCCATAAACCTTTCTACCACCATTTATAGTTTTCCTGAAAGTGTTGTAAACATAGTTGTTGATATCCGATCTTTGGGGTGTATTTCCCATGTTGTACCTTTTCCCAGATCAGCTCATCTGCTCTGTCAGTTATTCGGATGTGTGATGATTGCAAATCTAGGGTGTATTTGTCCCACTGCCTAGACCATCGATCTGGTAACTCTAGATCTTGAATCTTCTTCCAACCTTGGTGCCAAATGTTGGTTGAGAGAATCTCTGCTATTTGATTCAAGTGAAAAAAACCCTTCTGATGAATTAGTTGAATTAATTGTTGAGGTAGTATGTGGTTTTGTGAGCAACCTGGCCATGGGTCTGCTCTAATTCTTACTTTTGTGCCATCACCTACCTTCCAGACAAGTCCTTTTGAGATGAGCGGAAAGGCTTTGCATAAGGCTTTCCAGATGATTAAGCCACTTGGTAGATTTGTATTTCCCATGTCTCTGATCCAATCCAAAAGAGGGGTTGGTAATATGTATTTACGGATGATGACTTTAGTTCGCAGGCTCCGAGTTGAAATGAGTCTCTAGCCTATTTTTTCTACCAAGGCCTTTGCAAAGAAAAAAGTGTTTTTGATGCCCTAGCCTCCCATTGATTTTGGCATATCAATTTGGTCCCCTTTTACCCAAGGGAGAACCTTTTGATCTTTTTTCCCTGGCCATAGAAAAGTGGTGCAAATTCTTTTAGTTTTTTTCATGATTGACTTGGGAATCCATGCCAAAGCCATCCAGTAAACTGGGATTGCTTCTAATACTGATTTTATCAGTACTAGCCTGCCAGCTCTTGAGAGCTATCTATTGCACCAGTTGTTGATTCTGGATTCCAATTTTTCTAGCATCCAATTCCAATCCTCTTTTTTATGGCAATTTGGTTTGAGTCTAAATCCCAGATATTTAATTCCCTCGTCTAAGGAGAACTGTTGATATGGGAATAGCTCATGAAAAGATCTCTGGAGCTCCTTTTCCATATTGATTGTTGTAATTGAGGGTTTCTGGAGATTTATTTGCATACCTATAGCTTTACAAAATAGGATTAGAATTTATGAGAGTCTTTCTGCTTCTCTAATTGAGTCATTACAGAAAATGAGGATTTCATCCATGAACAATAAGTGTGTGATGTTCAGGTTTGTGGCAATCTTGATTCCTTCAAACAATCCTCTCCTTTTGGCATCTAGAATGGCTCTACTTAGACCTTCTGCTACTAGTAGGAAGAGCATAGGGGAAAGAGGACATCCCTTTCTCAGTCCTTGTTCGGCGTGGAAAAAATGGGATGCTACTCCATTGATGAGGACTGCGAAGGAGGTAGTTGAGATACATGCAAAGATCCATTTTATAAAAGAGTAATTGAACCCTAGATGTGTGAGGATCAGCCTAAGGTATATCCAGCTTACTCTGTCAAAAGCCTTAGAGAGGTCAATTTTTAGGATAGCCCCTTTTGCTTTTTTTGTTTTTGTGCTGTGAATACCCTCCTGAGAAACCCCGATGGCTTCATGAATTGGTCTATCTTCCAAAAACCCAAACTGTTCCTTGGATATGAGTTTTGAAAAAACCTTCCTAAATCTCTGTACAATTATCTTGGTGACGACCTTATAAGTTATGTTTCATAGTGAGATAGGCCTGTAGTCTTCCAAACTTTTCGGGTTATCCTTTTTTGGGATTAGGGTTAGAAAAGTTGAGTTTAGGGGGAGATGGAGGACAACATTTACTCTTGTTTCCTCTACCTGCTACAACAGATCTGGACAAATGATGTCATACCCATCTAGAAATAATTCGACTGTCCACCCATCAGGGCCTCGGCTTTTGTCCTTTTGAAAGCTAAGTAAATTTGTTTTTATCTCCTCCTCTGATACCTCTTCCATTAGCTCCAAATTATCTTCCTCACTAAATATTTCTGGGAAACACTATGATATTCAGATTACTTCAGCTATGGTTTCTTGATGGTTTTCTTTGAAGATATTTTCGAAATAATTCTTCCTTGTCTCTGCTAGGTCCTCAAAGGTGTTTTCTATCTCATTGTTTTCTTTTTTTAGCTCCCAGATGGTGTTTTGTTGTTTCCTTCCTTTTGCAAATGCCTGGAATAATTTTGTATTATCATCTCCCCATTCCATCCAAATTGCTCTACTTTTTATTCTCAAAACCTCCTGTATTTCCTTTAGGATTTTGGTTCTAGAGGCTTCCAAAGAGTAGAGTTTATCCTTGTCATCTTGTGTGAGGAAACCCCCTCCGTCTTTGTTTTGGAGCTCTTTCAATTCCTCCTCAATTTGGTTGATTGTATGTTCGTCTTGATTCTTCTTTTTTGCAACCCAATCCTTGAGGAGATTTTTTATTCTTAGTAGGTTTTGAGAGAAATGTATAGCAGCCCTTGTGCCATTTCCTGCTTGATATGGAAGCCAATTTGATTGAATGATTTGAATTACCTATTCATTTTTTAGCCATTAAGGGGAGAGCTTGAAAGAATTGGCCAGCTTTTTTGGCTGCTTCTGGATTTCGAAGCAGATAGGTAGGCGATCTGAGTCTTCTCCTGAATCCACCCATTGTTTGAACATAAAATCTTCCTCTAGGAGGTCTTCTGATAATAGGAATATATCCAATATCTTCGCTATTCTTTCTTCTCCCACCCGTCTATTTGTCTAAGTTGGTTTAAGATTCTAAGGATCTAGGTCTCCCATTTTTTATTCCATCAAGATGTTGTTGAAGTAAGGGGATAGAGGGTCTATTCTTGCCTTTGGTCCCCATATTTCATGGGCTCCCAGGGTAAAATTGAGATGCCCTCCAATGATAAAATTTCTTTCTTTAATAAACCCAGATTTTCTGAAGGAGTCGTAGAATTCTGGTCTGTTAGAGTAAGGCCCATAAATGTTAACAATTGTTAGGTTTAAGTTTGTCTCTGCCCAGCAGATCTAAGCTCCTATCCCTAAAGAGGATCCCCAAGTGTTTGTACAATGTATACATTATTTCTTTCATCCTATTGCTAGCCCTCCTGAGTGTCCTCTTGCACTCTGTGATATGAAATAATAGAGAGGTAATAATGAGGATAACAGGTTTTCTACTTCCAGTTCTAGCCCCATGGTTTCTTGTAGTAGGATGAATTCTGGTGATTGGACCAAGATCATCCTCTTGAGGGAAATTTTTTTCTGGGTACTTTCCAGAACCCTGCAGTTAAGAGAGATAAATTTCATTTTGGAACCTCATCTGGGGTTTGCACTGCTCTAAGCACCCCAAAAAGGGTTTGTTGTCTTCCACTTGCCTGATCCCTTAGGGTCTTATTCTACTCTGTAGAGAGATGTGAAGGTCTTCCTCTTCATCTGCCTTTGGAAGGGATATTAGGGTTTACTCCAAGACCTTTTGGAGGGACTCTTTTGTTCATCGAGACTGGAACATCTCTTAATCGAAGGTGGAAGCAAATGGAGGTGGATGGGTTTGAGGGTTCGAGTTTTTTGGAGGGAGGGGAGGCTGTCGAGGTGGTGTTCAAGAAAGTTGATCGAGGGGAAGAAGGGGAACATATTGGGGTGAGGGTGGATCTGGTTGTGAGGGGAGAAGTCAAGTTTCTATCTTCATTTAAAGATAAAACATGAAAATGTTTTCTTAGTTTAGAGGGATTCATACCTGATGAGGTCGACAGATTCAAGTGTTGCTCCGGTTGATGTGATGGAAGAGATCCCCTGACATCTTCTACGACCGCTCCCTCCGACTGTTCCAGCAGTTGTCCTAAAACTTTTGAGGCGCGTTTTTATTCTATGATTCCTTTATCCGTTGTGGTGCCTTTTGGGCTTCATTCCTCTACTCATCTGGCCCATTTATTCCTTCCCAATGTTGAAGGCACATAGTTTGGACAATTCTTGGCTAGGTGTCGTGTTTCATGACATTTGTGACACTGAAAAGGAAGCCCTTCATAATCCAGCAGCTGCTTCCTTGTCTTGGTTTGTCAAATTAAGTTTATGTGATCCCGAAGACTGGTTCTAATGTTCAAAGGGACCAAGATTCGTGCTACCTTCCTTATTCTTGTTTGCTGGTAGGAGAGATCCACCTCGATGAACATTCCCAGTGCTCGTCCGATATCACCGAGCGATGTTGGGTTCCAAAATTCCCAAGGTAAACTTGGAAGCCGAACCCAAACTGGAATTGTGTTGAGCCTTTTTGTGTCTGCGTTAAACAGCAGCGACCACCTCTTCAACTGGAATGGGGTTTTCTCATAGGTCCAAACTTTCTTAAGGATGAAATTTGCATCCTCTCTACGGCTAAAATGGAAACTGAACCAGCCTTTTTCTAAGGGAGTGATTTCGGGGTCTTCCCCTTGAAAGCTCGTCCAATTTTTTCTAACCCACTCTTCCATTTTTCCTTCCGAAGGGTTCTGCACTCTAATTTTCACAACCAGGGCCAATCCTTCCATTTCTTGGGCTTCTTCCATTAATACACTAACACTACAGATTAGGTTCACGATTCCTTCTGAGGGGTTTAGGCAGCGGTTTTTCTTCTTTTTGGAGCCTGGTAGTGTTCCTTCCGAGCTTCTATCTCATATTGTTCCTTCCCCTTCCTAATTAGGGTTTTACGGTGGTCTGCTCAAGAAACCTTCTTGCAGCACTACGTTCTGCACTTCTTCTACTGTGGGTATGAGCTACTCCAAAAAAGAGTCTATCCCCCTATGAAATCCATTATCCTGTTGCAATGGACTTTGTTGTGGAGGTGGTTGGAAGAAATAAGTATGGGTGATTACTGTTGGGCCCAGAAATGGCCCCTTTTTGACCATCCTTATTCACCTCTTTTTGCCCTATCCTACCCCATTAAGTATGTCAAATAGATTTTTTTCCCTCACTCTGCTCTTCAAGCCACCAAGGTATGATTAGTTATTGTCTTATTTTATTAATACTTATGATTGTGGTAATTAAGGATTTATATCTCTCAATATGCTAACATATGATTGTTTATAAAACTATTTTGAGATATAGAGACTGCAGGTATAGCGGGTTGAACATGCTACGAAAAGGATGGGCATTCATCGCTCAAGATGATTGCCATCCATCCTACCATTGCCCAAAAAATGCGGTCCTAGTATATTATTCCAGGAAAAGTTGCACAAAGATAGCCACAACAGAATGCGACAGATTTGGACACTAGTAGAAAATGAGAGATTAGTGACCAAAAAAATGACCAAAATCCACATATCAATGACCACTTTTGGTTTGGCGATCGCTGGTGGCTAATTTGCGGTTTTTTATTACGCGACCAAAATTGGTCATTTTCATTTTGGTCATTTATAGCTTTTCAGTTGGTCATTAATTTGGTCATATATTTGGTCATTAATTTAGTCATATATTTGAATCAATAACCAAATATATGACCACATTTATGACCAAATTAATGACCTCACGACAAACGAGAATATGACTAAATTTGGTCGTGTAATAAAAGACCGTAAATTAGCCACCAAAACTTTTTTTTGGTCATTGATATGTGAATTTTAGTCTTTTTTTTGTCATTTATATCTCATTGTTTGATTACATATCTTTCCATTTTTGGTCATTTTATATGCTAATCTTGGTCATTAATCTCATTTATTGGTCACTAATTTAGTCGTTTTTAGTCGTTTTATGTGTGGCTATTATATTTTAATAGTTTTAATGGTGTCCATTATTAATCAATATAAATTTTTAATATAATATTATGTTTAAATTAAAAAATGAATCATATATTATTTATTATCATCCAATACACATGTGAATTATGGAATGTCACATTAATTAGTTAATTACAACACTTATAAATAATGTAAAGTACAACCATATAAATTTTAAATCGCACAAATTATATTATATGAAATGTCAAGTATTATAATAAATATTAGTTTTCTAAAACGCTATCTCCATATAACTTTACATAAAAATCATCTAGTACATCGATGAGTTTTCAAAATATTACAATGGCTAAACCATCCCACTTGTACTTGGTTGCTAAGCCATACTTAGGTCTCGCGGTAGCTTCAAAACCATACTTAGATCCCCTGGCAGCTTAAAAAACAAGCTCTTCATACTCAATGGAAAAGTCTCAGCAACAGGTTCTTCATACTCAACGGCCCACTTTCTGAGCTTTCTATTTGCGCACGTGCTTCTATATCCGCACTCCACATGCTTCTAAGCTTTCTGAGCTTTATATCTACACACGTGCTTTTGTATCCGCACTGCAACAACCTCACTCCTCGTGTTGTTATAAAGCTTGCGAGTAAAATTACCTACAAACAAAACACGTTAAGCAATAAATTTTGTTGCTCGCTAAAAAGAGTAAACAAATAACTAAAAAATGTACATAGTAATTTCACAATATTTAACATGGAAAAAAAAAAAACAATTCCAACAAACAACAGGTGTAATCATAATGCATAAACATTTAGAACCAATAGACGTACAAATACATGAACATGAAATATCTCTCCATAAGGCCTGAAGATCAATGACAACATTGCGCAAAGCAATAAATTCTTCTCGAGCAATATATGAACAAACTTTGCACTGAATAATTTTTGCCAAATTTCTCAATACCTCAGTTCTTCTAACATCTAATTCAGCCATTTGACCCATTTTGAGGAAAACCTTGGTTGTTTTCTCTATCTGAATAGTAACGGCAATTTTAGGTTGTTTTTATTAGCATGTTAACTGAATAAAACAACCTTAGAACTTTCAGCTTCTTGGGGAAGCATATAAATCATGATCCCGGGCTCATTACATATTTGGATGTTGAGAACACCATTTGTCAAAGCACGCTCATAATAATCTGCATAGGCCATTAGTTTGCTCCAACGAAACAAGTAACAAGCAACCTACACTTGGCAAAGAACAAAGAAATTAGCTAATCAATAAATATGTAAATATATACACAAATACATACAAATGTGTGTTTCAGTAATGTGTTCAAATATAGGTGACAATGCTTGTCTTCAAGGCTAAATGCATTAACTTCAATATCTAGATATGGTTATCAGATTTATGGTTGAACGCATATCAATATGACAAAGCTTTCAAATGATTTTAGCATGCTCCAAGCAATCAAAAAATGTGTTTCTTCTATGCCATTGCAAGTGATAGTGACAACAACATATACATCAATAAACAAGTAAGAATCCTAATTTTAATTCAATGTACCAATTTGAATCACTGTGACAATGATTAGAAAACTTTCTAAGGTACATCATTGTCAAAAAGTGTATTGTGTAGTTATCCCAATGTATGCCTTATATATATCATACCTGAAGATATGATTGAGATTAGTGTTTAGAACATGACATGCTTTGTGTCAATGATAATGATGTCTTTCTCATATAAAGGGTTGTCAAACAAAAAAAAATTCAGTAGTAGGAAATTGTGAATGTAGCTATCATAAATGTCATCTTCAACAATCCTAAAGAGTTTAGAACAGACTATACCAGAAATAATGTCAATAGTGTATAAAAAAATCAAGCTCTTCCCTCTATAATGTTTTCTTGAGTGAAAGCTGAAAACCTACTGTTTTGGCCATCTGTTTTGATCAAGCTTTTACTGGAATTATTTTTGAAGCATTTTGACCGGGAAATAATCTTTATTCTTTATTATTGTGCCCTACTGCAAAATTTATGTGTAGTGTCTCTTATTTTGATACAGTGTGCATTTTGTTATTGCAGAACAGACAAGTTTTGGTCATCAATTCTTACTTTTTCCAAACTTTGCAGTTCTTCATTACTCTGTTTCCTAGACATTTGAGCTCACAGTGTGTTGGTGTGTTTTTACCTTGTGGGTTTCTTTTCACCTTGCAACGTAGGAACTTCTATGTCTGGCTTGCATTTTATGCACATTAATCTAACTGAGAAGTTGATCTATAACCATTGAATCTAATTGCATTGGGTTTGACAGTAGAAGAAGGAACTGCAGAGAGAGGAACATGAGAAAGCTAAAAATATAAGTCAGAGAAGAACAGTTATGTTGTTGGATCCAGCTGGTGGGAAGGTGGGGTTACTGAAGTTATAAACTTGTCTCATGTTCATTCTCTCTAGCATATTTCAGTGGGGTGTATTTACCAAATTAAAAAGGTAGAAATTTGTAAGTCCAAAGGTAGAAAAGGAAGGCCATTTTCCTTTCTTCTCCCAACAGTTTGGTGGCCCTTCCTCAATATTATTATATAACAAATAACACATTTCTTAATAAGGAAAAAAGTAGTATATTTTATTTTTATACCCATTGAAATCGTGGATTAATTTTGCACCATCATTGCACCTTGTGACAGAAAGTTCAAAAAGAAGCATTGATTCCCTAACTAATATACCAGATGAATATTTTTAAAAGGATTCACTTTGAAACAGCTTATGAATAAATGTGCTAAAAAATAATGCCTAGAACTCCAATATTATCAGTAGCAAGCCCATTGTTTGGTTAACATGAAATTATTGTGTGTTTGTCACTTTGTGAGTGCTTCATTGTATAACTAGATCAATATATGACACACAAAACAACTGAAATCATCTTACTATTTTTATCATATGGAGGATTCTCACCATCTAAATGACATTGGCAGTGGCGATTATCTCTGTCACAATAATTTGAATGGCCCACAACCCCATACCACCATCCTGCAAAGCAAAAGGAGTAACATTATATGAGAAATTGTTTCAAAGAAAAAACTCATCATGTATTCTCCAAGCATAAGAGGATATCAATTGAAGCATGAACAAAGTACTTACCTGTCAAGCTGACTATGACTACGGATCAACATAAGAATAATTACAACTATAATAAAACAACTACTTGTGCACAAGATCCAAGACTTTCATCCATAAAAAGTATGAGGCTACATGTACTATATGGAAATTCCTTCTTCCTTCTGCACTATATCTCGACATTATCTCTAGGACATAGGTCATTCAAATAATCAGATGGGTGAAGATCATGGGCAGGCGTGTCCAGTGGAGGTGCTTGCAGGCTCTCCCACTGTACTCCTTCCTCAACGACAACTGTTCAATGACCATGTGGTGGATACCTGCAAAGGAAACCCTTAAATTTTGATGCATTTATGCAAATATTTCCTGCAGGCAGTACCTTGCAAAGTAAACTACAATTAAGAGTCAGCAACAGAATTTCGAAGTGAGGTCCATCTAGCTTATATGTTAAGTGAAAAATTGGAGCGCTTACTACAATGTTAACCTAGGTTCAAACTTCAAAACTTGGCAAGTGTACTCCCCTGGTCCGTGATAATGCATTCGCCCAATCATTTTGAGGTCTGGGTAGTGTTAATGTGGCAATACTGGTTATGTGCTAGTTTAAAATAGCTGTTAATATTGTTCACCTTGCTAATGCAGTCATAGCCCCTCAATCGCTGCTTTATAGTTGAATATTTATGAGATGTAATGCTGACATTGAATGAAAAAACATACCCTCTCCAGGGTTTATGTGCCATTATCGTTTATGTTCATTAGTAAGAAGTAAAACACAATTTCCTCTTTGTAGCTGAAGATATTCACAATGTAATGCTGACATTGAATGAAGGAACATACCCTCTCTAGGTTTATGTCCATTATCCTTTATGTTCAATAGTCAGAAGTAAAACACAAGCAAATGAGAACCAATGAAGTTGACCACAGAAATGAAGCGATGGGTATTGAAAAAGAAGAGGGTGTACACAAGCCATGACATTTTATATGTTGCTAGTATTAAGAAATAAATTGTAGATCTATCCTTCCATGATTTAATAGGGTTTAAGGAAAATACCATTTCGAAGACTGTGAATATAATGAATACTTAACATACCTGGCCTGGAAAGTGTCGGTTCTGCAATCATAACTGAGCTCTGCATCATAACATGATAGCATAAACCCAACATGTCCATGCTGCATAGAATTAAGTCAGCATGAATCAGGGCAACTCATATATCATTCTAATAACTGTATGCGGGATTTTTTTTTAAACCCACTACATATTCATAAACCATTGAAATCAAGCTAACTTCAATGAAATCTAGCAAAAATTACAATTATGTCCGTCATTATTCTTGGGAAAATTTAAAAAGGCATGGGACTCTTTGTACAGGGGACCAAGCTTCACAGGAAATATACATTGACCTTTTAATTTTATAAGATAACTAGAAACATGTGACTTGTATTTTTATTAATTTATCAAGCAACCAGCAACATATTGTCATACAATACCAGCCATAAGAATTCTTTGCTTCAAGCCAAGAGGTTATTTATTGAACATTGATACCTACCTCACGATTGCACACCTAAGATGGAAACCCAAATTTCCCACTTTCTAGTGCCAGATACCATGCCATCACTGAATCACATGGCGGGCCACTTTTACCTTCTTTGTTAATCTCTGGTTGTAATCTCAACCACGAAAAATTTCCAAATGCAAGACAGGGACCTCAACCATCCATTGGCTTTGCAACCATCTAACGTCCCTGTCTCCTTATTCCGATTGCAACAGTCCATTGCCATTCACGGAAGGCTACAAGACCAATAACCTTTCCCCATTTTGCTTTCAAAGGAGGATCCCACAGGTAATTGCTCTTACACCTCTCCCTTAGTTCCATACAAACCCCTGACATGTTACATAGGCTGGCAAGTGAAAGTCTGCTCAATATTGCCTCTAGTGCAAATTCAGGTAGATCTAAAATAGAAAATCCTTTTACTTCTTCTACATTTTCTCTTCAAACCCATTGAAGAATAAACTTTTACCAAGCTCCTGTTTCTGATAAACTCCAAAAGTAGTTGCGACAGTCCCACACCTAACGCAACTGGAAAAACATTCGTCTCATTATTAGGCCATCCCTTGACAAAAAATGGAATTTCAATAGTCTAAAAAGGCTTGGTCAAGGAATTCACAATTCTGGGACCTTGGCTTGCTTGGAAAGTTGGCAGTGAACTTAAAGTGAGGGCAGGTGACAATCCATGGATAGGTTGTTGTGAAGTTTTTGATAGATGTACTTTTAGAAAGAATGACATGAATGATGAAAAGGACAATAAATCTTTAGCAGATGCATCCATCCAAGCAGCTCACAGAGTATGGCTACAGTATTGGAAATCTGCAGTTGGTTTAAAATTGCAGGGAGATCTGGCTACAGAATGGCTTCCTTATGTTTCCCTTTTAAAACACAGTGCGATATTTATAAAAGAAACAAATGATGAGTTAAACTGGTCTTGGAACAAAGCAAATGGAGTTTTAACTGCAAAGATATGAAGCAAAATGTTGAGAAGAACAAATTTGGGAAAGAGAGTGGTAGGATGAAATCTGGAGTTTAGAAAGTCCATTAAGAACAAGAAATTTTCTATTGTGAGCTTTTGCTGCCAAAATTTTAACCCGAGATAAAAGGAAAAAGAGGAATTGGATCAGATCCAGTTGGTGTGCGCTGAGTAAAAAATATAATGAGACAGTTCATCATCTCCTTGGTAGTTGTTCTTTTACTATCTCTGTATGGAAGGAAATTATAACACCGCATTCTACAGAACTTTACATCTAACACCTTTACATGCAAAAAGGAAGGATAAGATAAATATACCTATATAAAATGACCAATCCAAGTGTGAAATTAATCATGAAAATAAGAAAAAAGCCACGCATCTTCAGCTTATCATTAGACTGTATATTTAGAGATATATGGAGCATAAAATCAGTCAACTAGTGCCAAAGGAATTTGCATATTGTGTGCAATTTACGCAGGTCCTGATAGAAAAATTGCAAGAAGGAATATTTAGCAGGCTAGCAAGTTGTTCTAGATGTCAAAAACTAATGTCAAAATGAACTCTCTTTCTTTTCTTTAAAAGAAAATTTCTGCAAGGATGAAAAGCAAACCTCCTATCAAGTTCCACTTGCATATCAACTTTAGACAGAGGAATTCGAGGCGGGCATACATCAATTACACACCCTACACCTCCACCATGGGATTCTCCAAAAGTTGTAACACGAAATAAAGTACCAAATGTATTTCCTGTACCAGCTCACATCTCTTCCATTTTAAAGACAAAACCATAGCAAAATGAGGACAAATACATTATAGGTAATCCTCCTTGCAATTTGAGGAAGGATACAGGAAGCTTAAATTGCTAATTTGCTACTCATTAAGTCAAAGACTTTCCAATAATAGATACAGATTTAAAAGACTTGGAGACAAAGTCAAAGAAAAATGAGGATAAATTCGTTATAGATAATCATGCTTCCAATTTGAAGAAAGAAACAGGAAACCAAAATTGCTACTCGCGAAGTTAGAGACTTTGCAATAATAGTACAAATTTGAATGGCTTTAAAACTTTCTATGTCTCACTAATCTCTTCAACATGAAAATCAGTACTACATACACATGGTGAATATTTCACAAGGTGAAATGTTTTGTTCTTATTTTATGTAAAGGTATAAAATATAATATAGTTTGACTTTCTTTTGTTTTGTATTAGCTATTGAGTGACAAAATATGTTTTTTAGTCAATTTTTTGGCAAATGTTCTCTTCTGCCATATTTGTGAAAACTCAACAGCAATGCATTGCAGAACTCCCAAGGGTTTCAACCAAGGAAGCTTTAAAAGGAAATCTTTCTATTGTGGGATCTTTGGAATGTAGAGCACAGGTCTTGGACTCTTGGATGGACTGGAAAACTTTGGCCCGAGCTAAGGGATTGTTGTGATCCAACAAAGCGACTATCCAGGCGCTGCAAAAACTCATTAAAGATAATAATCTCTCTAAAATGAAAAACATTATGCAGGGCTGCATTTGGAGATATTAGAAGTGGGCTGTGCTGTAAAAACTCATTAAGATAATGACCTCCCTAAAATGAAAAAACATTATGCAGAGGTACATTTGGAGATATTAGCATTGACCTGTGCTGCATAAACTCATTAAGATAATGACCTCCCTAAAATGAAAAACATTATGCAGAGGTACATTGGAGATATTAGCAGTGGGTGTACAATAACCCCATCTTTGATTATAATAGCAAAATGTAATACCTCCTCATGCATAAAAAGACCCCACTAGCCCCATGCTTGAATGCAAGATGGTCTTCTTCAGATGCTGAATTTCAAAGGATCACTTGAATGAGCAATGTTTGGTCCTACGAGATCTCTTACAAGCTCAGAGTTTTCTCATGGTCATGCTTTATCAAGTCTTACCTACAAATTCCCAGCCTTTCTAAGAG